>BLKM01001275.1:127822-518677 GCA_013340265.1 Coptotermes formosanus
TACGTAAACAGCGTTAAAGAGAGCGTTTACGTACCACCATTACCCATGTCCCTCAAGGAACTTCGTGATCGGATAACGCATGCACTGCAGACCATTACAGCGGACATGCTACACCAAGTCTCGGATGGATTTGATTACCGTGTGGATGTGTGTCGTGTGACCCAGGGTGCACACATTGAAGGATTGTGATTAATGCATGAGAAACTTGGACAGTTGCTGCTGCTGACGGTGTACGTTGTGCCCGTGTAAGGTGAGAAATAAATCTCTTGTTAACTTTTGAAACCGCACCATTCTTTTGTGTATACCCTCTATATCTTCCTGCTGAAAACGAATTTGTGAGACGAACGTCGAAATACGTTCGTATGGACTATAAATGAAAATAATACATTAAGAGAACTGACAAGGCAATCAAAGTTGGAAAGCTTTTTAAAATATAAAATCATTCCAGTGTAATATCTGAGGCTATATGCAAAGAGTTAAGACTTCTAATCCTGCTAACAAAATTACAAACCGCATGGAACGAGGTACCGGTGAAGCTGTTTAAAATGACAGCTGGACAAATGAGGCTAGAACTTGTCAGCAGGTAGCATAATTTCCTGATGACTATCATGATCAATATCATCATCGTCATAGAATGATTCAGGAGTCAGAATATCTCAGTGAGTAAAATAACTAATTGTAATTTGAGCTTCCTGAATTCGATACCCAGCAGGAAGGGTAGAGTTAATTTTCTTCCCCATGGCCCTGTCCAGAGCGACTCTGGGGCAAACCCACCCTATACAGTGGCTGCCGGATCACCTTTTCTCGGAATTAAAGCGGGCAGAGAGTCACCTAACGATGTAACAGACGTGACATCTACCGTTCAGTTCATAAATACGTGGAGTTTTAGGTACTCTATTTATATGTATTAATGAGGGTTACGTACTTAGGTAACTTTCTTTTGAAAGTCGAGCCTTTTATGTGATAATGTGGAAAAATATGTAGAGCCAGAGATGCCACAGATGACAACATAATACGACGCGTGCGCCTAGCATGCTGGCTAAGGCTACAGCCACACGCTCATAATATTTAATACGTGTTGCTTTTCCATGGCAACAATGGTTACGCGAACGCGCTCCAATGTGATGTTATACGCACGTTGTCTGTCTTGTGTTTTACTCTTTTATATTTGTGTATTTTTGTTTTATTTGTGTATTTGTGCTGGGTGTGTAATTGATACCTGCAATGTTGGGCCTTCAATTTAAATAGGCACGCACTGAATTTAATTGAATTATTGTCGTCATCATCGTCAGTTTGAAATTTATATTTTGTTTCCGTCGGTGAGAGATAGGATTTAAAGGAACGTAATGGGAAGTGCTGTACCCAAGTTAAGAGTTCAGAACCGTCTAGATCTGAAGTTATTCACACCAGAAAATCAGTTGGTATGCAGTGGCGAATAAGGGAATATAGACCTTTTAAAGCCGCACATACACAGGGCTAACATACCCGCCACTGAACACACCTCGCGTAAAGTTGTAACGCACCTGCATAAGTTTCGCACTTTGTTCTGAAGCTAATTAGAGTCAGTTACTGCAGAAACCCTACGGTGAAGTTATATTCGGCACATATAGGAACCAACTCAACATAAGTTTTTCGCCAATCACACATACACATGTGTAATGCACAACGGAATTAGCCATATGCAGTAAAGAAGGGATCTCAAATTTTTTTCCGCGCCAGACAACTTCCCTTTTGACATACGTTATTAATTCTAAATTAAATTATTATTATTATTATTATTATTAAATATCTCGCGCGAGATTCGAGGTTCTAACAGCGGCGTTGATGAAGAGATCCGCGCTCTTATGGGGTATCGCGCAGCGTCGAAATTTAGTCCTTTACGGACGTTTCGGGATAACATATCGATCCCATCTTCAAGGGTCAAGAGTCTTTTACTTTTTGGTTGACCCTTGAAGATGGGGCCGATGCGTTGTCCCGAAACGTCGGTAAAGGATTACCATTAGAGTCTACGTAATACCGCAGAAAAGCGCATATCTCAACATCGCGGCGAAAGCCTGAAATCACGGTTGATGATGTTTCAAGTCTTCTGTGATATTAAATCTGTGTCGTTGTGTAAATACAGGGTGTGCGATAAGTCCCTGTGAACAGGTGGAAGAAGGGTGCTGCACTGTGGGAGAAGTGGAGAATCTCCGTACATAACACAATATTGGTGGAACACCTGACCTTTGTCGCGTCTAGGTGGGGCTCACTTCCACCATTTATCGTAGCCGTGAAGTACTGTCTATTCATTGTATCTTCCGCTGTATCGTATATCCAATCTCCCATAGGTGCAAAAGCATTTTCGCTTACCCTGTAGTTACATTTCGCAAAGTTTTAAGTCACTACATAGCCTAACGTAGTAGAAGACTTGCATAAATGTATGTTTATTGAACTCTTCAATCGCACACAGCAAGCTGTGTTACACACGTTATGTTGGCGGCTAGTTTCTGCTCCAAAAATGGGCCCTCATTAGGCCACTAACAAGAATTGTAAAGTGGAAAGCTTTGTATGTTATAGGACGGAGGTCTCCCACTTTACATCGGTAGATATGTTATATGTATACGTGGAAGAGTTAAGGTTCTAACATGAGGCGTAAGTGAAGTATTAACCCTTTACAGACGAAGCGTATCTGTTTTATATAAGGACTCAGTGCGTACCGCGCTGTAAACACTCTCCACTTCGGTTATAAAACCAGTTTCTTAATGTTTTATAAGGCAAAAGTTGCTGTTTGTTCTGAGATCCGTGCAAAACACATAAACGCAGTGTGGGCACCACGTAGAATTTTTTAAACCTGGTGGTGTGTAAAGTTGCCGCTAGGCTTTAAAAGGTTAAAACTGTGTATGTAATAGATGTTAAAATACCGAAGTTGTGTAAAAACAATAAAAAGTAATTTAAAAGCAAAGAATCAACTGTAAAGGTTTTTGAAATATGCACAAAAGCAGTACTAATATGTATGTGAAACGCTACCGGCATTATCCGGTGTATTGGTAGACGGATCGGCCGTCGTGCAATACAATTTTGACACGTCTATATGCAGAGCTGAATAAACATACATTTGTGATTTAATACACCAGCGGTGATGCTCTATCAAGACAAGATTTGCACCTTGAATGCATCATATTTATACTGAACGGGTTTGCTTAAGGAGTAATACTTATGTGTATTAACAGGGGATGTGCCCCGTTGTAGTCTGGACCAGGACGCCGACTGCGCTGACACCGGTCCTTTGTGCTTTTCCCCCAGTCCTTTCATGGCAATGTCGGCTGTTAAGCCAGATGACTTATTTGCACAGACGTTTCAAGTAACTCACTAATCATCTCATATTTCGACGGTGTCCACATTACCTTCTAATTCCACCAACATAATTTTACGGGTTTTCGATACTCATAAATAATCAGGTCGTTCGATCCCCGTGTGCCCCATTCGTATCATATTAAAACACGCCGGCAGTTTGCGCTAGTCTGCCTCTCTACTAACTAACTAACTAACTAACTAACTAACCAACCAACCAACCAACCAACCAACCAACCAACCAACCAACCAACCAACCAACCAACCAACCAACCAACCAACCAACCAACCAACCAACCAACCAACTAACTAACTAACTGCATGGAGCAGAGATCCTCTTGAGAAGCTAACAGTTTCTCAGCTAGTCAACAAATTCCCCGCATTTTATGGAACCCGGAGGTTCATAACCGCATTCACAAGAGCCCGCCACCTGTCCCTGTCCTGAGCCAGCTCAACCTAGTCCATGCCCCATACCACTTGTTGAAGATACATTTTAATATTTTCCTCCCATCTAAGCCTGGGTCTCCCAAGTGGTCGCATTTCCTCAGGTCTCCCCACCAAAATCCTGTATGCACCTCGCTTTCCCCCATACGTGCTACATGCCCCGCCCATCTTATTCTTCTCGATTTGATTTCCCGAATAATATTTGGTAACGAGTACAGGTCATTAAGTTCCTCGTTATGTAGTCTTCTCCACTCTCCTGTCGCCTCGTCCCTCTTAGGCCCAAATATCCTCCTCAGCACCCTATTCTCGAACAGCCTCAGTTTTTGTTCCTCCCTCAGTGTGACAGACCAAGTCTGCCTCTCCACTACACTGTGTAAATTTGCGTCTAGATTACACGCGCGTGCTCTGCTGCCCGTCCTCCGAACTGTGTGTGTCTGTAAATGTGGAGGGATCACGATTCCGAAAGACGCGATGTATCAGAGCCATGGGCTCGGGTGCCTCGACACAAATACAGTACTTCCAAGAGCTTGTCGGCAAGGCCGACAGCAGTTTGGATATTTCAAGCCAGTGAACGTGCATTCTGTACACATCCAGCGAAAATCAGTACAAAAATCACATGGACGTGCATAAATACGAGCTTAAGGACTAGTAATGTAGAGGCATCTGACATCAGAGCCTGAAAGTGAAACAATTCTCAATAGTATTTAATTCCGGCTAGTATATAGTGCTGGCAACCACTTGGGAGACCCAGGCGTAGATGGGAGGATACTATTAAAATGTATCTTGAAGAAGTGGGATGGGGGCATGGACTGGATTGAGCTGGCTCAGGATAGGGACTGGTGGCGGGCTCTTGTGAATGCGGTAATGAACCTCCGGGGTCTATAAAATGCGGGGAATCTGTTGAGTAGCTGAGAAACTGTTAGCTTCTCACGAAGGCCTCTGTTCCATGGAGTGAGTTAGTTAGTTACTTGGTTGGTTGGTTGGTTGGTTGGTTGGTTGGTTGGGAGGCAGGCAGGCAGGTAGGCAGGTAGGTATGTAGGTAGGTATGTAGGTACGTATGTAGGTAGGTAGGTAGGTAGGTAGATGGACGTATGTAGGTAGGTAGGTAGGTACGTACGTACGTACGTAGGTGGTGATGATTTGGTTTATAATTTGCGTTGTAAGGCTTTTTGTGATTTGCTGGCTGTATTTCAGGTGTATCACCGGTTCTGCCGAAACATCTCATACATTTCGATCATTCCCAGGGTCACTGAATAAGAAGTAAGTGTCGTTTTATGTGGTGTGGCGCCTCACCGAACTCCCTCATTACTTTATGTTTGGTGATCACCTGTTGTTTATCTCGACTGAGTCGGGTAACAATGTATTCAAGCTGGCATTGTGCCCAGGTTCATGACGCTGACACAGTAGTCAGCGAATTCTCTTGCTGATCGCTGCTTATAGGACGGCTTGTGAAAGGAAAAATAATCTACATTTAGCTGATTTTACCGTATCATAGCCTATACCGAAAAATATATAACTATTTTCTTTTAGCTCTTGGAAACATGAAGTTCTTGTAAATCATACACTGTAAATATCAGTAATCCGAAGCTTTATCAATGATACACAGAAGCCTGCCATTGGACCTTACCATGCGCCACACAATTCTATTCCACGCACACACTCACCACATACATGTAAGACACATTTTAATATTATTCTCCAACCTAGTTTCCCTTAGGATAAAGGTTAACGGTCTGCGACGTTGAATATTATGTGAACATTTGAACTGTAATGGTGAAGACGTAATGAATGTTCGAACTGTTAGCGCATCTGGGCTGTCAGCTTGCTGTAGGTGTTTAGATGCTGCCTAAATGCACTTAGTAGCCTGTTAGATGGCTACAAACATTTCAGAGAACTCTTTTGCTTCCGTCGACGACCGAAACGTCGTCGTCGTTCAACCACATTACGCGGTATCACTTCTCACAAGACAGCTGCCTTGGGGCTCTCAAATCTCACGTATTAGTGCAGTTGTTTTGGTACTGCTGTAATAAAATTGAAGAGTACGTGTTAGAAATATATCATGGAACATGAAGTGTGGGTGGACTCGGTAATTTCCCTAGAGGCCAACCCACCTAGGAATTAGGTCCGGCAGTTCATCTTGTCCATGCTTTGTAGCAATCAGGTTCCTTTTTATGAGTTACGATGTGCCACATAAATATATCTGAATCTGTGCGCACTGCAAGATGTAGCGGTCAAGATAATACGGCTACTGGTTGGTTCGTGCATGATACGTATCACGCCCAACGAAGGCTGTCACTGAAAATATTTTAACCAGTTTCTGCGCAGTAAATTACGTTAGATAAGCTCCTGGAGAAGCCAAAATTCCTTCACACATTTTCGATTTTCATATAGCAAATGTTCACCACATGTTCCACTCATTTTCCTTTTACAAAAAAATTTTCAGCTCTGGATTCTTCGAGTGAATGAGATGACAGTCAGAGCTACAATATATCTGCATTTTTTCTTTCTTTCTTTCTTTCTTTCTTTCTTTCTTTCTTTCTTTCTTTCTTTCGTTCGTTCTTTCTTCCTTTCTTTCCTTCTTTCTTTCTTTCTTTCTTTCTTTCTTTCTTTCTTTCGCGAATACTACTTATTAACCATTTGTTCAGAATTTACGAATTGTTAACAGTGTGAAAGCCGTCCGTGTGGGACAATTTGGAAGCCATCCTACGACTCGTGCTTCTTTGTGTCAGAGGTGACTGTCCTGTTGTTGGTAGGTGATGAGTGAATTACCACCAGAAGAGTAAAATTAAAGGCAGAAGGTAAAGCCTTTCATATGCTTAAATAAACATCAGCCAGCAACGACCACAGGAAAGTGGTGCACGCTTTTTCCACCTCTGCACTATATGGAAATGAATGCTCTGATTCACACCCCAGCCGTCGTATCCCCAGGGATATAGTCCCTGATACCATTGAATAGGAGACTAGGTCTGAATGATTTTGATGTGAGAATGGTCTTTTGTCTTCGCTGAGAAACGAATTCAGAATCTCTGGTCGCCCAGCATATAGCCTAGTCACTATGGTGACTGAGCTATCCCGGCTCCTAAATGCATGCTAGATCTCGCATAATTGGTCACAATGTTGCTGCTACATTCGGGACATAGTGGCCGGCGTTGAAGTCACAATTTTTCCCCTATCAGACAGAAAACTTATAAATACCCGAGACAGACATACAGATGACATAAATGTGTATGAATCGGATCTGGGTCTTCACAATGGTTATAGTTTAGAACTGGTGGACTGAGTTGACATCATCGTGGTTACAGACGTTTCGTAGCTACGGCTGTCTTTATTTTGACGGACCGTATCCCGTTGTGGGAAGTGAAGGTAGAGTACAAGTGGAGACACTCCGTTACACACGGCATTATTGTACGATATGTACCAATGTGAAGTCTACGTACGAGTATTTCGGCCTTCGTCAAACACGTCATTCTAAAAAAAAGTGTGGCATACGCGGGCATATAGGAGAGAAGAGAGGTGCATATGGTTGTTTTATGGGGAAACCTGAGAGAAAGAGAACACTGGGAAGACCTAGCTGTATATGGGAAGATAATGTTAAAATGGATCTTTTAACACATAGTATGGAAAGGCGTCAAGTGGATTTATGTGGCTCAGAATACAGAAAAGTGGCAAGATCTCGTGAATACAGTAACGAACCCAAGAGACAAAGATCTCGTGAACACAGTAACGGACCCAAGTGGCAAAGATCTCGTGAACACAGTAACGAACCCAAGTGGCAAAAATCTCGTGAACACAGTAACGAACCCAAGTGGCAAAGATCTCGTGGATGNAGTGGCAAAAATCTCGTGAACACAGTAACGAACCCAAGTGGCAAAGATCTCGTGGATGCAGTAACGAACCCAAGTGGCAAATATCTCGTGAACACAGTAACGAACCCAAGTGGCAAAGATCTCGTGGATACAGTAACGAACCCAAGTGGCAAGATCTCGTGAACACAGTAACGAACCCAAGTGGCAAAGATCTCGTGNACCCAAGTGGCAAGATCTCGTGAACACAGTAACGAACCCAAGTGGCAAAGATCTCGTGAACACAGTAACGAACCCAAGTGGCAAAGATCTCGTGAATCCAGTAACGTACCCGAGTGGCAAGATCTCATGAATACAGTAACGAACCCAAGTGGCAAGATCTCATGAATACAGTAACGAACCCTCGGGTTCCATGAAACGGGGAATTTCTTGACTGGCTGAGGATTGTTAATCTTCTCAAGAAGGACTCTGTCCGGTGGAGTTAGTTAGTGGGTTAGTTACTTAGTTAATTGCATACGTTCTTGTGTCAGAGCTGATCATGGCTGATTTTTAGGCCGAAACATGTAGTGTGGATTGTGTGTATATAACATAAAGTTGTGTCTAGTGGACAATTTCTTCTTGTATTAGCTGCCTTTATATTCTACTCTGAAGATAGCTGCACCAGGTTCCTCCGAAGCTCTGGTAATGTCATAAGAAGCAGATCTAATTCACAGGAATGGAACAATCCAAGTGATTTTACAGGTACCTCTCGCACATTCATTTTACATTCTGCTGTCACCATTAGATACTAGACATTGCAGCGCACCTTGAAAGTGGAAACATTCCAGTTCCGAAAGCTTGGAGCCTGTTATTGTCCTTTGAATTAATTTAAAGTCTTGCTAATTGTCGTTTGAGATATTTCTTCCTTAACTTTATATTTTGGCTAGCATTTCTTGCGGTACAACGCCTACGGCAAACATAATGGAGGTTAGGAGGCAAGAATTCACCGCTGAGGAATGTATAAATGAAGCGTGTTGGAAGAGACAGACAGACAGAGGGCGGAAAAGTTTTTTTTTTAAGTCTGTGTTACTAGAAGGCTGTTAACCAGGGAGCAGGTGTACAGTCGGGGCACTCGATTTGTTACGTGTCCTGCACTGTGTTGTTCTTGTGCTATTACTCCTACTGTCTTGATTCTGACAGCAGAAATCTCTTCTTGGCCGAACAAACAGATAAAAATAAGTTATTTAGAAGTGGCAGATTGCTGTTTCTTATCCATATACCATTAAACGCGCAGTGCGACAAGTGGAAATTAGACACATTTCGGAATCAGTTCGATTATAGGCCTGCTGCTTGTTGGGGAGACAGTGGATTAGTTATCTGTGGATATATCAACTACCTGCAGACTTACCTGCCAAATGCTGGGAGAGTAATATTAAGACAGGATCGCGTCCTTCCATATCTTTTCCAATTCCTGTGCCTTGTATAGTTACCCTCGTGTGTTTGGATGTGCTGCCGAGTGATTATCCTTTTAAAGCTTAGCGGTAACTTTACATACGACCGGGTTTAACATTAAAAAATTCTACGTGGTGCCCACATTGCGTTTATGTGTTCTGTACGGATCTCAGAACAAACAGCAACTTTTGCCTTATAAAACAGTAAGAGACTGGTTTTTATAACCGTGATGGAGAGTGTTTACAGCGCGGTACGCACTGAGTCCTTATATAAAGCAGATACGCTTCGTCTTTAAAGGGTTAAGTAACACCATGTTTGAAGGTTACAATAGCGATTGAGAAAGACGGCTTTTTCTGTAAGATATGTGTTGAGGCTGAAGAAAGAGGTGATCATCGATCATCAAATATCAAGTACAACATAACACAAACACATAGAACCACTCATGTGGATGAAATTAATGATTGTTTATCCTAAGGGTAAATAAATTACCGATAAAATAGTCCGAGGAGTAGCGCGTGAGTAGTATGGTGGTCCGTAGTACGACGTGCACGTGGATTGTTTTTCACTAAAGTTCCTTCCATTCGAAGCTGCAACGTCTGAGCTATTCACAGCATCGTTAAATGGATAAACAACATTGTGTTTCAATTCACACACATTGGCATCTGAAATCTTTATTACACTGACTTTTTGCTAGATCACTTGAGTTTTAGTTTCTACTTTATTTTAGGACTTTTGAGTTACATTGTCGTGAGGAACTCAGTGTTTTCGCTTTTCTGATTCCGCTCGTGTAAATTGACAAATTAACAATGTTTCTTAAAAAATTAAATGGAAATAAATGACTGGTAAAACGTTCACAATTTGTGGACTGAAGGGGACGGGAGGGATGAAAGCTACCGTGACGGGTTGTCACACACGCACACACACACTCCAAACACATATTTATATGTAGAATTTGCTGGGGAAGTCATTGGACAAAGCTGGAAGTGAACTGAAACACAGCACGATGCAAAAATTGAGCCCTTTTTTTTTATTCGCCGCTGTCCGTTACATGATGTCTTGTCAGTACAAAGTTCTCGGTTAGTCTGGCGATTACGTGGAGGTATGGAGGGCATGTAAGTTTTCCTTCTTTTCGACATCTCTGTCGAATTGGTAAGTATTAGTTCTACACGCCGTGTGAATAACATTCCACGTACGTGGACTACACGTGTGTACAAAAGAATAAATTTGTACGGTGGTTGCCAGAGGCGGTAAATTATATGATGGTGAACGCTAGTTTCCCCCCCCCCTCCCCGCCCGAAAATGTTCGACAGCCCGAATGGACCAGGGCCTCGTCATTGTCGAGGCTTCACAATGACACTCAGACACATCATACTCGGTACGACTCCTCTGGACGAGTGATCAGCCAGACGCAGAGACCTCTACCTGACACCTGCCAACACTCACAAAAGACAGACATCCATCTTTTCTGTTCAGGCAAATGTTGCTGGTGATAACCTTGCGATAATCGTCTTTGCCTACATGTATAAGCGCTTTGAGCTGGTTGATATAGGCCACAGGAATCCAGAAGCAAACGCAGTAATAGAAATAAAGGCCGAAACCTCTATCATCATTATTCCCACCATCTATGAGATTTCTTGCTGTGTCCTTCATATAATAGGCTTGTTCCAAGTGTAATGAATCCTAGGACAGTCTAATTATACTAATGGTGCGATACGGTTCTCGCGTCTATGTTTGGTGTGAAACGCCACATTGAAAGGGTTAGAAAGAGACGAAATTATAACATTAACGTGCATATTTGGGAAATTGGTTTTGAAAATAAGTGGTGGACTGGAATTGGGCTGATATTATGTCCAATGACAAGCTTCTGATACGATGTTGAACCTTCCGGCTGTACTACATGACTGTTAATTAATTACACGTATTCTCCCAAGTTAAACCGTAAGCTACTGCTGTTGGCAGCAACTCGTAGTGTAGGACTGTGCGGTAACATCTGGAAGGCTGCAGGTTCTTGGCTGTCGCTCTGAACCGCGTGGGAGCTGACAAAGATGAATGGAAATATTTACCGCTAGTGCAACAAGTTTGGTGTACAGAGTTACGAGCGGGCGCCGTACTTCTTTGGGTTAATAGAGTTAGGGATGGAAACTGTAAGTTTTGCCACACTCCCGTAGGCGTAGGTAAATTCTCTAAGTTTCATACATGTCATTTTGTAAGCTATAGTGCTACTCGTCTAGCCCTAACACGTGGAAGCAAGAGGGAGAGCCAACACGACAAAAAGGAACAAGAAACATTCTCGGCACTCATGAAGGATATAAGAATGGTTTGACTGTGAGGATGTTGCTAGCCCCTTGAAGTACACTGACTACTATATTTAACCTTTTAAAGCCTAGCGGTAACTTTACATACCTCCAGGTTTAACATTAAAAAATTCTACGTGGTGCCCACATTGCGTTTATGTGTTTTGTACGCATCTCAGAACAAACAGCAACTTTCGCCTTATAAAACATTAAGAGATTGGTTTTTATAACCGAAGTGGAGAGTGTTTACAGCGCGGTACGCACTGAGTCCTTATATAAAACAGATACGCTTCGTCTTTAAAGGGGTAACCTGATTGGGCATTACAAAAATTTTATTTTCCTCGCGGAGGATGTTTATGAATTTCATATGATTTTCACAGTAAACAAGGACTATTTCCTCAAAGAGCACGAAAACACTTACCCGTCTAAGGAAGACGTACGGTAGTGTGTTTTCTTTAAGGTAGAAACTGCATTTTGAAATGTTGTTGAGATGGGTGTTCTGCCTCAAGATGTCAGTTTTGTAATTAAAAGCACGGAGCGGACTCCGTTTCAGTCGTAATGCACTGTTATTTGTGCACGTAAAAGGTAAATCTATCCCTATGCAGGCCTGGACAGGCCCTTAGTGTTTCAGGAGGTTGAGGTTCCCAGATTTCCAGACAATCGGCACATGAAGGTGGTAAGGTTTTCAGAGCCATAGTGCGGCCAGAAGGATTTAGTCAATGAAAAATTCCTATGACGCAATCGGGAATCACACCCGCGACCTCCCGGCTGTCAGCGCAGTGCCTCAACCAACTGTGGGCCAGGGTTTCCTCATCGTTGAGGCTTCAAGATCACACTCAAATACACCTCACTCGGTAGGACTCCTCTGGACAAGTCATCAGCCCGACGCAGAGATCTCTACCTGACAACACACAACATTCGCAAGAAACAGACATCCGTACCCCTGGCGGGATTCGAACCCACAATTCCAGCAAGCGAGCCGCCGCAGACCCACGCCTTATACCGCGCGGCTAGCGGGATTGGCATTATAGCGGATTTGCAATACCCAAAATAAATATTTGCTTTTCGACTTTTCACAAACTTCATACTGTTACCAGCACGTATATTTTCACTGCAGTCTCACTGAAAGTGTAGACATAGCTCTCGTTTGATAAAACTCAGGTGGAATAAACTTGTGTAGCTGTGTTGTGTCGGTAGCTTTAATTAGGTAACAAATCAAGGTAGAGGCAGTGGGAGGAGACGAGAAGCTGGTTTGTTCTGTCCGCCTGACTCACAGCAGTAGCTAGCAGGTGCTTCTGTCCGCCCATCAACCAGACTGCCTAATCTCCAATTTCATAGCTCAGTTTCCTTCGGCCAGCTTACAGTCGTCATCACAAAAGCCCGTCCTTTAGTACTGTCCTTCGTAAACTCTGTTACGTTCATGTGCTATGGCCTCTTCCCTTAAAACTCATGTCGCATTTTCGGAATAGAGTTAGGCCGAGTAATCAGACACGTGTTTCGGTCTCCCGTAGAGGTAAGAAACTTTTGTCTCGTCCAAAGTGTTCAGGCCGAATTTTGGACTTAACCTTTTAAAGCCTAGCGGTAACTTTACATACGACCAGGTTTAACATTAAAAAATTCTACGTGGTGCCCACATTGCGTTTATGTGTTTTGTACGGGTCTCAGAACAAACAGTAACTTTTGCCTTATAAAACATTAAGAGACTGGTTTTTATAACCGAAGTGGAGAGTGTTTACAGCGCGGTACGCACTGAGTTCTTATATAAAACAGATACGCTTCGTCTTTAAAGGGTTAACCTCCTTAGTCAATGAGTGTCAGATGTCCTTTCGCTGCATTCCCTGAGGTAGAGCGGCCGAAGCGCGAAGCTGACCAGTCACCTCATCTGTTGCTGATTTTAAGGCTGGATAGACCTATACCACCATCCTGGACATGATCTCGTGTCGCGCCCGGTGAGAGCTTTACCCTCCTGCTCCAGTGACTTCATGCACTGGAATGTCTCAGTGCATGACATAAATGGGTTTCAGTTTCAAATGCCGGAAGATATACGGACTGCTGCTTCCGCCCACACGTCAGACCGAGTCAAGAATACGTCTAAATCAGAGGCGGCCAAACATCGATGGCGATCTACCAGTCAATCGCAGTCACTTGTTTGATCGATCGCGGCCCCTTTTTGGTATCTATCAAAATTTATTTGCCGCCTCAGTACAATCAATAGCTCTTCGTTTGACAGTATTTTTTGGCTCACCCTACCTCTACGAAGAAGCCTTCTCCCAGATGAAGACAATTAAATCAATATACGGAAGTCTTCTGTCACATGAACCCTTAAAATACTGCCTTCACCTGTGTCAAGTAATTTTGATCCCTATTTCAGTAAGTCACCACAAGATATGCAGCGCCATTCGTCACCTTCGAAATAGGAAGATTAATGACAAACACCTTGTAATTATGGTAAAGTGTTCCAGTTTGAAAAGATCAATTTTCGATAAATGAAACAATTGTACTTTTATATGTTTTGATGTTATTGTGCTATTTTACATTTCTTTTGCTAGTTGATGTATTATTAATACCTTATATACTGTGGTAGATAGCGAAAGATTTTCTATGTTTAGGGTAGGTCGCTAAGCCCAAAAACCTGGCCACCTATGACTTAGATTCTTATTCAGCCTGTACCGGGGAATAATGCTCTGTATGTAAAGCGGTAGGAGCATGAAACTGGCCAATTGCCTCAGTTTAGTACAGAGTTTAAAATTACATGGAATATTAACTCTATTCTTCTGTACTTCTTATAAACACTTGTGCCTTTATCATATAAAAAACTTAATAAAATGATGAACAACAGTAGGAATTAAAATTGTTAGAATATTTGACACAGAAAGTAGTGACATTTGTAGGTGTAAATGCGTTAACGAAGACACGTTACCATTTAAATGTTAAAAGTAAACCTCATATGCAGGATATGATATCTACACGCCTTGTATCTTAGGTCGCCCGAACACTAGAGTCATTTGGAGTCATAAACGTCCATCCTACTCGAGGCAGATGCCTAAGTCTCTTTGCTTTTTCCTTTGTTTTATCCTGATTAGGTACAGGACTCCGGATGGAAAAATCTCCTGAACAAGGAAAGGGGATTCATAGGCTTTTGAAACCAATTCTAAATTAAAGCAAATTAAAGATCAAAATTCTTCAGTTCCTGAGAATTTAACGCCCTCGTAACGTGTATGAATTATATTAAACATCAGCTATAATACGTTCCGTGTTCGAAAAGTGAGACTCTAAATTACAGTTTTTAATCTTGAGTGATGACTCAACAACGCCGTGATATATCGGCAACTTGTTTGGCGGAGCTGATTACGTGGATGTCTAAACGCTTTTCCGTAGGCGTACCTTTAGTAAATGTAAATAAAATGCAACAAAGTGACTGACTTAAAATCTGAACTTTTCGTGCCATTTAAGCGTGCCTCTTCCATTATGTTCCTGTTCTAACCTCCTATCTTACTGCTACTACTCATTCGTGTAATTCTAAGTGTCTGTAACTGTGGTGTGTCCTGACAAACATGACTGCTGTTATTAACACATTAACCAACTTACACGCTGAATAAAATAATGACCCCGATCCCAGTGGCCGCGCGGTCTAAGGCGTAGGTCTGCGGCCGGGTGCTTGTTGCGATCGTGGGTTCGAAACCCACCGGGGCATGGATGTTTGTCTGTTGTGAGTGTTTGTGTTGCCAGGTAGAGGTATCTGCGACGTGCCGATCTCTCGTCCAGAGGAGTCATACCGACTGCGGTGTGTGTCTGAGTGTGATTAAGTGAAAATAAACAGCCTCGACATCTGCTGTGAGTAGGTAGAAGAGGTGTGGACTACGAAACGAAACGAAACAATAATAACAGTAGACTTACCGGACGAGGTCTGTTCCGGTCACAATTGACAGAGATGTTTACGTGTATGTGCATGCTCCACAAAGAATGTAAACAACTGGAAACTTCTGCCTGGAACATCAGACTTTAAAAAACTTTAAATTTACAATATAGTGATTTTATTATTGTTAACTTTGTGCGTTTTGGGATTTTAATATTTTAATCATTTAAATCATTTTAATAAAGACGGCACATTACCTTCTTAAGCGTGTTGTTCAGATAATTCCCTGATGATGGCACCTCGGTGCCGAAACATGTAGGAGTTTTATACTTACTTTTGAATGTATTTTGTTAAGTGCATAAGTTCGTTAATGTATTAATTATGTAATATGCACGGTATGACTAACATAAATACGTGAGTTATTATGTGCGTTTTCTGTCGTCTTGGTATGTTTTCAGTACTGTATCCCTTTGCGTCGGTTGTAAAGGAAGGAACGGTTTATTCTCATATTCATTTCTGTTGTTTGTTATACCGTTAGGACTCCTTGGTCTGTAAGCTGAACGCACTGCGTTTCCTCGCAACATCGGTAAATACAAGTATTCAATAGCTGTCACGTCTTACATCCCAGAAGACCTGAATCTTTAAACCAGACCACTGTGAGAGCCTCAAATCTTGGATTTATACTCAGTTGGGCCTATTAAGGAAGGGATTTGCTTGGTCTCAAAACAAGTTTTTTCGTACCTGAAGGTGGAAATAGGTTAACTTCGGACTTTATGTACTTTGGTGATGTGTAGTGTATTTTAACTGACTGTACTCTACGGTAGCCGAACCCAGTAACTGCACTTTCTAAGGCGTAGGTCTGCAGCCGTTCGCTTGCTGGGATTGTGGGTTCGAATCTCGTCGCTTGCATGGATATCTGTTTCTTGTGAGTGTTGTGTGTTGTCAGGTAGAGGTCTCTGCGTCGGTCTGATCACTCGTCGAGAGGAGTCCTACCGAGTGTGGTGTGTGTCTGAGTGTGGTCATAAGGCCTCGAGAGTGAGGAGGCCCTGGCCCACTAGGGGCTGTTGTGGCATGGCAAAAAATACTGTATAGTACAAAAAACATTAAACACCAACAAATGCACAAAGGTTTTTTTTTCATCGCTTGTAACACGCTCCTACATGTTTCGACCCTGTTGATTCATCGTCAGGGAGAATTTTCTGCCGTGGTTACACTATGCTTGCACTTTATAGTTGAGCTGTTGATTGTGTACTGCGTGGCCTTTTGGAGGCGCGAAATCTCTGTTTAATGTTTTTTGTATAATATAGTGCACGGACATGAAACACATTAAATACTGTATAGTACTTAACACAACAACCAGGTAGAAATATAGGCTGTGTGTGTATAGACTTTGTAATGAAGTTAGGCTACATGTTTCGACTGGAAAGTTTCAGCTTTACGTCCTGTGAGCGCTGTTACGTATTTCTAGCATACAGTGCGCCATAATAATACATAACGTCCCATTCATCATGTCTCTGAGCATGGTAGATCTCATAGAGTAATCAAGCGGATATGCGCTTCGTGAGATTTAAAGCTGCCGTCCTCAGGGACACGATACTTGAGATCCTGTAATAAATTGATGCGTGATTTCAGGCTTCCGCCGCCATGTAAAAGAGATCTGCTGTGTTTGGGGAGTTTACGCAGCGTAGAATTGTACTTTATTACGGACGTTTCGGAACAACTCGCCTGTCCCATATTCAAGGGTCAAGCTTGACCCTTGAATATGGGACCGATGGGTTGTCCCGAAACGTCGGTAAGAAAGTACCATTCTACGCTTCGTAAAATACAAAAATGGGGCAGGTCTGTTAGTACGTTGATATTACTTCATTGAAACTGCTCCTGTATTGAATCTTATTTAAGATTTTTTACCATATTTACAGTATTTACCCTATGCATTATGAACCGCGTGACGCTTTTTTATATAGTTGTAAATGATATTAATATTTAAGGGTATGGTATGCTGGAACGTGGCGCCGTGTTTATTGGTAATTTTAAACGATATATCGGTGAAGCGTGCTTAGTTTTTGGACTCAGCAACGCTGTGGAAACTTCAGGCACTTGTCATCAATGCTCTTATGGTGTTTATGGCTTATCTGTACTGTCTCCCTTTGGCTTAAGGTTGCTGATAGGAAAGTAATTATTTTTATGGTTAAATTGTAATAGTGTAAATACTTGCGTGGTGACTGCTTACAGAAGCAAGATGACGTTCTGTAAACATCTTTCTAGAATGTGGTCTTACAGCAGCTTGTATTTTTCAACGTCATATCTTCGTTTCGGAGGCACCTACTGCTTGCTTTGCCCATTATTTTGCCCCTTCATGGCATTTAAGATCATAACCATTCTAGCCGAAATTTAATCCGGGCATTAAATTTTCAAAGGGACGGACACAAAAGGCACTGCTTTCCCATTATGCTTTGCACTTTGTGAAATTAATGTAAAATCAGGATGTATATTACTTAGATTGAGCAGTACAGACGAACAGCTTTGCACTGTGTGACAGTGGTGTAAGCCCGCTAGCTCCAAAAACCTTCTGCCCTCATCCCACTGTGAACGTAGCTATGTTCTGTAAAATTGGAATCAGGTGCTTTATAAAAATTACTGTAGTATGCTTCATTTCCATATATTAATCTAATATTTCAGGGAAGATAAAAGAAACAGGTATCAGACAAATTATACCTTAGCTGGCAGGTTCGTGGCTGCCCCATCTTTACTCACTTCTCCCACCTTATATCCTCCTACGCCACTTTCAAATTCCAGAGCCTGTGATGTAGCCAAGACGGGTGGCATTCCTGTGTGTTTGGGACTGGTTCTATTGTTCTTACAGCACTCCTCTGCCCTATGTAAATTACGAAGGCTGCGCGCTCTTAATCCCCCTGGCTTATGTCGTAATAGCCTATCCATTATAAATGTTTACGCACTTCGTTTAGTTCTTCCAGTCAATGCTTCTTGGGTTACCCGCCGTAGAGAACAAGGCGGGAAGAAAGGTAGCGTAGGACTGTGTCATGGCTCAGGCGGTTGGTTGCCGGCCTCTTACCGCGGTGGCCCGGGTTCTGTCCCGAGTCAGTCCGTGTGGGATTTATGGTGGACAAAGTGGCACTGGGACAGGTTTTTCCCCCGAGTAGTTGGTTTTCCCCTGTCAGTTTCATTCCACCGGTGATCCACTAGTTGGAAAAAAGGGAAAAACTAATCGTATTTATTACAGGGTTGCACAATAACCCTCCAGGTTGCGGTGCGTCCGTAGCGTGCGCTGCGGGCCCTTCTCCATGAAAAAAAGGCTAGTGTGCATAAAGTGGTTTCTCGAGTTATGATGCCATGTTGCGTGATAGATGAGTACAGAATGTGTATTCTATGTTATTTTTATAGATTTACATAGAGCAGATGTGCAAATGTCACACATAAGTTTAGGCGGTGCATCTGTACAACATTTCTTGTGTTTAGAGGGTAGATACATGAGTAGGCATTAAAAACTAATTTCTTTGTATTCACAAAACGATTATGACTTCGTTGATGTCTGAAATTAAAACAAAATTCCACTTTAGGTTTTTACTAAATCTTTCAGGAGAAATAAATCGTGTAACCATCAACCGTTTGCCCTGCTTACGCAAACAAATAATGCAGGTGTTTCCTCTGACGTTGTGTTTTCGAATGCTTACAGTTCCTAGAATAATAGCATCGTTTCTGCGAAGCTATTTTTTAACACATTATAATGTCATAGACCTCAAAGACATGACCATCTGTTTAGTCTTCTGGTTGAAATACCCCAGTAACTCGAAATAATGGTGTCGATTTTAAATATTATGTCAAGGACTGCATTAAATGTACGTGGTCAGTAAATGGCCCGTGCGTAGAAGTAAGGTTCCGCCTGCAATAAAATTTAAACCCTCAGCTCTGCAGTGCGATGTTAATTGCTGGAGGAAGGGTTACAGTGCGTGGGACACAGTGGTCAGATTCCAGCGGCTCCAGCACTGCGGCGTGGGTTTACGGACTGTCAGGAGGATTTGATTTAGAGGGCGTTGGCGGGTACTTGTCGGTTCAAGTTTCTAGTCGCCAGCAATTCAGCTTTTACCTTTCTTATTCGTGTTACAAATGCTAGCCATTATATCTGCATGTGTTTATGTATCGTGCCGCTTTAAATTGGGTATTCAAAATGATGAAAATTCGGCTCCTGATTTACTTATATAGGGTACTTGTAAATTAGAAGCTACCCGCGGTAGAAGTTTTCAACCCTGCACCGGAATATAATTGGATGCTTGTAGTTCCAGAAGTGCATGGCGCGACGTAAAGGGTTAACAAGCTGTATGTGTGGCCAAATGTGACGAAGCGAAAAGAAAACATCACTTATTTCCAGGCCATGCAAAAGATTGCTTAGAAGCATTGTCTGATTTTGGTCTGAATTTACGTGACGTTTTATAGCATCAGCGTATGATATATTTCTCAGCAATGCAATACTTCAGTGGATTTAACCCTTTAAAGACGAAGCATATCTGTTTTATACAAGGACTCAGTGCGTACCGCTCTGTAAACACTCTCCACTTCGCTTATAAAAACCAGTCTCTTGATGTTTTATAAGGCAAAAGTTGCTGTTTGTTCTGAGATCCGTACAAAACACATAAACGCAATGTGGGCACCACGTAGAATTTGTTAATGTTAAACCTGGTGGTACGTAAAGTTACCGCCAGGCTTTAAAAGGTTGAAGAACAGATATATAATACGGTGAAAATAATAAAAATGAAAATTCGTTCTATCTTGGTACGAGAATGATCAATTCCTTCCCGGTCCCTCCCCCTTCGTCAGTCTCTTTTAATCTCATTCGACAGTTCTTGTCCCTCATCTCCCTTAATGTCCTTTTAAAAACCGCTAGTACGTGTGTATATAAGTACATATTTTAATCATTCAATGTACTGTGGGGATGACTGGTGAAAACAGGGAAGAAGTGGGGTAAGGAGAATTGACTGTTTTTCAAAATTATGACCAAATATTCTTACAAACAATATGATTACGCGAAACCTTAAGTTCGTTAATGTAGGCCCATCGTAAGACAATTTTACACCTTACGTTATTAAGAGCAGTCTAATAAGATATGTTATACATTGCGAGATAGTTTCTCACAGCTCTGTTGCTGAGACTCCAATTCTTGTGGGATATGACGCTGTGTCGTTATGAGTGATTCCCGACGTTTCGAACAATGCGGTGTGCTCATATGCAAGGGTTAAGCAGACCACGTTGAAATCCTTAACGCTTGAGTATGAACGCAACACGATCCTTTGAAACGTCGCGAACCACTCACCCAAAGTCACAAAGTCTGAAAGACCCGAATTTTCAAATTGTGGGTTATCCAGCATGCAAAGCGCATGCGCCGTATTATACTGCCATCTGTGGCCTGTCTGGCTCTACCATATTTGTTCACATTATCTCATAAACGGCAAGATTTTCGGGAAGAAATTATTGAACATAAAATGTGTTTCGATTTTCTCTGCAACTTTTGTCTGGAATATTTTTCATTCTAAGAGGAATCGAGCGAGATAGTATCATAAATGTACGTAGGTATTCATGTAAAGTAACCGTAATTCGTGACAGATTTTAATGAAACTTGAATATTCCTGACAGATTTTCGAAAAATCCTCGAATACCAAATTTCATGAAAATCCGTCCATTGGGAGCAGGGTTGTTCTATACAGACGGACAGGCATGAAGAAGCTTATAGTCGCTTTTCGCAATTTTGCGAAAAGCGCCTAAAAACCGGAAGGTTTGGACTTTTGTGTGGGGACACGTGTTTTGGTTTTCGTAGGAGTGCGTACGTGACAGACTAGGGCTAAAAGGGTCCGTTCAACGTAGCAAGTCTGGAAACTCGATCGCACAGATATGTCGGGAGTAATATTACATAACGTATCGTGTGGGTGACTGAGTCATACGTGACACAAATTACGCTCCTGCACGGGCAGACACTGTTGATCAGCGTCACTTGACCACTAGCATCCATTTCCATGCATTTATGAATGAGACTAATGGCACTAGCCCCGTTACAAAGTGACCAAATGTTAACACAGTCTGTGAGAAATTTTGCTGCTGAATTACGGTACTCTGGGTCGTACGGCTGAGTGCCTTTAATGTCGCTATAAAGTAGGCGCATAGGGGAAAGGTTAATAATATCTGGAACGCTGCGTACTGCATACTGGTTCTCACGTTTAATAGCGATCATTAAAGATTTTTCGTATGTTCTCAAAAAATGAAAACGTGTCTTTAACGCTTTAAAGACGGAACGTATCTGTTTTATTTAAGGACTCAGTGCGTACCGCGCTGTAAACACTCTCCACTTCGGTTATGAAAACCAATCTCTTAATATTTTATGAGGCAAAAGTTGCTGTTTGTTCTGAGATCCGTACAAAACACATAAACGCAATGTGGGCACCACGTAGAATTTTTTAATGTTAAAGCTGGTGGTATGTAAAGTTACCGCTGGCTTTACAAGGTTAAACGTTTGTAGCGTCATTATACAACAAATATTCCTCATCCTTTCACCGTCTTCTTTTGTCGCTTCTTAAACGGCAACAAATAGAGTCGAACTCGGTTATAACGTCATGAAAGGGACCGAATATTTTGTGTCGTTATAACCGAGGGGTGTAATGTTATGGTTGACAGTAAGGAGTTAATTGGTATCACAGAATATCTGACGCTATAGGCGAGGTGTTGTACAAACCGATGTCGTTATAACCGGGTTCCATTGTATTTTAGTACAAGTTCTTGATAAGGGTAGTGTTGTTTTTATATATCGTATAAAATATAGAGAACAAAAAATAGAAATCAGCATTATAATATAGGTTCAATAAAAACCAAACAAACTATAAAAACGACAATTGTTTCACACCGAACAGTATCCAGTATCCTGACACATAGGATAAAAACAAGCACAACAGCTTTCATTATGTGGTTGAAAATAACGGAGAGAGACCTTTATTATTGTTATTATATTTTATTATTTGGCTTTTTAAGGAAGTAAAGTGTGCCTGTAGCACTTGTGAGACTTAGGCGCAGATTGGAGGATAATATTAAAATGGATCTTCAAGAAGTGGGATAGGGGCATGGACTGGATTTATCTGGCTCAGGATACGGACAGGTAGCGGCCTCTTTTGAATGCGGTAATGAACTTCCGGTTTTCATAAAATGCGGGGAAATTCTTGACTAGCTGAGGATCTATTAGCTTCTGAGGAAAGACTCTGCTGCATGGAGTTAGTTCGTTAGCAGTGTGCCTAAGCTTATAAACAAGATGATCATATAACCGTCTTACTATAAGAGCAATTACATAAAACATTCTTCTGCTGTACTGGGAAGTCACTCAAATTGGAGATAGGTAGCTTTAATTTTATGAGTCCCACACGCAGTCTGTTTTAGTACTAAAAAGCTCTGCATTGACCGTGATTTCAGGCTTCCGCCGTGATGTTGATGAGACCCGCGCTCTTCTGGGATATTACCGCCGTTTCGGGACGATGTATCGGTCCCATCTTCAAGAGTCAAAGAGTCGAAGAAGATTACCATTCGACGCTGTGTAATAACCCAGAATAACGCGGGTCTTAAGTTCTGCACTGTTTCCACGTAATAGGTTATATTTTTGATTTGTCGTACGATTCTCACAATAAACCATTATTTCCCTAAACAGTATTAATGGAGTGCGGTTATAGTGGGGGAGTAATGTGTTTTCTGTGAACAGGGAACTGAATTTTTAAATGTTGAGCTTATTAACCTTTTAAAGCCTAGCGGTAACTTTACATACCACCAGGTTTAACATTAGAAAATTCTACGTGGTGCCCACATTGCATTTATGTGTTTTGTACGGATCTCAGAACAAACAGCAACTTTTGCCTTATAACACATTAACAAATTGGTTTTTATAACCAAAGTGGAGAGTGTTTACAGCGCGGTACGCACTGAGTCCTTATATAAAACAGATACGCTTCGTCTTTAAAGGGTTAATATGGATTTTGTGCTTCAAAATGTTAGGTTCGTATTTTATTTAACTCACTTTTCAGAACGTTTAATGGAGTTTATGCCTGAGGTTGTTTTCTGTTGAACAGAGTAAAACTTACAGCGCATGTAAGAGATTTACGACAAGGAAACGCGCAGTAAAGTGCTCGTACATACAAGCGTAGTTGCAGTAACAAACATACAAAACTTAGTGGCTTACAGCTGCTAGTTAAGGGGAGTATGAGTTGGGAAGAAAATTACACGTACATACTGACAGCATAAAACACATAAAATAAGTATAGGCCTATAGGCGAAATGACCTTGAAGCTGAAGCCATTAAATCCAGAAAATGCCTGTTGGTTAACATGCTGTACACCTGTGCGCTCCAATAGATTAATCAAAGGCAAGTGATTACAAATCTCGGTGTTCATTATTACGGTTTTGTTAGTGTAATAAACAAGTACTTGCACCGATCGGTGCAGCAGGTTGCAGCTGTTACGATTTTTTGCGTTCCATATTTTGTGTCACGAGCATTTCACTTCTGTCAGTAATTTACTGGGATCGCGGTGGCACAGTTGGTTGCGGCACTGCGCTACAAACCGGAAGGTCGCGGGTTCGATTCCTGATGGTGTCAGCCAGTTTGCACGTTGCGACATTCTAACTAGCTGATGCTACCTTAGCCAGTGTTACCAACTCCTCGTGAGAAAATTCACTAAAAAGATCCCCCCCCCCAAAAAAACTCTGCCTTTGTTTCAAAGAAAATCACTACACTTAAATTTATATCGTTTATCAGGTACACCCCGATGGTGTCGTCGGAATTTTTCATTGACATAATCCTTCCGGCCGCACTATGGCCCTGGCGTCGACCCAGCCCCTAACAAAAATGAGTACCGGGAATATTTCCTGGGGGGTAAACGCGGCTGGTGCACAGGGCTGACAACCTTACCACCTTCAAGTGCCGATTGTCTAAAAATCTGGGAGCCTCAACCTCCTGGAACCCTAAGGGCCTGTCCAGGCCTGTAATGGGATTGCTTTACCAGCAATTTGCTACGTTTCTAACCCACAGTCCCCTGTCTCGAATATTTTAAGGGGTCTCACTTCCCTTATTATCCATAGGCTCTCCTACTGATGTTATATTTTTTATGACCTCTATCTCCATAACTATGCCCAAATTAACCTTCCAATGACGATGGGGTTAAATCCCAACTACTGCGCAGGAACGGAATGGTTTTAAACTTATAGTACCCTTAATTGCATAGACGACAGCATGATGCACGGATGCCAGCATTGACATATTAACCTTTTAAAGCCTAGCGGTAACTTTACATACGACCAGGTTTAACATTAAAAAATTCTACGTAGTGCCCACATTGCTTTTATGTGTTTTGTACCGATCTCAGAACAAATAGCAACTTTTGCCTTATAAAACACAAAGAGACTGGTTTTTATGACCGAAGTGGAGAGTGTTTACAGCGCGGTACGCACTGAGTCCTTATATAAAACAGATACGCTTCGTCTTTAAAGGGTTAAACTGGTGAGGTGAAATCTGCATGGCCTATGTGCGGTAACTTTTCTTCCTTAAGACACAATTCATCAGCCGTATTTCACTTGAAGACGTTAAGTACAATGTGGACTAATTTAAACCCAAGGAACCTGTGTTACAACAGTAGACGTGGCTCTGTATCTCTTAGCAGGCTGGACCGGTTCGTTGTATTGTGTCAGGCGGTAAACAGGTTCCGTGCTAACTGTCCACCGTATCGCATACAGAAATCACATTAATTTGTGTTCGCACCTTTACAAGGTACAGTTCAAATGCTACAGTGATATACACTACTGCAACAGGTTACTGTAGCAGGTAGGGTTGCACTTCGCTATTGAGGCTCTAATGTTTATATCTAAAAGACGGGCATCTAATTGTGTAATAGTTGGATTATAGATAGTATCTGAATGAAGCAGACTGAATTTAAGAAAAATTTAAAACAATTATGTATAAAAACAGACAGCCAGCAATGTGTTTCACGTCACTTTATTCAATCAAGAGGTTAAACTACCGGTTTCGGTCCGTATGCAAGAACATCATCAGGTTTTCACTTCATAATTGATAACAAACTCTAGAGTTTATCTAGAGTTTGTTATCAATTATGAAGTGAAAACCTGATGATGTTCTTGCATACGGACCGAAACCGGTAGTTTAACCTCTTGGTTGAATAAAGTAACGTGAAGCACATTGTTGGCTGTTTGACCGTTTTTATACATAATTGTTTAATATACGCCAACGGGGATGTCTAATATCAAAAAAAAAGTAAAAGACAGCTTATGTTTATTAGGATTAGAAGCATCACCACGTATCTGCTATTTAAATTGTTAAATTAAAGACAGTTGTACTTGAAGGGTTAAACGAAACAGCGGAGTTGACACTCGTAAGGTCGTTTGCAGGCTGCAAATTACGCACACTCCCTGGCTGGCGTGATTTAAAGTTACGCAATTTCAGACTTACAAATGTTTAAAAAGAAAGATAAACAAATGAAAAAATATCTTTGAAACCTGGGCCGAGTTCTTACCTTGCAGGAATGAAAGCGCAATGAGACGAAGGTGGCTGAAGAATACTGCTGGGCGATAACACAGGCGGCGGTGAAGTCATGCTGCAGCCGATTAGTTGCCAGTGTATTGGAATTTGGCTTTGAACTGGACTCCCTTGTATATGCATATATAGTTGACGATGTGTACACTGAATTCCGACTTGCGCAAAATTATGGGTCTTCCGGAATGTAACTGCTACGTAAGTCGGGGAGTGTCTATATATGTGCATAAACCAAATCAAGAAATATGAGAAGAATTAAATATATATATAATGTAAATTAAATTACTGTGGGTTGCAGGCGTAAGCGGACTCAATACTTTTTAAGCATGAACGATACACCCGTTCTCAGATTAGTGTGGTGTAGGTGGTAAAGGGTAATTCCAGTACAGGCCTGGACAGGCCCTTAGGGTTACAGGAGGTTGAGGCTCCCAGATTTCTATACAGCCGCCAGATGAATGTGGTAAGGTTGTCAGTCCTACGCACCGGATGCCTTTATCCCCCAGGAAATATTCCTGGTACTCATTTCTATTAGAGGCTGAGTCGACGCCAGGGCCATAGTGCGGCCGGAAGGATTACGTCAATGAAAAATTCCAATAACACCATCGGGGTGTACGTGATAAACGATATAAATTTAAGTGTAGTGATTTTCTTCGAAACAAATGCAAAGTTTTTTTTGGGGGGGGGATCTTTTTAGTGAATTTTCTCACGAGGAGTTGGCAACACTGGCTAGGGTTGCATCAGCTAGTTAGGATGTCGCAACGTGCAAGCTGGCTGTAGAAACCTGTCTGATGTCGGGGCATAATTTCTGATATTAGAGCTTGTTAATCCTAATATATGCAGGCTGAGTTCCTAGGTGGTATGTAGGCATGTATGGTTTATTGTGAATAACGTAGTGGCAGGTCTACAGGCCACGTTTTAATGGTATTGTTATTATTATTATTATTATTATTATTATTATTATATGTGGCCTTGTCATGACCTGAAAGCACAGTATTCACGCGCTGTTCCACGGCAGCTTTTATCATATTAAATATTCTCATTTAAGAGACTGGTTTTTATAACCGAAGTGGAGAGTGTTTACAGCGCGGTACGCACTGAGTCCTTATATAAAACAGACACGCTTCGTCTTTAAAGGGTTAATAAAGGTGAGCTTAAAATATTACATAACACTTTCACCATTATTGTTGCTCAATAATGCAACTGTAGGAAGAAGGTAAAGTTGTCCGTGTCCACGCCATTAGAAGTGGGAGTATAGCTCCTCTTATTCTTAATCCCCACACTAGGTGGAGCTGAGTGGTCAAATTCATGTCCCGGCTGCTTTACGCGTTCCTTTCCTTCCTGAAGGAACCCCGATATCCGTTGAATATGGAGCTCAGTGCGTTGCAGAGCCTGCCTAGACATTTTGCAGAAGAGAAAGATCTGTTGGTCCTGCTGGGATTCGAACCCCGGATTGTCCTCCCTGTAGCATACGCTACTACGGAAAAGAATTCTGAAATACTCGAACAAAATACAGTCGAACTCGCTTATGGCGTCAAGGGACTGAATATTTTGTGTCGTTATAAACGAGTGTTGTTATATCCGAGGAGTATAATGTTATGGTTAACAGTGAGGAATTTATTGGTACCAAAGAATATATGACGTTATATACGAGGTGTCGCTTAAACCGATGTCATTATAACCGGGTTCGACTGTGTTTTTTAATTAAACGTCTGTGGAGAAAATCAATTGAATTCCAGCACTTTTAAATACGAGATTATGGGTTGGTGGTATAGGCCGTGGCAAAAAAAAATATAATTTTGCCTGTATTTTACCACAAATCGTAAAATCGTTTTTTTCGGAGTTTGTCATCTGAAGGGCAACCGCCAGGCTTACGCAATCTTGTCTTGTGCGCATGCTTGGTTCGGCTCAGAACTAATGTCCTTACAGGCAATTCCAATCACGCTCGTTTAAAATCCATTAGGTGCAGTAAATCCGTATGTAAATTAACCCTTTAAAGACGAAGCGTGTCTCTTTTATATAAGGACTCAGAGCGTACCGCGCTGTAAACACTCTCCACTTCTGTTATAAAAACCAGTCTCTTAATGTTTTATAAGGCAGAAGTTGCTGTTTGTTTTGAGATCCGTACAAAACACATAAACGCAATGTGGGCACCACGTAGAATTTTTTAATGTTAAACCTGGCGGTACGTAAAGTTACCGCTAGGCTTTAAAAGGTTAATATAACGGGTGGGGAAAGCCAAAACGTTGCATTATAATGCAGGTTCTAGTATACAACAAGACGGGCAGTGTGTCTGTAGCCTAACACTGCAACGCTTTCACGTAACCATTTTTTCCATGGAAAAGCAACAGTGCTTTCCCTTGTGTTGTTGGCGCACTTACGTCACTGTGTAAAATGTAAGAAATAATGAAGACATTGTCACGGCGGCACAACAATGCTTTATTTATATTGTTATGCTGCATATTTCGCTGCGAATCTTATGAAACACACTTCAGCCTTCATATTAAGTGTCCGATACGTTTGTCCGATTTTAAGAAAATTCGGAATTCTCTGATATATTTTCGTTAGGAATCCGTAGTAACTTCCCGAAAATCCGTCCAATGGGAGGCGCGCAGATACATACGGACGGACGGAGAGACGGACGAACAGACGGACGGGCGGACAGACGAACGGAAGGACAGACAGACGGACGGACAGAGACAGACAGACAGAAAAGACGAAGCTATTAGTCCCTTTTCGCTACTTACGCCATCGCGCCTAATATAAACACAAAACCCTCCTTTTTCTGCACAAGACCACTGGCAGTTAATTCTTTATCTACATAGGCCTGTGTAATGAGACTCTATTCTAAACTCTTCGCTCTAGGTCTGCCAATCTGCTCCGCGTTAACTTCCAGAAGAGCGAAAACCGTAATGACACCGCGGCGGAAGTCTGAAATCTGACACAGACTGCATTCTGTCCGCATTCTTTGTTCAACTGTATGTTTTATCACAATTTCACTATACACATATAGATTTTTAACTCCTTTCTAATTCCGTCGACGTGGCTGTTTAGTGATGTTGTTTGTTAATTTTTATTATTTCGCAACATTTTTCTATCGACTTGATCACCTTCACACCATTATCAAAATTAAAAAGTGTAGATATGCTATACAAGTGCGTCAATTACCTTAGTAACTCAGATCTCAATTGTATGTCGTTTTTGTCAGTAATTACTGCTAGTCATATTCCCGTATAATCAACAGTTGTAAAATGTTTCGTTTCGTACTCCTTTTCTCTTCTACCTACTTGTTCACAGCAGGTGTAGAGGGTTTTTAGTTTTCACTTGATCACGCTCAAACACACACCACAGTCGGTAGGACTCCTCTGGACGAGGGATCAGCCCGTCGCAGAGACCTCCACTTGACAACACAAACACTGTACAAGACAAACATCCATGCCCCCTTGGGATTCGAGCCCACGATCCCAGCAAGCGCTCGGCCGCAGACCTACGTGTTATACCACGCGGCCACTGGGATCGGCAGTTGTAAAATGTGACAAGTTACGAATGTTAAGGTATTTATTCACGTTAAAATTCCTTATTATAAGCGCACCTTTTTTGCTTTGGTGGTGTGCCGAATATCAGATGTTCGGTTGTTTAAAATTTTAAAGTTATTACTCTTTTAATATAAATCGTATGGAGACGTCCTCTCTTCCTTTCACATAACTGTAATTGATAGAGTTTTTTTTATATTTTCCTTGTATGTTTCATTTTGATACGCTATAAAATTCCTTTCTTAAAGTCTGATACAGTCCCTCTACCCTCTTTCACCTTTAGGAAGGTACTTTCTTAGTTTGGGGCCGCGGTGGCGCAGTTGGTTAAAGCACTTCGCTACAAGCCAGAAGGTCGCGGGTTCGATTCCCGATGGTGTCATTGGAATTTTTCATTGGCATAATCCTTCTGGCCGCACTATGGCCCTGGGGTCGACTCAGCCTCTAACAGAAATGAGTACCAGGAATATTTCCTGTGGGGTAAAGGCAGCTGGTGTGTAGGGCTGACAACCTTACCACCTTCGTGTGCCGATTGTCTAGAAATCCTAGGAGCCTCAACCTGCAGGAACCTTCAGGGCCTGTCCAGGCCTCTAATGGGACTGCTTTACCTCTATCTACTTTTTTAGTTCAGTGTTTTATTGTAGGCCAGTCTTTGCCGTTTTTATTCATTGTTTCTGTTGACAGGTAAGGGCTGCATGTTGTATTTAAGTGTTCCAATAACAGCGTTGTTATTTGCTAAAATTATTTAGCGCTGGTGTCAGATGAAGACGAGTATGGATCGCTGGTTGAATAATACTGACGGGGAGAAGATGAAGCACTCGCAAAAACGTGTCCAAAATTCAACTTTGTCCACCACAACTCCCACATAGACTGACCTGGGATCGAACGCGGTCATCCGTGGTGAGAAACCGGCGAGTAGTCTTCTGAGCCATCATACGGTCTTACCATATGTTAACTCAATCGTCGGCATAGTTCTAGGTTTTTTTCGCCAGTGTATCTTCTTTTGACCATATTTCTCTTGTTGCATGTGCCACCATTTGGAAATGACTCGTACGTGGTATTAGTTCACATCACATCCCCACTAACCCTTTAAAGACTGAGATTAACTTGAATTATATTAACCCTTTAAAGCCTAGCGGTAACTTTACATACCGCCACGTTTAACATTAAAAAATTCTACGTGGTGCCCACATTGCGTTTATGTGTTTTGTACGGATCTCAGAACAGACAGCAACATTTGCCTTATAAAACATTAAGAGATTGGTTTTTATGACCGAAGTGGAGAGTGTTTACAGTGCGGTACGCACTGAGTCCTTATACAAAACAGATACGCTTCGTCTTTAAAGGGTTAAAGTACTGAGTTCGTACCGCGCAGTAAACACACTCCGTCTCGGTTATAAACACTACTCAGTTAAGGCTGTGTAGGGAAATAATCGCTGTTTGGTCTGAGATCCATACAAAACATATAAATACACTGTGTGGGCAGAACGTGGAATTTGTTAATGTTAAACATAGTGATAGATGCAGTAACAACTGGGCTTTAGAGGGTTAATCCGGCTTTTGACATTTAATCAGCTGTTACCTGACGATTTCATCTGCTTGGTTTATTGCTGCCAATGTGCACACAGCGTGCGCCCCTGGTTTGGGTTGTTGGTCGGCAGAAATGAGAGGCGGTCAGTGTCCCAAACGAGTCGGACCGGTGGACGCGGTGACATGTGTTCCGTAGCAACTTACAACTGCACTGGACATGAAACCGACCGTTCAGGCTTGCGTGTGTTTCAGATCCTCTCTGTTCTGCTACATTCTTTAAGTTTGTTTCTTTGTTTCTTTATGTTTGCTTGTGTTTGTTTAACACAGCTGTTCTCTCGTATTTGCATAACACATACTAATGCTTTCTACGTCAGTTCACTGGTTAATATTAATATGCCTTAATTAAATGTGGGAGTCGGCGTATTGAACAGTGATGTCTACCTGCGACATTCCAGTTACTGCCAAGTCCTTTCTCGTTGACACGTTTTTACGTTATTAAGCGAACAAATTGATTGCCCTAATTTCGTACCGTGCCTTTTCATTTAACACACTTTTTCGAATAGGAGTAGGGATACTGTAGACTGTATAGCGACTGGCTGCGGGCTGGATGGTCCGTCTTTCGAATTCCGGTAGGGGCACAGAATTTCCAGTTTGCCAATACCGTCCAAATGGGCTGTGGACTACCCCCCCCCCCCCCTCCACCCGATTTTCTCTCGTGGTTAAAGTGGGCCGGGTTTGAAGTTAATAGCATCCCTCCATCTAATGCCGAAGTTAAGAGTGAGTGGAGCTATACCTCTACTGCCCCTATATGAATTCATGTTGTGGACAGGGAGAACATTTTATAGGCATGCTAGTATTTTCTCAGGCGTGCAATTTTAAGTACTTCCTGAAATGTTTCAGGCACAGATGTTACTATATGTACTGTCCGATTCAAGGTTGGGCTGTTGTACATTTTCAAACACGGTGTATTTACGCGTTGGTATGATTCTGACAGTAAACCACGAATATTTTCCTGTGCTGTATCAACAGGCCTGTCTTTATAGTGGAAACGTGAGTGTTTACTGTGAGGTGAGAACTGGCTTTTAGTGTTATCTAACTGAAATTCCTTCATCATTCCGTGACGTGTCTCGCACGGTTAATTCCTGGCCTCTTACTGCGGAGGCTCAGGTTCGATCCCGGACCAATCCTTTTTAGATTTGTGGTGGAAAACAGGCAATGGCACAGGCTTTTCTTCCAGTATTTCGGTCTTCCCCTGTTTGTCATTCAACCACTGCTCCATACTTCAACTTGACATTACTATCACCAGAAGGAGAGGAGGGTGAAACCTGGGAACTTTTCAACAAAACAATTTATCTTTTGGATATGGGGTGAACACTGGTTAGAAAACTGCTTTTTGGCGTTTGGTTCTTTTTTCGCTCTGAAAAAGTTACTATAATCTTTATTGTAATAAAATAGTTTATTGTTTGCGGTGCAGAATACCCATTGCTCTGTGTTACTAACACATTCCTCACCCTTAACCAACCCTTTATTATTTCAACATATATATTAGTCATTTTTGGCTATTGGGCTTGTTTGTCGATTCAGTGTAATATTCTATAATTTTTACAATTTCACGTGATCCTTAACCACAAACGGCTTTCTTTTTGTATTTGCCCAAGAGTAAAAACGTACCCACTTTACCGTAAGAGATACGTGTAGCCTAAATCCTGTGATAATATCGTTTCCTGTACGTGCTGGTATGCGTCACCATTATCAGTGTGATCTTATCCTGCCACGCAGGCATCATCCAATAAGATACAATATACAAAAAACATTAATCACCAACAAACGCACAAAGCGTTTTTTACTCGTATGTCCATGTAACACTCCTACATGTTTCGGCCCTGCTGGGTCATATTCAGGGAGAACCGTCTGTTGTTGTTACAATAGTGTTGCACTTTATAGTTGAGCTGCTGACTGTACACAGTCAGCAGCTCAACTATAAAGTACAACAACAGACAGTTCTCCCTGAAAGTGACCCAGCAGGGTCGAAACATGTAGGAGTCTTACATGGATATAAAAAACGCTTCGTGCATTTGTTGATGATTAATGTTTTTGTATAATATAGTGCACGGACATGGAACACATTAAAGATACAATATAACTCTTTGATCACGTGTAATAACGGGCTTGATTAGCCAGTTATATAACACAGAAGCTTGTTTGTTTGAGAAAAGAAAGGTTTTGTAGACTTCAACATTTGAACAGTAAGTGTTGTCGTTCAGAAAAGAATCATGTGGTCGTATACTGGCAGCACGCTTGTTGTGTGGCCCTGCTGGTCGCTTGAAGCCTTTGCCAGGAAGAGGACCGCCGCCTATATATCTGACAGCCCGAAGTATTCTTCAGCTGTGGATAGAATGTTGTCTACCGCTGCTCACAGTCAGGCGGTATATGCGGATAGGCACAATTATTGTGTGAGAACTTAATATAATTGGTTTAGTGTACTTAACGTGTTCCTCTGTGAAACTCTAAGCTAAGAATTGCATCACGAATATTCACTTACTTTTGAATCCGAACTGTTTAAGGACATTTCATTTCTTGTTATTTTTACGTGTTTTGTTGTTTAATTAAGAATGTATTTATATCTAAAGGTTAGTGAACATAATTTAACCCACACATTTCAGCGCGGTACTGCAGCGGTACAGTAGACGTCTCTTTTGATCTTAGGAACAGGTGTTGAACCCGTGATGAAAGAATTCCCAGGTCCATTGGCCGTTCATACCTCTCACCTCCTGAGCGGATAAAATCTGTACCCTCAGAAATGCAACAGAGCGATAACACGCCGCTGACCCTACGTTAAATAATGCAGGATAGTATATGTTTATATTAGCTACCTGCGCTTTTCAGGATGGGGCGGGAGAATATTCACTCGCTGCTCCACTGAATCATCGTAACCGCCCACAGTAATAAAAAAAATCGCTAGTAATCCATACTGCTCGATTGTAACCAATGATACTGGAAAATATTCGTAGTATCATTATTAGTCTATATCAGTCTCTTATTGTCGATAACAATGGACCGGCAATGTGACTCAGATCACTCACAGGGTTAATGTATGGAGTAAATGTATGTCTATATACCGTCGAGTGTATATATATATGACACCATGGATTGTGGTGATGTATCAAACTGCGGGCGCACGCCCATTACTGTAGGCTAATACCGATTAGCTTGGAATTATAAATAACCATTAGATTAAGGTGCTTATTACTGTCTTCGTCATTTGGACACTGGAATTGTTGGTTTGAATCTGACTTGTCTCACAGATATACTTGTGCGTTTTCTCTGTGTCGGTGTTGTCCGGTGCGGGTAGAAGTATTGAAACGGGCCGATTCCCAGTCCAGAAAGTCGTACCAAATGTTTAGAAGTAAAATTAAACAAACCCGGAAACTGGAGGCTTTTGCAGCGTACAACAAGAAAAAGAAGAATCATGTACATTTCGCAAGCAAGGCAGGCAGTGTGATGCAGTGTATGTATGGCACTTGTCACTGTCTACGAGTCATTATACGCAACGTTCAGCAGCTGTTGGTGCATAAAATAAATGAACATGTCATCCGTCGCGAAACATCGTGAAGGTAACGGTACAACTTGTGCTGCTTTCTGTTTACATGGGTATTGTCTAGAGCAGTGAATGTATCCTCCAGCATTGCCTTTGTCAGGTATTAACTTTTCTGCTGTTTGTTCCGTAACAATTATGATTCATACCCTCCTTATTATGAGAGAAATTTTCATCAAGGATTTATTTGAGGTGGTTCATAACAAAGGCAGAAAGAATGGCGCGAGAAGAATCGAATAATAATAATAATAATAATGAAGGAAGAGAAAACGTTCAAAATGACAAAAATGAAGAGAATGACAGGGAAACAGAAAAGTGAATAAGGAGAAGCGAAATGGTGGTTTAGTTAAATTCATGTCTGTTGTGCAATGAGAATGGGAAATATACGAAAGCGAAAAATGTTAAAAACGAGACAAAGCGTAACTATTAGTAGAAACATGAAGAAACTGTCCAAGGGAAATGTCTCTTGGGAAGAAAAGAAAATACTGTGAGGCTGTAAATTGCTGGCGGAGACCGAAACTCGGGCAACTGACGGAGTGCACGTATGTTGGCACACAATACTGATGTTGGATACAGCCGAAATCCATCAGCTGTACGCAGTGAATCAGTTCAGTGTATGATTTGAGGTTTTAACTGTGTTGTGGATGAAGGCAGCAAGCTTCTCCGAAAAGTGTGTAACAAATTATCAATCAGAGCGGCGTCGTATCTCAGAAGACTACCACCCTTACCAAAAATTTTCGCTGTTCGCTAAGAAGAATTTATTAACCTTTTAAAGCCTAGCGGTAACTTTACATACCACCACGTTTAGCATTAAAAAATTCTGCGTGGTGCCCACATTGCGTTTATGTGTTTTGTAGGGATCTCAGAATAAACAGCAACTTTTGCCTTATAAAACATTAAGAGATTGGTTTTTATAACCGAAGTGGAGAGTGTTTACAGCTCGGTACGCACTGAGTCCTTATATAAAACAGATACGCTTCGTCTTTAAAGGGTTAACATTCAAGAGGCAACATATCCCATATTATCTTTGCGAGAGGGGTTGAAATGTAATCACTATTTTGCTGTCAAGAATATCAAAGCTGTTCTCGAAAACGTTATTTTAATTCCAATAAATACTGTTAAAATATTTAGTAAACTGCCGCGAGACATTACCCTTCCGGTGTATTGGCTCTGTTTTAATTAATGAGTACTGCCAAGAGCAATTGTAGCTGTAGGCATGGTAGGTTTAACGCGTCTTACCACGTTCTACACAACACAAACGCTAAGTTTTCTCTGTGTTTTAGCGACGGATTTACGATTGATCATGCTGGATTTTTATGATGGCTATAGATTGTATTATCGGTGATTTAGGAATTGAGGCTGAAGAAGAATCCCGTAAAAATTTAAATATAATATATCGTCAACTGTTTCTTCGGCCTCAGTTCTTACCTCGCACAAAACACAGTCTATCTCGTTATAGAGACCACTCACAAAAATTAAATGGGTCTTCATTTAAGGTTTCAGATTTTTTTATATAGGTACAATACCTATACATATTACCTACCTTCGATAAAAAAATATGATGTACCTCTAGATGGCAGCACCGCTTAGTGCTCGTGCAGCTGCTAGTGCAGAACTTTGCAAGTAACTGCTGTTGGATATTTCCGGCAAAATTTGTTTTGTAGACAGAAAGTATTTCACTTCCACAAAAACAGCTTTTTCGACAGATTTTTTCCCTCCATATTCAGTAATTATATCAGCCTTAACAACTTCCTGGTTCGAAATTTAACAGGTTTCGACTTGTAAAATTGCAAGCTCATATTTTATCGGTTGGCTGGACCCCTCCTGAGATAAAGTCTTGTATCATGTTGGTTTATAGAGTAGAACCTGAAACTAATAATTCAGTATTTTGTTATGGTGACAGGTGTCGGCAGCACCAAGTCGAACTCTGGACGGACCAGACCGTCTCAGCAGTAGGGCCACATTGCTAACAACATCTTCACACACAGTGCTGTAAACCTGGAAGATATTTCAAACCGGATAAAAAAATATTAGGCATATGGAAACAGGTAGTGTAGAGGGTGTGGCAGTATTCAGGATCTCATTACCACGTGTGGCTAAGGGCAGTCGACCGAGCATCATATCAACACGAACACTCACCAGTCGCCACTGTCATCGTCGCGTTTATCTTCAGCATGCGTCACAAATTTAACACTCGGGCGCCAAGCAGTTTGTCTTATGCGTTGAGGCTTCAGACTATTTCGTGCGGGGAAACAGGCTTTCCTGAATAAGGCTTTTCATGCTTTTCCTCAGTCTCGTCGAGGTAAATACCAAGAAATTTTCTCAAACTAGGCAATTTCTGGATTTGTCCTGTCATTTCGCTTTCTGCATTCACTATAATTTATTATTATTATTATTGTTTATTTTGACTGCAAATAGGTTTGTACCCGGTGGCAGTGGTACTATGATTAGACTCAACACACAAAATAACACGCATCACACAAAATAACAACCACACTCAAACAAAACACAACACACAAAATTACAAAAACAATAAAGGACACCTACTACACACAATAAATACAATTACAAAACAAATACAGTTACAATACAAGTAATATTTATACCGCAGATAGCTGCGTATTGTGACCCAATGACGGTGTTAATATATGGCCCCTGTTTTGTGAACAGGGGCTAAATGCTGCTCTGAGCTAAATTGAGCTATGTGTAGCGAATCATTCGACTAATGGTCCTGTATGACATATAAAAAAGTGACAACTCCGACTTCAAGAATAACCTAGGTAGGTGGGATATCCTACCTCCCACAGCATTTGTCACACGTGGTATGTAAAGCTGGGCCACCCTTTTGCTTCTGATGTAAAATTCATATTTTGTGGGCTGTACCCTTTTTTGCAAAATAGGGTCGTTAGGCGTAAAGCTAAATAAACAGTTAATGAAACTAGTATGGCGAGGAGTGAGATTCTCAGAGCTGTGTTGCTTAAGACTCAAGTCATCTAAGATGTGGCGCTGTCTCTTTGGATGAATAGAAAAATTATTGGATTGCTTCACCCTGGTATGAAGGCACTAGGATCCTTCGAAACGTCGAAATCCCTCATACTGGATGCTGCTCAAGATACGCTTGCGATAAGCTGGCGATACGTTTAGCTTACTGTACGAATCTACCCTTCGTTTCAAATGGGATCTCGCACAGTCAAGACGACATGATAACGATATGTTCACGATGGGACGATACGACACGATGACGACTCAACTTGCTGTGTCTTCTATCGCTCAGTCGTAAACAGATCGCCACAGAAGGCGGAGATCTCACAGGCTTTTAAAATGATTTGCTGGTCTAATGCCAGCACGAGTGTGCGAGAGGCGTATCGTTTCGTATGTATCGCATCGTGATCGAATTGCCATTGTGTCGCAAGTTCTGGCGTGTATGAGAGAGAGCTCTAAGCCATGCCGCAATACAGGCGTTGCCTACAGGCGGTGTTTGCACAGTGGTATTTTGCGTAATCCTGTCTGTCGCATTTACTGTTGTCAAAGTAACTTCCATTCTTTTTATATGTGTGAAAATGTAAATGCTCTTATATTTGTGTGTATTTCTAATATCAGACTCCGTCAAATGCGTCCAGCGAAGAATTTAAACATGCTGAAGGACAGAAACAGGCACGGATCTTTCCTATAAGCTTTATTAGGCGTTCTTCTTTCTTAACTTCCAGCTTTGTCCTTTACATTTGAAATTGTAGTTCCCATTTGTGTCGAGAAAAGTTCGTTCGTTCGTTCGTTCGTTCGTTCGTTCGTAGTCCTTACCTCTTCTACCGACTCACAGTAGGTGTCGAGATTCTTTGTTTATTTTCACTTGATCACACTCAGACACACACCACAGTCGGCAGGAATCCTCTGGACGAGGGATCGGCCCGTCGCAGAGACCTCTACCTGACAATACAAACACTCACAAGAGACAAACATCCATGCCCCCGGTGGGATTCGAACCCACGATCCCAGCAAGCGCTCGGCCGCAGACCTACGTCTTAGACCGCGCGGCCACTGGGATCGACCTCGAGAAAAGTTTGTGACATAAAATTGACCGACAGTCTGTTAACAGTATTGCCGCTTGTATCACAGGTTTACATTTTCACGGGCGATGAAACCTAAAATTAATCAAAATAATGTATAGAAATTAATTCTGTACCTCACAAAGAACATACAGAGTCTCCATTACAAAAACAATTGTTCAGAGAAGTAACCGCTATTTGTTCTGAGTTTTTTAAATGTTGGAGCAGATGACACATGCCGTAGCGACGGCTGGGCTTTGAAGGCGTAAAGACGCATGACTCGCGTGTAGCTACGTTACAATCAGTTTCTTAGAAAAGTTAGAACCGGTTACTGAAATGACATCTGTCATTCCGTCTATCCGTTGTTAGAGGTTAGAGAGATTCATGGCACAGTAATTAAGACAATTACAGAGAAATCAGTCTTATTGTTTGCTATAACTGAGAAATTATTCTCCTTACAATCGAACACGTTCGACGAATGATGCTGATTCATATACAACTGATACTCCTTGTCGTGAGGCAAAATGTAGGTATAATTAATCCCTTAAGGCCTTAAATTTACCGCCACGGTATTTAAAGTTAAAACCTATTGCACAGAAAACACATTGCCTCTCCGTTACAAATACCAGTGGGTTAATATTTAACACAATGTTTGCGGTTTGTTCTGAGAACACAGGTGTGGCAAAAATGTGGAATTATTTAGTGTGAACACAGGTGGTACATATATTAACCACCGTGTGTTTTAACCTATTGAAACGTTAGAAGTGTGCAGGGAAAAGAGTGTCAGATATGAGTTCGTGATCTTCCATGTTCCTGAGAGATGTCCGGTAAAGGGGGCTAATGTTCAATTTAGGTTTACGCTGCGTTATTAGGGGTTATGGAAATGCGTATTGGTGGAAGTTGTTACCAATGTGTTGGAAAAATCTGTTGCCTTCTTTTTCGGGTTAGGTAGGCATTAGTTTTTTCCCCTATATATGAGAACCGAATACCAGATTACACGGTTGCATAACCCAAAATACTGCAATACTAACCTTTTAAAGCCTAGCGGTAATTTTACATACGACCAGGTTTAAGATTAAAAAATTCCTACGTGGTGCCCACATTGCGTTTATGTGTTTTGTACGGATCTCAGAACAAACAGCAACTTTTGGCTTATAAAACATTAAGAGAATGGTTTTTATAACCGAAGTGGAGAGTGCTTACAGCGCGGTACGCGCTGAGTCCTTGTATAAAACAGACATGCTTCCTCTTTAAAGGGTTAATTTTTCTAGTTTTGAAAACTTCAAATTTAATTCTGTCCGATTTAACAACCCTGTTCTAGATTCGACACTAGGATCCACCAGTAATAACTGCAGTTGCTTTAAATCGAGTAAACCGCTGTAGGAGTAATACCAAGATTGCAAGGAAGGAACAACAGGTGAAGAAACCCCTATACAGGCCTGGACAGGCCCTTAGGGTTCCATGAGTTGGGGGCTCTCAGATTTCAACGCAGTCGACACATGAAGGTGGTAAGGTTGTTAGTTTTACACACGGGCTCCCTTTACGCCCCAGGAAATATTTCTGTTAGAGGCTGAGTCGACCCCAAGGCCATAGTGCGACCGGAAGGATTAAGTCAATGAAAAATTCCAATGTTTCCATCGGGAATCGAACCCGCGACCGTTCGGCTTGTAGCGGAGTGTCTCAACCAACTGCGCCACTGCGTGTCCCTTTACAAGTGTAGGACGAAAAAATACACGACAAAATGAGGTGATATTGAGGGGGCCTTTGATGGTAATGTAACAGTGATGGATATGGTGGTTATGGTGTTGATGCGAACGGTGGTTATGGTGTTGCTGGTGGTAAACTGGAATGAGGGAGGAGCAGTTTATGTGCTGGAAGAATCGAAACTTTTGAAGGTTAAAGTCTTGTGGGTTTTGATACAGTGCAATCTGGCAGACAGGTAGTGCCTCTGTGTTCAGGGGAAAAGGAAAGTACTCGTTGAGTGCTTAAGTCAGAGTCACGTTGCGACTGACGGTGAGTTAGTCCAGTTAGTCCGGAGATTCGCTGCAGTCAGTCCAATCAGTCAGTCCAGTCTGTCCAGTCAGTCACAACAGTCATTCAGTCCAGTCAGTCCAATTAGTCCAGTCAGTCAGCCAGTCCGTCTTGGTGTGAAGACCTTCTTAGGCCGCATCACCAGACAGCCTAAAAAGTTACGGCAATTTAGTTCCTCATGGCCTGAAGGCTCTCTGCCTCTGTCGAACAGGACTGTCCTTCGTCAGAAGACGCCGTCGTTTGCATATACAGTCGAACCTGGTTATAACGACATCGGTTAATACGACACCTCGTCTATAACGTCAGATACTCTGTGGTACCGATTAATTCCTCACTGTTAACCATAGCATTATACTCCTCGGTTATAACAACACTGGTTTATAACGACACAAAATATTCAGTCCCTTTCACCACGTTACAACCGAGTTCGACTGTATTTACGGTAGTGCTTTCTACAAACGTATTCGCAATGCTTTAAACCATGGTTGTCCATCCCACGGTCCGCCAGATTGTATTATGTGGCCCGCTGACACATTTTTAAATTTTGTATATACTGTAAAAATTACACAGCAATGTAGGCAGTTAGATATCCCACTTATTGTCATTTTTCCACGTGCCGCCCACGAACCAGCCCACAGTAACGGGTGTGGCCGTTTGCCATAAAAAGTTTGGACGCCCATGTTTTAAACACTTCCAACACGATAGGATACATACACGGACTCTGTCAGTGCAGGGCTGTACAGCTGATCGTGTCCAACTTCTCCTTTGAGGGTAGGACGCGCTGGAAACAATGGTACGTGATGTAGGGATGGAGGGATATAAAGCAATACAGTGAAGGATCTAATGGGAAAAGGCGTCTCAAAGAGGCAGGACATTGTTGGTGATTTACCAAACAACAAATTGTTACATTCTCATATCATATCACGGCTGTATTTCTCACACTACTCCTCGGGCTGTAGCATATAATAACCAGACTGTGGGATAGACGAGTTCATATGCTAAGTGCGAACAGACAGTGAAATGCATAGACAGATATCTTTAGCAGTGTATGAAAAATTTATAGAATGCTGAGCAACGTTAACACATAGAGAAAATTTATATAATTAAACGAATTCCTTTTTCCCGGGCGTTCCCTCAGCCCCCCCCCCCCTCAGTCGGGACAATGACCGCAGAAATGCTTGTAAAAGAGAGCAAATACCATTCGTGATGGACCATTGTTTCTCAAATTTGATTAATTTATGAACATATTTTTCTTCATAACTAATTTGGGTACTGGGAACTGGCCAATTGCGTGTGTGTGTGTATGTGTGTGTGTGGGTGTGTGTGGGTGTGTGTGTGTGTGTGTGTGTGTGTGTGTATATATATATAAACCGCACTTCTAAACTAAATTGTTGCTGTGAGAGTAGGAGAGTAGTCTATACAAAATGCCGTGCTGTTGAAATGTAACGCCTCACTAATATAACCGTATTCGCTCCCACACACCTGAAATATCGTACGTGTATCAAGGTCGATGGCGTCTGGAATGCGAATGTGCATTTCTATAGATAGGTACTTACTGACGTTTCGAAGGAACCTGTTGCCTCCACCTCCACAGTAAATCTGAGTAGACCGGACGCTTCAATTATACACCCATTTGTAGATACAGTGCCTCTACGGACTTCGCAGTGCCGAGTTTAAGAATAAGTGGAGCTATATCTTCACTCCCCCGTATACCTCCATGGCGGGAAAAGGGACGACTTTAACTTTACCATAAGAAATGTCAAAACTTACGTTTCTGTGTGTGTAAAAACGTGTTTGGTTGGTTTATGGTTGCTTTGTTGATTGTTGCGATGGTGTTCTCAATGAGATATGCACTGAACCAAAAGAAACAATCGAATATCGAGCGTGTAACGTAACACAGCAGGAGCAGATGGCAGCCCTTCCTCACATGAGATGATTGTTGGCTTCGCTTTATGATTAAAAGGAACTACCGATGAAAACGATCATGGAGTGGGGCATGAATGTTATGGCGGTCCGTTATGATGGGTTAAAGTGTCTTGCTTGTAACGTACGCGCTGAGGAAGAAGAAAGAGTTGTGCATAGAACATGGTTATTATGGTTAACGGGCATTTTTCGCTTTTCCTCTCCTCTCTCTGTGTTAGTAATTAGGCTGCTAGGTAATCACAGCTGTGTTGAGACTTTAAAATTGATCTAAGTCTACTGTTATTTCGTTACTTGGTAACCGCTGTTTTACACGTGATGACTATAGGTTGCCACGTGTGTAAGTCATAGATAATTGCTGTAGGCGAACATGTATTAATGAGAATGTGTTAATAAACGAAAAATGTTATTATTTAAATTCACTTTATTATAATGAATCGCGAGGGAATAACGGATACCTTTATGTTTGTTTGTTTGTTTGTTTGTTTGTTTGTTTGTTTGTTTGTTTGTGACAGTTGAAACAATGTAGCATCGAATGGTAGGATATTTAATGAATAATGAATGAAAAGTGGTAATAAAGGAAGTGGTTTTTCTTACCCTAATCTAAGTTGCTCTTCCAGCATCTGTCTAGAGGGACTGAGAAAAGCCACGAAAGCTTTATGCACAATGTGGTCTGCGGAAGCACAGCTGGAGTCTTCCGAATGTGGAGCAAGCTCGCGGAGTTCCGTGTATTTTGAAGTAGTTTTCAAACATTACGTAATATGTACAAATTTTTAGTAAGAGGTGCTAAAGGAAAAGTCCACTTCGGAGACCTGGACATAGATGGAATGGTAATATTAAAGCCCATCTTCAAGAAACAGGTTATATCCTAAGTGAATTAACTGGTTTGGAGTAATCTGTCTCAGGATGTGGGTGAACGTGTTCTAAGGGCTCCTGTCTATAAACACCAGAATTTCTGTCATGTCATTGAAGACCGTGTGTTGTAAATGGGAATTCCCAAATTAAATAAATAAATAAATTAACTAATATATCTGGCGCCGATCCCTGTGGCCGCGCGGTCTAACGTGTAGGTCTGCGGTCGAGTGCTTGCTGGAATCGTGGGTTCGAGTCCCACCGGGGGCATGGATGTTTGTCTCGTGTACAGAGTTTGTGTTGTCAGGTAGAAGTCTCTGTGACGGGCCGATCCCTCGTCCAGAGGAGTCCTACCGAGAGTGGTGTGTGCTTGAGTGTGATCACGTGAAAATAAAAACCCACTACAGCTGCTATGAACAAGTAGGTAGAAGAGGGAAGGACTGCAAATAAACAAATAAAATATATCTGGCTGAAAAAAGGCAACAAAGCAGAATGCTGGGCATTTAAACCCGGGCTAGACCTATTGCATTCTCTTTTGATTGAATTAGAGTGACGTCCTACTTAACTGAGAAGTAAAACGCCTAATTAGATAACACGACATTTTTAATTCGATGGACATACTGATCCAGCTTCTCACATTATCTACAGAAATTAATGTGGCTGGAAATTTATAATGTGGAAGAATTGCGCAAGTACCACCAAGGGCGTGGCAAATAAACAATGTATTTTGTGGTTTCGGGGAAAATGCCATACGCACACATATAAGTAAGTCTTTCTGTATTATCTTTGAGTCAAGACCCGCGTCATTATAACAAAAGAGCAGCACCATATTTCGCAGAAATGTTCATAATAGAGACGTTTATATAGAGACGGTATTGACGACAGAAAGACCCCCTGGATTTAAGAGGATTTTGGAAGAAGATTAGCTTTGTGAATAGGCCAATTCACTGAAAACTCTGAACCCCTATTACACACAGTAGGCCGTACGACGTAACTTGATGGGAATATGAAAATTTGGTGTTTAGAAGTGGGATAACTTGTAGATTTGGAGGTGGCTACTGAAGTCTTGTGGGACCACGCAGTGGCACAGTTTGTTGAGGTACTGCGCTACAAGACGGAACGTCGCGGGTTCGATTCCCGATGGTGTCATTTCGGCCGCAGTATGGCCCTGGGGTCGACTCAGCCTCCAACAGAAATGAGTACCAGGAATATTTCCTGGGGCGTAAAGGCGGCTGGTGCGTATGGCTGACAAACTTACCACCTTCGTGTGCCGACTGTCTTGAAATCTGGGAGCCACAACGTACTGGAACCCTAGGGGCCTGTCCAGGCCTGTAATGGGATTGCTTTACCTTACCGTACTGAAGTGTTGTACTAACGCTGTAACTCTATCCTCTATCTTAACCCTTTAAAAACGAAGCGTAAACTGTATTATATAACAACCCAGTTCGTACCGCGCAGTAAACACTTTTCATTTCGGTTATAAAAGCCAATCGTTTAAGGTTGTATAGGATAAAAGTCGCTATTTGTTCGCAGGTAAATACTGTACACAAAGTACGTTGTAGGCAGAATGTACAATTACTGAATATTAACCCTTTAAAGACGAACGGTATCTGTTTTATATATAAGGACTCAGTGCATACCGCGCTGTAAACACTCTCCACTTCGGTTATAAAAACCAGTATCTTCATGTTTTATAAGGCAAAAGCTGCTGTTTGTTCTGAGATCCGTACAAAACACATAAACGCAATGTGGGCACCACGTAGAATTTTTTTATGTTAAACCTGGTGGTACGTAAAGTTACTGCTAGGCTTTAAAAGGTTAAACCTGTCGTTGGAACAAGTAACCAGTAGGATTTAAAAGGTTAAAGATAATGTTACCCTTTTCCTCGCTATTTATCTAAGTAAGTAAGTAACTAACTAACTAACTAACTAACTAACTGGCTAACTTATAGGCCCACTAGTGTGATAACGAAACCTCTAGCTGTATTGCCAAATATTTGAGAATCCTAAAATACACAGAGTTTTAGAATATTGTGCTATACTAGACCTCACAGCTAGAAACAGCGCAATATGTGAAATGCGAAGTACGTTGTTACACAAGTGAAATATTCCGTACTAAATTTATTCATAATAAAATGTTGCCACGTATTAAGTTATTGAGAGTAAGCGTACACTTGCACAATTAGTAAAGAGTCATAAAAGTGTCGTGTTTAACCCAAATACAACCGTCAGTGCCTGGGCGGCAAAGAACCGTAGCTCAGATCACAACATTACTTTGACTGTGTTGAAAGACATTCATTGCTTTAGTGGCTGTTAATGACGGTCCAGGGGATTATCCTTTGGTGTTCTTAGCAATCTAAATAAACCACGAGTTGAAAGTTAGCAGATATAAACAATATATTGCTTCATAAATTATATTTAAACCGCTAGAGGCCACCGAGGTTCTGCCTGCAGGGAGGATTAGTAAGTAAAGTTTCTTTTGTGTCACTACATATGTTTATGTTGTGAAACGGATTGCAATGTATGAAGGCCAGATTCCGTCAGTAGTAATTATGATTCGTTTATTGTGTGTATTCTATATATATAACATAGTGTCTTGTTGCAATATTTTGAAGATCTTTATTGGCGTGAGATTTTACCCTTTTAAAGCCTAGCGGTAACTTTACGTACCACCAGGTGTAACATTAAAAAATTCTACTTGGTGCCCACATTGCGTTTATGTGTTTTGTACGGAGGTCAGAAGAAACAGCAACTTTTGCCTTATAAAACATTAAGAGGCTGGTTTTTGTAACCGAAGTGGAGAGTGTTTACAGCGCGGTACGCACTGAGTCCTTATATAAAACAGATACGCTTCGTCTTTAAGGGGTTAAGTTGTCATGGAAGTTGCTATGAAGATTATTCTCTTATGGGATGTTACACCGTATAGTTTGGTGGAAGTGCGCTGCATATGGGAGTGACCTAACTGCCTCAATCCTCAGTACTCAGTCTACACTGATGATGGAGTGATGAGCTTCATTTGAAAGGTCGGGGTACGCTTGTACCAAACAACAAGACGCGACATCCCTCCCGGAATATATCAATACTTATTAGTTAAAGTGTTTATTGCCGTAGTTTCACCTAAAATCAAATATAACATAACGCCAGTGTAAACCTTTCGTAAAAAAATTCGTCAGTATAGTGAGATCTGCGATCTTCTGCGGTATAACCCAGCGTCGAGTGTTAATCCTTTACCGACGTTTCGGGACAACGTGTCTGTCCCATCTTGGACTTCTTGACCCTTGAAGATGGGACCGATACGTTGTCCCGAAACGTTGGTAAAGGATTAACACTCGACGCTGCGTTATACCGCAGAAGAGCGCAGATCTCATCAGCATCGCGGCGGAAGCCTGAAATCAAGGATAGTGTTCATCAGTTTACTGCTAACGCATTGTAGGGCTGCCTTCAGGTGAATGTAGCTTATCCCTTTACAGACAAAGCGTATCTGTTTTATATAAGGACTCAGTGCGTACCGCGCTGTAAACACTCTCCACTTCGGTTATAAAAACCAGTCTCCTAATATTTTATAAGGCAAAAGTTGCTGTTTTTTCTGAGATCCGTACAAAACACATAAACGCAATGTGGGCACCACGTAGAATTTTTTAATGTTAAACCTGGTCGTATGTCAAGTTACCGCTAGGCTTTAAAAGGTTAATGGGGTAGAGTACGTCTTCAGAAGCCACTAGTATCGCAGCTAACGCAGACAATCCTGTGTTCCGAAATTTCAGGTTTTACCCAGTAGTACTGAAGGAGATACAAGTCTTCTGGAATGTTACCCTAGACCCTGATGTTGGAAGCAAAATTATCCTCCGAAACATTGGTAACTATTTACCAGTCGACACGGCGTAATACCACAGAAGATGTGGACCTTCAAAATCCCGTGTTTATGTACCTTGACGTACAATATTAATGTGTGCTGGTGCGCCTGTTACTTGTCGCTATACTGAACCAGTCAAGTAAAATACAGTTGAACTCGGTTATAACGTCATAATAGGGACTGAATATTTTGTGTCGCTATAAACGAGTGTTGTTCTAACCGAGGAGTATAATGTTACGGTTAAGAGTGACGACTTAATTGGTACCACAGAATATCTGCCTGTACAGGCGGAGTGTCGTATAATCCGATGCCGTTATAACTGTGTTGTACTCTAATGTTTTTCTGTGCTCCCCATGAAAGCGTATTGGGGGAATATAGGTGTGGCTCCACTTATTATTAATCTTGGCACTAGATGAGGGTCAGTGGTCAGCTACACACACGGGCTGTTTTACTGTCAGTGAAAGAGCAGCCGTTGCCCATTGAATAGGAAGCTGGGTGCACAGGTGAACGGTTTGGTGAGCAGAAATGTCTATTGTTTCTGTAGGGAATCGAACCACGAATCGTCGGTTATTCAGCCCGAAACCTAGTCACTATACCGTATGAGCTACCGCGGCTCTACTCATAAGTCAGCATTTATTGGTTTCCCTACCACATCCTCTTTCTTCCATCTCATTCGTTAAGGCAGGTAATGTAAATTTGTCTCTGTGCTTATTAAACACCGCGATGAGAAAACATAAGAGATAACGAGATATGAAATCAGGCATTTTTATGTTATTCATACCGTGCATCTCCTTGTAATTAATACACTAATCAACTTACACACTTTTAAAATTAAAAACTTTTAAAATTTTTAAAATATTAAAATTCCAAAATGCAGAAGGTTAACCTCACGCATTTTGAAATCTTAATATTTTAACTATTTCAGTCATTGTTAGCCTTGTGCACTTTGAGATTGAATATTTAAATAATTTTAATCATTATAATGAAGGCGACACAGTACTTACATAAGCGTGCTGGCCTTGTATTGCTTTGTTTAGATAATGTCCTGATGATGGCACCTCGGTGCCGAAACATGTAGGGGTTTTGTACTTACTTTTGAATTAATTCTATTAAGTGCATAAGTTAGTTAGTGTGTTAATTATAAATCCATGCGTTTTTCATCCCGACACTGTATAGAAGTAAGTGGTCAGCTTCAAGCCTCTGCCCGCTTTCACCCCCGTTAAAGAAACACTGGTACCCTTCAAACAGGGTACTGGGTAGGAACTGGAGACGGGTCTGAAGGCTTTGGAGAAGAGAAAAGCCTCTTGACCCTTCCGGGTATAGAACTCTGATCCGATTATTGTCCAGCCTACAACCTAGTTACGGGGGGCCGCAATGGCGCAGTTGATTGAGGCACTGCACTACAAACCGGCTGGTCGCGGGTTCGATTCCCGATGGTGTCATTGGAATTTTTCATTGACATAATCCTGTCGGCCGCACTATGGCCCTGGGGTCGACTCAGCCTCTAACAGAAATGAGTACCAGGAATATTTCCTGGGGGGTAAATGCGGCCGGTGCGTAGGGCTGACAACCTTACCACCTTCATGTGCCGATTGTCTAGAAATCTGGGAGCCTCGACCTCCTGGAACCTTAATGTAGTGGGATTGCTTTACCTTTACAACCTAGTTACCATACTGATTACTCTCCCTTCTGCACCTCCCTTCTGCTTCTAGTTTTTTCAAATGGTTTCCTGCTTTCAGTTCCTCCAGCATTTCATGTGCTTTTATAATACCCCACATTCTACATGCCTGGCCTGTCTCACCTTCTTTGATTTGTCCCCTTGATAGAGAATTGCTAAATGACCTTCAAGTGAATCAGTGGTTCTTATCCTATTACTGACCCACAGCAAAATTGCGATACGCTGATCTATGTATAGATCTGCATCCCAGAATAATACATGACGTATTTTGATAAATCTGGAACTGTGACGCTTCACGCTCAAGGATGCCGCAATGTGAGTCCAACGAATTGGGTCAAAACCGCGCTTTGGCGGGAGACAAGTTAACTACAGGCTCATTTTCTCTTCACATTTGTGCGGCGTTACGGAAAACAGAGACAAGTTGCTAAGCGTAATTTCTCAGGAGGAGAATAAGAAGGAACTGTATGTGTTGATGCTTCAGCGTACTACAGCATTCTGCCGTCGAATACAAAATATTGTTCTTAGTGCCGTAAATCTGTTATCAACTGATTCTTTAAATGAGTAGCTTTACGGTTTGTATTTCGTTTTAACCATTGCCTCACTCAATTCTCTTTTCCGTAACAGCACCGCATTTTTCTGGCAAGTGTCTTCTACGCGTGAACTGCAGTGTAATCATGACATCAAATTGTAATAATTTAAAACGAGTTTACTAATACTTAAAATAACTATTAGACATGAAATGTTTAAATGAAATCAGTGTGCGAACTGCAAAATTTTGTCGCGTACAGCTCTCCTGTCAAGTATTAAGTGTATTTATGACCGACGTATGCAGTAAATTTAGTGACAGTATTTAAACACGTGTGCAGATGTATACTTTGAGAGTTCTAGTGTCGAAAAAAGAATGTACTGTTTAAGAAGGAAGACCACATTACGAAATACAGTGGATTAAGTTTATATTGTAATTCTCTGCAATAAAAATACAGAAGGGTGTATGTATCTCTGCATGTGCAATATGTCGTCTCTTTACCCTGTTACCCAGGAAGGCTACGTAATATTTATTTTGTGCCATCCACGTCAGCCTGTAGCGTCCTTTAACTTCAAACAACTTTGTCTGAAGTTTTGGTGCATGAAATGTAAATTCCTTCCTGTGCTAAGACAGACAGTTATCAAAAATAAGCCACGATTTCGGTTTTATTTTAAGAATTCTTTGAAACAATTTCTGCTATCCTAACTTTCTTTTATTTCTAATTAGACGTTGCTTTCATATAGATTATTATTTAATTTTATTCAGATAGTTTTGCGTAATTATTCTTCTTGTATTTACCTTTCTGGTTTTTTGCATAAAATCTGTCTGTGTAAGCGTATTCTCGTCACGACGGTGGCACAAATACATTTTAATATTTTAATTCATTACTTGCAAGTCTTACTATCTCAAAACCAGGGTACTAAGAATACCTACATGTAATCATTTCTCTTATCTAGATTGTTTACATTTTCCATTCAACAAATAACTAACTCCATCGAATAGGGTCATTTTAGAAAAGCTAAGAGTTACTCACCTACTCAAGAATTTCACCACATTTTGAAACACGAAATTTGGTAACCGTGTTCAAAAGACACCGCCACTCCTTCCTGCCCAGACCTAGAAGTATCAAGTTAATACCGCCTTGTTTTGCCTATAAGATCACCGCGCTACAAGCCCGAAGGTCGCGGGTTCGATTTGCGATGCTGTCGTAATCCTTGCGGCCGCACTATGGCGCTGGGGTCGACTATACTGTAACAGAAATGACTAACAGGAATATTTCGTGGGAGGTAAAGGCGGCCGGTGCGTAGGTCTGACAACCTTACCACCTTCTTGTGCGAATTGTCTTGGAATCTGGGAGCCTCGACCTCCTGGAACCCTCAGGCCCTGTCCAGGCCTGTAATGGGACTGCTTTAATTTATATCGGACATAAAAGCGCTAGATCCATGAAATTTTAGTTTCAGCTCGCACAAAACGAATTGCTTGAAACCTGTTTCTTCGATATGAGTAATCAAAATGAGTTTGAAGGGAGAGTTCAAAACTTCGGTCCTGCTGACAAATGAATTTTGAGATTTGAGAAATAACAGCACAGGCGCCAGCTGTCTGTAGACCTGCTTCAATAATGATGGCGACCAAAATTTCTGGATTTTGTATTTCTGAAATATTTTCATTCGCACCATCTCGCAGGCGCGGCGTAATCTTGAGTCTGACGTGACACAGACGCAGTAAAACTTTTCATGTTTAGAGACATGAAAATAAAGAGCATAAAATTTGCAAAGAAACACGGTTGGTTGGTTGGTTGGTTGGTTGTTTTGTGTAAAAACCTAGAATATATATAGTTTTTTATTTTCTTTCTCTTATTTCTCACTGCTGAGAGCTTTAGACAACACTAATAGGTATAAATTCCATTAGTCGTGGGAGGAAACGGAATCAGCGGACCGGAACCCACAAGTAGCCTAACAGTGCTCAGTGGCGTTCAGATATATATGTCAAGCACCAACAGACTTCTGTGGGCACGTTTCTTTTCACTGCCATTTGTAATATTTATGTTTCAGTGGGCAAAGCTCCCACTTGCTCTGTCTACTCAAAATCGAGTGTTTGGTGATTCGCGAATATTGAACGCTAAATGGTGTGGAAGGAAGCGGACGTGGCCTAATTTAAAGTACTTTCTTTGTATTTATCTGAGGGTGACTGAGGAAAGGCCATGAAAACCCCGAGTCAGCATAGCCGGTATCCATGCCCGGATTTGAACCCGGGTCTTCCCGAAGAAGAAGCATGAATGTCGCTCAGTCGACCATGAAGTTATGTTACAAATCTTACGCTACGTTATGCGGAATGTTCATTGTGTACCTGAGCACGACAGATGGGATGTCTCAGGATGCCTCAGCTGATGAAGACTTTATATATGTTAAAGCTGCCGTGCTTGGGGAAACGATAAACGGGATATCCTGTACATTGGCTTTTCTTCTACTGACGTCATATTGTTAGTGACCGGTAGGAAGGGCTTACTTAGTATTTAACCCTTTAAAGATGAAACGTGTCTGTTTTATATAAGGACTCAGTGCGTACCGCGCTGTAAACACTCTCCAATTCGGTTATAAAAACCAGTCTCTTAATGTTTTATAAGGCAAAAGTTGCTGTTTGTTCTGAGATCCGTACAAAACACATAAACGCAATGTGGGCACCACGTACAATTTTTTTAATGTTAAACCTGGTCCTATGTAAAGTTACCGCTAGGCTTTAAAAGGTTCATAATATTTGACTTATGCCCGCTGTATTAGGACTTAACACAATTTTCAGGCGAGTGTTCAAAACTGCGAAAAGTTACTCTTAACTTCGCCATGTCTGACTGTCTGTCTGTATGCCTGTGAGTCAGCCAGTCTGTCTGTCGTCTGTCTCTCTGTCTGTCTGTCCGTCTGTCCGTCCATCTGTCCGTCCGCGTGGAACAACTCGGCTTCCACTCGGCGGATTGTCATGAAATTTTATGTTTGAATACTTCTGGAAAATCTGCCTTGAAAATTCAAGTTTCATTAAAACATAACAAGAATAACGGGTACTTTACATGAAGACCTTTGTACGTTTATGATAATATCTCGCTCAGTTCTTCTTAGAATGTGAAATGTTTCAGGCAAAATTTGTAGAGAAAGTCAAAACGCCTTTGTGTTCAACGTTTTTCAGAAAATCATGCTGTCTACGAGATGATGTGGAAAAATATGAAGCACCCAGACAGGCCACACATGACAATATAATACGGAGCATGCACGTTACACGCTGGATAACTAAGATTACAGACACACACTCAGAATATGTAATACTTTTTGCTTTTCGACGGCAAAAATGATAACGCGAACGGGGCTTATAGTTCATTGCCTGACTTGTTTGCCTTTCGAAAGATATTAAGTTTTAACTCCAGTCTTTTTGTAATTGATGTTACAAGCAAAGTAGCTTGACCTTAAGTTACATATAAAAACACACTGTTTCTGTAAGAGCTCCTTGATTTGACTTACGTCATTCCTGGTGTTCAATTTACGCCCCGTTGCTTAAGAGCAGAAAGATAATATTAATATTGTTGTCCGGAAAGGAGACATAGACTGTCACTGAATTTCACAGCATTTGACAGTACAGAACGTGTGCCTACACCGTTTGTTTCTGTACTGTCAAGTTTGGTATCTGAGAAAAAATGAGGTTTTGCCATAGGTCAAGCGTTTAGTCGCCGATTTTATATCAAGGAGGCCCAGAGTTCAACCCAGACCAGGTGACGTTTGTTGTACAGACAGTGGCACTGGGATACGTTTTTCTCCGAGTACTTCCGGTTTCCCCTATCAATACCTATCCTCCACTGTTCCTCACTCATTTTTCATTCACCTATCACCGACGCAATATAACATTAGTAACTGACAGCGTCGTTAACCTTTTAAAGCCTAGCGGTAACTTTACATACCGCCAGGTTTAGCATTAAAAAATTCTACGTGGTGCCCACATTGCGTTTATGTGTTTTGTACGGATCTCAGAACAAACAGCAACTTTTGCCTTATAAAACATTAAGAGACTGGTTTTTATAACCGAAGTGGAGAGTGTTTACAGCGCGGTACGCACTGAGTCCTTATACAAAACAGATACGCTTCGTCTTTAAAGGGTTAAATAAGACATTTCTTTGTCTGTCTATCTTTTCTTTTTCTGCCCAAAAGCAGCTCTCTTTCCAGAAAATTTCAAGTTATTCAGGTAACGTGTTTTACACAAAGTTTGTTTTTAAGAACTTCGCATTAAATTTCAACGGCCTTTTACTGATGTTTAAAATAAGGCAGTGATGTGCTGTGAAAATTGTCTTGTTTACACTGCCTCCCCCAGACCGTGGAGGCCTGTTGGATAGTGAACCGTTAAGTGCACACGGCGAATTGGCTAAGGGGAAATAAGTTTGAGGCGCAATGTGCGTGTGACGATGCACATTCTGTAAAAAAAAAAAACATGTCTTTACTTGTGTACGGAAGGAATTGTGTAAACGGTTTTATTTTAGCGTAAAGTACACCGCTTGTGCCACTGGTGCCAAACAAAAACGTAGCTGCCGATCCGTCTGCTGGACTGTCGTCAGGAAACATGGGACCAGAACGCTTCTACCACTGCTACCAACCGCGCGAACACAAATTTTAAAATACGCCATCCCTTTGTGTTGTTAATAGCACAAAAAATAAATCAGTATCTGTTCATACACAACTTAATTCTATTTATTATATAGAACTACATGTTTCGACCTATCTCAGGTCATCCTCAGGTTCACAACTGGTTTTTAAAATATATTAACCCTTTAAAGGCGAAGCGTATCTGTTTTATACAAGGACTCAGTGCGTACCGCGCTGTAAACACTCTCCACTTCGGTTATAAAAACCAGTCTCTTAATGTTTTATAAGGCAAAAGTTGCTGTTTGTTCTGAGATCCGTACAAAACACATAAACGCAATGTGGGCACCACGTAGAATTTTTTAATGTTAAACCTGGTCGTATGTAAAGTTACCGCTAGGCTTTGAAAGGTTAAGAAAGAAATATGTATTATGTGAGGGCGTAAAACACAATTAATGTACTGTAAAGTCTGTAGACAGTGTTTGTAACAGGGCTGAAACTACGAATGAGTGGATCTATACTATTACCCCCCTCCCCCGCTATGCCTTGATGGCGTGGACAGAGACAATTTACCTCTTTTTACCTTTCATACTATTTTATAATGAGAAGATTCAAATCTTCTGGTGTGTGACGCCGTGTCTTTGGGTGAGAATTTTTGTCTTCAGGGTCAAAAAATCAAAGAAGATAGCTATAAGCTGAAATTAAGGCATTACGATCCTCCGAAACGTCGGTAATACCTAATGACATGGCCTCACATCTTCAACCACCCCGCTGTAAGAAGTAATGTAGTATACCAAATTACGAACGGCTTTATTTATCAAATTCATTTGTGGCTTATATAACGGTTTTTGATATAAAAACAAAAGCCCATTTACAGTGTTAGGTGAAGCTGATTTCCTTATAGGTTAGTATTGCTGAAAACTGCAGGTGTTGGATAAAGTTTAACCTTTTAAAGCCTAGCATTAACTTTACATACCACCAGGTTTAGCATTAAAAAATTCTACGTGGTGCCCACATTGCGTTTATGTGTTTTGTACGGATCTCAGAACAAACAGCAACTTTTGCCTTATAAAACATTAAGAGACTGGTTTTTATAACCGAAGTGGAGAGTGTTTGCTGCACGGTACGCACTGAGTCCTTATATAAAACAGATACGCTTCGTCTTTAAAGGGTTAATGAAAATATACTATAACGAATCAAAACAAGATTTGTCCTAATGTTTATGTGACGCTGCATCACCGACAGGCACGACTGGAGCATAAGGCGTAGGATCCCCCCTTCCCGATCTTCCTTTAAACAGTCAGCCTTACATCTGTCTATTGTTAGACAAAAATTGCGAAAAGCGACTCTTAGCTTCGTCATATTTGTCCGTCCTTCTGTCTTGTTTCATATACGTACATCACTTGGTTCATCACATGCAGGGAAGCCTGTATGTAGTAGGCCTGCATGATAAAAACCCTAGGGAGTAGAGTGCTGAGATCCGTGTTCTTCTGCGATATTACGCTGCTTCGAGTGTTAATCCTTTACCGACGTTTCGGAACAACGTATCGGTCCCATCTTCAACAGTCAGTTCTTGACCCTTGAAGATGGGACCGATACGTTGTTCCGAAACGTCGGTAAAGGATTAACACTCAACGCTGCGTAATACCCCAGAAGAGCACAGATCTCATCAGCATCGCGGCGGAAGCCTGAAGTCACGAGTAGAGTCCTACTTGAAGTTTTATATTTCCTCGGCTGGTCAAGAAAGTTCTCTCATTCTACGGAAAGCAAAGATTAAGGAGTTAAAAAGTTTGCCATTGGTTCTTAATCCTGGGCCAGATTAACCCTTTAAAGACGAAGCGTACCTGTTTTATATAAGGACTTAGTGCGTACCGCGCTGTAAACACTCTCCACTTCGGTTATAAAAACCAGTCTCTTAATGTTTTATAAGGCAAAAGTTCCTGTTTGTTCTGAGATCCGTACAAAACACATAAACGCAATGTGGGCACCACGTAGAATTTTTTAATGTCAAACCTGGTGGTACGTAAAGTTGCCGCTAGGCTTTAAAAGTTAATCAAATTCACATCGTCTAATCCTATTCTTTTAATGTAAATTTAAAGGTTTCCCGTAACAATTCATGAAGATTCAGAGTGGGGGATCGAATTTTGGGCTTCCATCCTTACTCTGACAATCGGCACAACTAGGATTGCAGAGTTGTCAACTAGATGCGCCGGCAGCACTTCACCTGTAAGGAAATTCGTTGGTAATCATTTTTGTTAGAGGCTGAGTGTACCCTAGGGCTCCTGAATGCTGACAGAAGGTCTAGGTGACTTTAAAATTTCCAATGACCCTACCTGAAATCGTTAGATTTTAATATTATCCTCGCATCAACGAGTAGGTGTTAAAGCGCTGGTGTGCCTTCAGTTTTCCCACCAAAACTGTAATTGAGTATAAACTGCCGCAAGGCGCGCTACATGTCATCTACCCGGTCGACCGGGTTCCGTATCCCTGCTAAGACCACGGCAACGCGTGGCTTGTCGTATCGGATGATATATCAGCATATCATGCCTAACAAATTAAAATAACAGACTCACCCCTGTCACCTACGCCGTATGACAGTCAGGTGTCCTGCTAGCTAGCAGTTTTTGGAAGTTAGCCATGAGAGACACAATGATGGCAGTGCAGCAAGTCGGGGAATTGAGAGAGAAGTGACGTAATAAACAGAAAACTGTCTCGAGATCATAAATTATGTAAAACACTTTAAAAAATGTGAAAATGTCTCTTGGAAGTCACATACAAAGTGTGGCTTGTCTGTGAGTGTTCCAGTTTTATTCAGTGTTGCCTCCAAACAAACCCAAGTAGGCTGGCGTCAGTCTTTCCTAGGTTGTTATACTTGATGTGGCGGTCACTGTTCTGCGAGTGTGCGCACAGTTTCAGACGTCAATTACTGTACCAGCTGCAGTGCCCCATCTATATATGATCAGTGGCGTGCAACACGTCCCGCCTGTTGCTAGTGTTTCACACATTTCGAATGGTAGTTACGCACGGTAGCCGGGATAGCTGCGGGGTGAATGTCCAAGAAATCTTGTTGAATTCTCGACTGGGGCAAGAGATCTCTCTAACGTGTCTTGCCTCACAGCGTTTTATTTAATATGTACGGTGTGCTGTTTTTCTCGAGGTAAAGCGGCCGAGGCGTGAAGCTGACCACTCATCCCAATCTATTTCTGAGGTTTAGTGTAAGTGGAACTATAAGTCCACGCTGCAGTTTGCTCTCACGGCTTGCACAGGGATGAGTTTACCTTGAATTAGGCATTCGACAGAACACATATAGAGGGACATCATATTTGGGTTTAAAATCTTCAAATACGATTGTTAATTTTATCAAATGGTATATCACAAAATGATATTTAAAAAGATTTACAACTGAATCAACGAATAAAATTTCCAGCAGTTACAGAGAACTCTCAAATACATGTGGGTCAAATTCCATAACTGTAGAATTTGGTTAGTTAGAAAAATACATATAATTGTGCACCCTTAAAAATTGACAATGGGAAGACATATATTACAAGCTGCCCTTTAGAAGCGTGTTGTTGAAAGTAGTACCACGATTAACCCTTTAAAGACGAAGCCTGTATGTTTTATATAAGGACTCAGTGCATACCGCGCTGTAAACGCTCTCCACTTCGGTTATAAGGACCAATCTCTTAATGTTTTATAAGGCAAAAGTTGCTGTTTGTTCTGAGATCCGTACAAAACACATAAACGCAATGTGGGCACCACGTAGGATTTTTTAGTGTTAAACCTGGTGGTACGTAAAGTTACCGCTAGGCTTTAAAAGGTTAAGAAACTCCGTAAGCATTTAAGTACAGATGGTTGTCCACTTATTTTGGAAGCATAAGTCACTAAAATTTACATTTTCAAAACACTATCTTCTCTGAAATAACCCAACCTATCTCGGAATAATGAACGGGGAAGAAGACTACTACTGGGCTGCGGGCGTACAGCAGCGGAAAACGGGCTGGCTTCTCGGCAAGGGCAACTAGTGCTCATTCTCCACATCGTCCAGAGAAACAGTGGTCTCCACGCATCGTCATATTCATTGGAGACCATGAACTATGTCCTTGGGGGTAAGGCGGTCGGTGCGCGAAGCAGACCACATGTGTATCTAGTGCTGGGGCGAAGAAGACAGAGCTATGTAGCTCCATAACCGGAAGGTTGCGGGTTCGATTCCCGATGGTGTCATTGGAATTTTTCATTGGCATAATCCTTTCGGTCGCACTATGGCCCTGGGGTCGACTCAGCCTCTAACAGAAATGAGTACCAGGAATATTTCCTGGGGGGTAAACGCGGCCGGTGTGTAGGGCTGACAACCTTACCACCATCATGTGCCGACTGTCTAGAAATCTGGGAGCCTCGACCTCCTGGAACCCTGTGGGCCTGTCCGGGCCTGTAATGGGATTGCTTTTTTTTTTTTGTAGCTCCATACCTGTGGTTAATTAGGCGCAGGGAGAACAGGTCTTCGCTCTTCTGGGATATTGTACTGAGTGGGTTTAGTATCTTGTTACCGACTTTCGGGAAAACATATGGGTCCTATCTTCCAGTGTCAAGAAGGTGAGACCTATACGTTGTCCCGAAACGTCCATAACAAAATACCAACTGATGCCTCGCAACACTCCAGAACAGCAAAGGTCTGAACTACACCGCGGCGGAAGCCTAAAACCTGTCGTAGCTGTCCCTTTGCTTAAATTTGGAATATTTACTGGCTGTCCGTGACGGAAAGAATTTTAAAATGCAAGAGAGCTAACTAACAAAGTAAAAATTAAGTCAGTTCTCGGGAGCTAATAACATATTTTACAGATACTTGAATGATCAATAAATTCTTTGTTTTATGGAAAGTTTAGAAACGTCGGAAATTTAATTACCCAAAACCAGCGTAATCCAATCCATATCCTAAAACCTTATTTTGCTAATAAGCATTTTATCTTGAACCGATGGCCACCGTAAAGAACGCCATGTACCAAAACGTAGGTAATGTCTTGATAAGCTGAGTGATCAGGGGCTTGTGTAGAAGTACTGGTGCTGATTACCATATTTTTTTATCATAGGTATAATCTACAATATTATACATTCATTTTTAGTGAACGTTTTTTATCTGCACATACAATAAAGCTCTATATTGACATTTTATATATTCTGTGTCATTCAGGTGTGAGAACGCCACTGCTTCCATTGCATCGGCTTCCCGGTTTAAATGAAGTGTTCACAACAGTTAATGTGATCTCTCTGTCGTAGTGATCTATAAGACTGATGAATAACAGTATCTAGAGTTATTTGGCAGAGAGCCTTCAAGTTTTGCTTTCATTTATATGTCAAATTTCAGTCCAGTGTGACGTCCACACGCGCTGATCTGCAAAATCTGATACGGACTGAAAACATACAGAGTTTCATTTGTTTCGGATCTGATCGTTCCGCTTCATATCGGCTTTATTTTAGAATGAGGTACTGTTGCTGTAATGGGAACACATTCAGTTGTTCAGGAGTTGTTCAAATGTACGTGGAACTTCACACGGTTGCTTTCTGTTCAAAAGCTTCTTTTCAGCAAGAAAAATTTGATTCGCTGAGTTATTGACACGGTGTTTCACAAGTAGTTGCTATTTCTACCACCAGATTTAACGTTTAAATAGTCAAGACTCTTAGCAATAGAGTATAGGAAAGTTACACCAAAGTAATCACTTCAAATTTTGACTCAAATCCTTGAAATTCAGTAGATTAATTACTTACAGACAGAAAAATTATTTTTAAATAAGTAGAATGTTAAATTGATTGAATTAAGTAGACAAATTTCCTATACCCCACGTGGCGTTTCTATCTTTTATGTTAATTTTTCACCCCTGTTTCACAGGCATGTTAGTGAATGGCATTTCAGTCCTTTTAAAATGTCTCTTATCTCTGATTCCCTATTCATCCTACATTAAAAACGTTGCCTTTCAAAATCCATATAAAACACAAGATTCAGTGTAAAAGGAATGAAGGGACCAAACTCTGTTGTTTTTATCTATCATCAGAGATACGAAAAGGGCAATCTTTTTTGCTGATATGAAAATGCGTTTTGTGCAATGGACGTTTTCGGCGTCACAGCTTCCCGACACGTGACACGTTACACCCTGTGACAGCTTCTGTCGTCGTATGTGGCGACTTCGCATTGCACTAGGTAGGTGTAAGTGTAACGTACTCTACTCCTTTGCTGGTTTTTAAAGGCCGAATTGTTTTCTTGACTGAATGTTTAATATCTTGCCTGGAATCTTCCGTGTATTTTTTTTTTTTTTACTTTTTACTTTAAGCGAAATATACGCTGTAAAGAAGCATATAAAATTTGAATCCTATGGAATGTTACGCCGTGTCGAGGCGTCAGTGTTTGCTGACGCTTTTTGAGGGATCATAATTTCATCTCATTCAAGCTCAAGTAGTCTTAAGAAGAGTTCTTCGGTGACTGTTTATCAATCGACACGGTTTCATATCCCAGAAGACCTAAATATTCAATAACATGGCTCTGAGAACCTGAAATTTCCTATGTTTCCCTTTATTTTATTTCGTCGCAAGGTTCTGATGTAGTGCATCTCGGAAGTTCATTTCCGTTGGAGGAATAAACAACTTGGGGCCCTCCACACTGATAGGCAGACGTACTGTACGTTCAACTGACTCTTTGTACACGTTATAGACGACAGGCTGGTAGCATGTTCGGTATGGTAACAAGATTGAGGATGGGATGATCCAAGAATTGGATTTCGATTTGTGGTGTGTGGGGAACGGAGGAAATATTTTTCTCCTCGCTGCGTCATCCATACCCCATCTTGTTATAGAAAATGTAACAGGACTTGTTCTCCTAAGAACTGATGTCGGCCGTGCCATGGCTCAGGCGGTTAACCGTCGGCCTCCCACGGCGGAGGCCCGGGTTCGATCCCGGGTCACTCCATGTGGGATTTGTGGTGGACAAAGTGACATTGGTACAGGTTTTTCCCCGAGTTCTTCGGTTTTCCCCTGTCAGTTTCATTCCACCGGTGCTCCATTACTAGGAAAAGGACAAAAAATAATAATCATCCTCATCTTCATCATAGGGTTGCACAATAAGCCTCATGGCTGCAATGCGTCCGTAGCGTCTGCTGCGGGGCCCTTCACCACTAAAAAAAAAACTGATGTCACTCTCGATGTAGCGTGGAAGTTTGAAAAGCTGGAGCTGTACCTCCACAAAAAAAAGTCTGCAGGGTATAGTGGGCTGTTATACGAGTTTTTTTAACTCTTTCACTTATACAGATACGGTCTCACTTCGATAAAGATATGCGTCCTGTAAGGCCTACCTAAACGGTTGGTGTAGTCCATCAGCCAGAATTTCTAAACATCACTGGTTTAGAATCATTGCCACTGAAGTATCCCGCCGCCCACCCCTACACCCACACAAACTAAAACAGCTAAGTTGTGAGTCAGCTTGCAAGCTGTGTTTGTTGTTATAATGCCGTGTATATTTAGGCCTATGTATAAAACAAACGCGTAAAGTTTTATGTGCGAGCTAAAAGTACCGACTCGGAAGTGCGATGTGAATGTAAAAACATTTTGTAGAAGTCCATCCTCAACTCTGCGGTCAATATTTTAATATCGTTTATATTTGCGTGTTCCAAATATTTGCGAAAGCAGAATCTGGTGACATTGACACTTAAAGAACATATAAGTTAACCTTTTAAAGCCTAGCGGTAACTTTACGTACCATCAGGTTTAACATTAAAAAATTCTACGTGGTGCCCACATTGCGTTTATGTGTTTTTACGGATCTCAGAACAAACAGCAACTTTTGCCTTATAAAACATTAAGAGACTGGTTTTTATAACCGAAGTGGAGAGTGTTTACAGCGCGGTACGCACTGAGTCCTTATATAAAACAGATACGCTTCGTCTTTAAAGGGTTAATGCTAGGGTTTCTGAAACAGCCGTGATATCGTCTGATGCAGGAAGATCTGGTTGCTATCATCACTTATCAAGATGAAGATTCTCATAATGCCAGCACCAGTATCGATGGGGATTCAATCTTATGCACGTGACGTTGTGTCTTTGGGTAAGAGGTATCCGACGTTTCGGAGGGAAGTAGCGTCGTCATCTTCCTGTGCCAGAGGCTGCCCCCACAACACAGCGTCACATCCCAGCAGACCGTTCAAAGTATCGCCTCTGCAAAAACCTCAGATCTCGCAATAATACGGACCCTGTCCTTCCGTCGATTTAATGCGCCAAACACTCACGTACACCTAAATTATGTAAATATTTAGTTTCCACCTCACAGAAAACAGTTCTTCTCCGTTGGAAAGACTACTTCTTTAATGATGTTTAAAAGTAATCTATATTTATTGTGATAACTATACAAAACACATTAGCCTTTTAAAGCCTAGCGGTAACTTTACGTACCACCAGGTTTAACATTAAAAAATTCTACGTGGTGCCCACATTGCGTTTATGTGTTTTGTACGGATCTCAGAACAAACAGCAACTTTTGCCTTATAAAACATTAAGAGACTGGTTTTTATAACCGAAGTGGAGAGTGTTTACAGCGCGGTACGTACTGAGTCCTTATATAAAACAGATACGCTTCGTCTTTAAAGGGTTAATATGCTTTATGCACAAAAGCAGAGTTTCTGAATGTTACGGTAGGTGGAAGGCCTACCGTTCGACGCCAGGCTCCTGTTAGCCTCGGCTACTGACAACGATAACGAGTGAACAGTTAAAACCCACGTGTGTTAATGAGAGGTGCAGAATGAGTGTCGTATAAATTGATCCAAATTTTATTTTATATTTTCACAATTTTTGCAGTAATTTTTAACCGTTTTTAGCCCATTTTCTTTCCTTGAAAGGGGGGAAAAAAGCTAGCAGGCTTATGTGCTCTCAATGCTGGCTGTGCGTCCCTCCAGTTCAATTTCTAAAACAGCTGGCTAATATTAACAAAATTTTGTATGAACATTTCGGCTCAGTAACCTTACTTCCGACCGCGGCTTTCAGTGGCCGCTGTTCTTGTCACCATGACTATGTGTCTCGACAGAATTCTTATCTGCACTGAAGATGGGGGCAGAGTGTTTATCCGAAACTTTGGTATCTACCCAAAATTATACACGGTGAGTCAATCGGAACAGTTAATGTTGCAGCAGCTACTCTCCAATGAGAACAAAGTTTTGTTTTCATGATTTTAATATAACAACCTCTCTCACTGGATCCCTCAGCTGTCACAGACTTACTAAACCAAATTTTGATCTTGGTTTCATATTTTCTTTATGGGTGGCCTACAAAATGAGCAGCTGGTCTGCAACTTGTTGTGATTATTCTGATCTTATCTGGTACCTCTTGTGTTCAGACTCCACCTTGTGCAATGTAGGACGAAGTAATTAATGACCAGTAGTGGGTGGGGTCTGCTTAAAAATTAATGTGTGCTACAAAGAATTTCTTAAAATTTTCTCTTCAATATTAGAACTACATACACAATACTATATTTGTCTTTACCATTGACTTTGTAATGTTTTGGTTCTACGGCTTAAAATGCAGAGAACGGCTATCCTGTCTGTCTTTTTTTTTACATTTTGTACTTTTCCTCAGTACCATCAAACAAATTCGAGGATAGTACCTCAAATTCGGTCATGACCACTTCTGCCCACATAATTTCCAGCTCATTACTTGTAGATTATTCCGCCAGTGTGAGCTACGTAACCTGCGATGCTGACAGTGTTTTTAATTAAACCGTAAATAAATTTTCCTCGCCAGGCTCTTGGCCTTTCTATCGACTGCTTGATCTTCATAATTTTCGTCTTCTTCTCGGCAGATGACGAAATATCAGTAGTACCTTCAAACTGCCAAATTGCTTGTACCTTATCATCATCATCACCACCGCAATGCTTTCAAGGACTCTGTTGCAGCCTCCACATAATATCCAGAATCTATTTGCTGTTTATCCTATGTTCCTTTTTGCTGCCGGTTTACATTTCATAAGAGCCCACGAGAGTCTGTGACTGTGCATTGTACTAACGTAATGTATTCATGTATTGTTATAGCTTATGATTTGTACAAAAAAATGATGATTCTAAATTTCTTTCAAAATATTTTGGCTTCTTTTGTGATCAAACAGTGGGCATTTTTGGGTTTTCATAAAAAATGTCATCTTTTGCTTAGTGGTTCTGGATTGATGTTCTTCCCTTAGTATACAAGATTCATTGCGGTATAGTAGGGTGTCCGATCCCAGTGGCCGCGCGGTCTAATAAGGCGTCGGTCTGCGGCCGCTCACGTGCATGATTTGTGGTTTTGAATCCCGCCGGGTGCAGGGATGTCTGTCACTTGTGTGTGTTGCGTGTTGTCAGGTAGAGGTTTCTGCGTCGGGCTGATCACTCGTCAAGAGGAGTCGTGCCAAGTTCGTGTGTCTGAGCTCTATGGGAAGCCTCAATAATGAGGAGGACCTGGCCCACTGACGGCTGTTGCGCCATGGAAAGGAAAAAGAGTACTAGGGTGTGGGCTCTTTATTCGTTGGCTGGTTTGCTCCTGGACTTGGGAAGGTTTTATGACTTGATTGATGATTCCCTCTGTCTCTAAATTTTTTTTAGTTTTTCAGATCCTTTTCTCCATCATATGGCAGTGTGCATTGCAGGTAATTTTACGTGTTTATGTGTTCTGTCATTTTGTTATTAATTACTATCTTGCTTCTGATGAGGTCTTCTCTGAATGCCACTGGTTTTCTTTCGTTAGTCTACTGTATGTCCGCAACTATATTTGCAAATCTCAATTTGTAAGCCCTGAGAAAGACCGATAACATAACCAGGGAAAAAATAATACTCGCGATTACATCAAGAAGTGATCCGGGTGGCTCAGAAAGTATATTGACTGGCTTCAGGTTAGGAAACCGGTGTTTGGTAACCCATGGCCTTCATTGTGATTCTGTGGCAAACCCAACCACCTGTCCATCAGGTTTCGGAGGGTTGGGTACTTGTCTTCCAGGCTGTAAAGCGTCTGGGGGGCGTGAAACTGACCACTGACCTCCATGCAGAGCCGAAGTTATGAATGCGTGGAGCTATGCCTCCAGTGCATACGACTTTGAAATAAATTAAGCACTGGGGAAACTTTTTGAATTTTATCTCACTAATCTGGGAAAAATGCAGGGTGTACAATCCAAATTGAGGGTAATAAGGTATGTCGCTTTACTTACATTCAGAATGAGACATTTGTATATGTGTTGGACAGGTGATGCATATTGTGAGGAAGTTACGACTGATCGTCAGTGCAAATCTGATGTTAGGATTTTAGAATGTTTTTTCAATGTCCAAGAAACAACACAAGGTTTCGGACACTGGATCTGTTTCCTTCTTCGTGTGGAAGGATGGAGAGACAGCTAGTGAGGTGCGCGAGACAGAGAGCTGTTCTCAAACACTGGGGGCGGGGGGTGGGGGTGGGGGTTGGGGCTGGACCTGCAGCATCTCTGTAGAAGCATTGTTAGCTATGTAAGTGTTTTAATGTCCAACATCCCCGTTGGCGTATGTTCAATTTTCACGAAAAAAAAAATCAGTCACAGCCAACTCTATTTATATCTCTTTATTTGGACATTTGAGCTACAAGTTTCGGCCTGTTATGTCCATCATCTGGCTCCTCTAAAAGAACATGAACATTCGAACTCTACATTTAGAAAGGGGAAGGCCTTCCGCTTTACAGTGGGTTTAAATATACAGTTTTGTGTATATATAAAATAAGATAAAAATGAAATAAAATATATGTAAGACATATGCAGGTATAAAAGATGGAAGGTAAATCCACAGTCGACCATAAGACAAAGACGTGTAAAATAAATAATGTCAGCGCTAGCACCTCCCATTAATGTTGTAACCGGGACTTGCTTTCACAGTCGTGTCGTGTGTGCAGCGCGTGATGTGCGTTTTACTTTGTTGGACTTTTTTGACCTCCGGTTTTTGGTTTGGTTGTTAAATTAATATTTATGTATATTAAAGCATAACATCCTGAAGATAAATGGGTGAAGGTGAGTTTGCTTGCATTCTTAACATCTGCACCAAATGGGTGTGAATGATTAGTTTCACGTCCCAGTTTCTTTACCCCTAAGGGAAGAGTCTCGATGTGGTGGTCAAATTGGCAAGTGGACAGGTTCCTGTGCAAAGATTTCAGTTTTCCCCTGTCATTATCATTCCACCAATGCTGCGTACTCCTTCATTCATATACCACCGATACCAAATAATCTCAGTAATTGAGATCGTCGTTAGATAAACACACTGTGTCACCACTGGGCTGGATTGACCCCAAGCGGTGGCGAAGGGGAAAATTTAAGTCCTTGCAGGAAGTAGGGCTTCAGTCATTAAGTCTTGGCGTTGTGCTGTTTGCTTATGAAATTAGTGCAAGGAACACACAAAGTATGCACTTTATAGAGCAGATGAAAATGGTTAAGCTGTCTCCTTGTAAACCGTACGGGTTACATAAATAACACCCGCATACATATGTATTGGTGCTGAAAAAAGTGTATGTTGTGTAAGGCCGCTGTAACTAGCTATATGGTGCAGAATCCTTGTGGAGAAGCTGATATTAGGTCGTTTACTCAAGAAATTTTTCTAGTTTTCTTTGAACGCGAAGATTGATTGTCGTGTTTCAAAAATTATGCGTGTGAATATTGTTGTGATCACGCAGCGGGTTGTCATTAAATTTGGGGGCTGAATTAGGGCATGAAATGTCTTTCCCGCACAAACTAATGAGTTACAAAAATTGTGGAGGGGCTGTTAGTAGTCTGGGGAGTGGTTGTAATAGAGAGAACGTTCCGTGCTTTGTTGGAGCGTTATACTGAAGTTGCTGTGGAGGCTTTAGCCCTTTAAAGACGAAGCATATCTGTTTTATATAAGGACTCAGTGCGTACCGCGCTGTAAACACTCTCCACTTCGGTTATAAAAACCAGTCTCTTAATGTTTTATAAGGCAAAAGTTGCTGTTTGTTCTGAGATCCGTACAAAACACATAAACGCAATGTGGGCACCACGTAGAATTTTTTAATGTTAAACCTGATGGTACGTAAAGTTACCGCTAGGCTTTAAAAGGTTAAAGACGAAGCCTGTCTGTTTTATATAAGGACTCAGTGCGTACCGCGCTGTAAACACTCTCCACTTCGGTTATAAAAATCAATCTCTTAATGTTATATAAGGCAAAAGTTGCTGTTTGTTCTGAGATCCGTACAAAACACATAAACGCAATGTGGGCACCACGTAGAATTTTTCAATATTAAACCTCGTGGTATGTAAAGTTACCGCTAGGCTTTAAAACGTTAAGGGTATACACTCGAACTCGGTTATAACGTCATTAAGGGGACTGAATATTTTGTGTCGTTATAAACGAGTGTTGTTATAACCGAAGAGTATAATGTTATGGTTAACAGTGAGGAATTAATTGGTACCACAGAATAAATTAATTGATAACACAGAATATCTGACGTTATAGACGAGGTATCGCATTAACCGATGTCATTATAGCCGGGGTTAACTGTATTCATTATGTTTGGAGTTCACCATCCCGATATAAAATATCCCATTGTTAGTGCAGCCAGATAAAATCATATGTTACTCTGTCAGAGTTGTTTAGCATAATCTTTCGTGGAAATACTTCAAAATTAAAATTAATTGTTGTTCCATGAAGTACAATAATTCCTTTGATTAGTTAAGCTCCATGCGATGGAGTGAGACATCCTGAACTTCGGCAGTAGATGAACTTCTCTGGCAGTTTTCACAAAACATACCATTTGTTCTCGTGGAAGTAGCTCTCGACACCCACTGTAGACGGAACCACATCGACCTTCGCGTCCGTCTGGAAGCTGTGGGGATTCCAGCTCCATTTATTTGGTTGTTCGATCGTAGCCTAGCCACTATACTAACTGAGCTACTTTTGTTACAGCTGTCACGTAAAATAAATTTTAGTCATAAAATTTCACACGTTAATGGCTTCCCATCCAGAAGGTGTTAACCACAGTTCTTGTTGGGAATCGTAACTAACACGTCATAAACCCGCAGGCGTCACGTAATTGCTAGCACGTACTGGTTTAAGTCTGTGGGCAGGGACATCTGAGGACTGGCAGTATATTGGTACCCTCATGATCTGCTCAGCGTGTTACATATAAACCTCAAAAAAATTCTGCCAATGGATTATGAGACAGCTCCTTTTGATTCCATGCGTCAGAGCTTATGCAAGTTAATTCTACCGTAAAATGCTCAGTGGTCATTTTACCTACCACCTGCCTCTACATTGAAAATTTCTTCGTCGTTCATACCGTGCATTGTCGCTAATCAAATCATAATATTCAGTGCAACAAAATGCTGTATGTTTTTGCAGATATTTTATGTTACAGTATCACGTTGATCATACCTACATTTTTCGATCCATTATGGAATCATCATCAGGGATTCATATCAAAGTAATACTTTACAAAACTGAACTAGCAATCCATATACACTTTAAAAAGATATAAAAACCCAATCAGTTTTAAGTGCAGACGTTTGTTGTGTAGTAGATCCTGCTAGAGGTTACTAGGTTTTGTAGACTGCTTACTTATGTATGGAAGGATAAGAAAGTACAACGGTAACGTTGTACTTTGTAACCGATATGCATTACGTTTTCTGTGAGGTATGGGGAAGTAGAGGAAGCCGAGTTAACGTAGTCGGTATAGTAACTAGGCTACGGGCTGGACGTTTCAGGGTTCGAATCCCTGCAGGGGCAATGAATATTTCTCTTTTCCAAAACGTCCACATCGGCTTTGGGTCCCACCCAGCCTCCTGTTCAATGGATACCATATATTCCTTGGCGGAGGAAAAGCGGTCGAAGCCTCAAGTTTTGTACTCACGTGGACCTAGTTCCGAGGTCAAGAATGGGTGGAGCTAAACCTCCACTCCGCTTATATGCATTCGTGGCTTGTGCAGGGACGGCTTTTCCTTTTGTGGGGGAGTAGAGTTAGAGTCACTGAGTGGATAACTTAGTCAGCTTTATGTCCGGGTTACTTCTTCCCCTGGAAAAGAGCACCCGGGACACACTGGATAAGGTGTGTGAGCTGCACAGCCGGTCTGGAGGCCGTGGATAAGGTAAAATATCGCTTTCCTCTGGCAGAAATCTAATCCTGATTCCAAGGTCGAGGAAGTCCTTGCCTGGTTACAGTACAGACTGAACTATCATGGCTTACTGCATGACACGGATTGACCCTTTAAAGAGGAAGCGTATCTGTTTTATGTAAGGACTCAGTGCGTACCGCGCTGTAAACACTCTCCACTTCGGTTATAAAAACCAGTCTCTTAATGTTTTATAAGGCAAAAGTTGCTGTTTGTTCTGAGATCCGTACAAAACACATAAACGCAATGTGGGCACCACGTAGAATTTTTTAATGTTAAACCTGGTCGTATGTAAAGTTACCGCTAGGCTTTAAAAGGTTAAGTAAAGGCTAAATTATCCCTGTGCCCAAATAAGCACGGCATCTTACAGACGTATGGAAGAGTGCATGTGTAAATCCATTCACTTTAACCTTCATTCTGGATGGAGGTAAGGCGTCATCTTCGCGGCCTGCCAGCTTTATCTCGGAAGTAAAACTCACTGGTTCTCATTATATAGTTGCCGAACTTGACGATATAGAGGAGGAATATCTCTATCCGTGCCAGGAATCGAAACTAGATTTTCAGGTCTTGCAGACCATAAACCTAGCCACTATAATGACTGAGCTACCCCGGCTTCTTAGATAATACGGTATGGCCATAGTTAAATAGGTCTATATGTATTCGGAAAGGAGACTGTTGCTAGTTATATTAGGCACTGCGCTACAAGCAGGAAGGTCGCGGGTTCGATTCCCGATGAGGTCATTGTGATTTTTCATTGACGTAATCCTGCCGGTCGCACTGTGGCCCTGCGATCGACTCAGCCTGTAATAGGAATGAGTACCACGCGTATCTCTTGGGGGTAAAGGCGTCCGGTGCGTAAGGCTGACCACCTTTCCAACTTCATATGCCGAATTATCAGAAATTCTGGCAGCCTCAACCTACTGGAACCCTCAGGGCCTGTCCAGGCCTGTACAGGGATTGCTTTACCTGTGCTAGTTACATTAGCTTTTATTCGTGGGATAAAATACGCAATGAAATGTTGGCCGGTAAGAACACGTAACGTTTACTTTAGTTCACTGATTCATAGTGCATTTCCCTGGCAACGAACGGTTTCAGAACGTGGGTATATGCATTATAGATGGGAGTGAAACGCCTGGAGACGTACTATGCTGTCCGGAATGCAGGGAAACTGGAACGATAAGTTTAGATAAGGAATGTTGTTAGGACGAGCCGCAGCACTGCCACGCGAATGGGAAAATAGCCTAAATTTAATTACAGACAGGGCTGTGGCCTGCATGCTACTGCTCTGCTCTGTAAGGTACATCTACCTTGGCCATCTTGTTACAGCTTAGAACAGTGAAATAACAGTGAGTTTATTGTCAGGTAATTATATGCTTGTATTTTATTTTATCCATTTATGTCAACTTTCAGACTGTGGTAAGATAAGAAAGCGGTGATATCAGAATGCAAATAATTGTAAAAATTTCTATTATTTGGTGAATGAAATGTAAAGGAGGACTGGTGTTAATTTTTGCAGCTTTTTTTTTGGTTCTTTGTTAGTCCTCTGACTTTGTCCTCTCTTCTATTTATGAATGACAATTTTTTTCCGCAACGGTTTACTTTCCTTTCTTGAGAATTGAGGAAATAAATTCCTCTGAAAACTTTGGTACCTGTCTACACATTTGCATGATGTCATATTCCGTAAGATGGCAATTATAGTGCATAAAATTGGGCCTAAAAATGGGTCATTTGTAAAGGGTGTTTAGAGCAGTGGCATTATTGATGGTTGTGACAGTAGTAGCAGCAGCAGCAGCAGTAGTAGTAGTAGTAGTAGTAGTAGTAGTAGTAGTGGTGGTGGTGGTGGTGGTGGTGGTGGTGGTTGTGGCGGCGGCGGTGGTGGCGGCGGCGGTGGCGGTGGCGGTGGTGGTGGTGGTGGTAGTAGTACTAGTAGTAGTAGTAGTAGTATTAGCAGTAATTTTTGGAGAAGTTTACCCGCTTTGTTAGCTGTTAGAAGGCACGTGCAATAATAAAGTTTCCGTAGCCTGTAATTTTCGTTATAACCAAGCATATTATTTGTCGGTAGAGGTAACAGACCGTCAAGTGAATGGAACTTGTAACACAATTTTTTGTAAATAACGCCTCACATATTTGTGACTATTTTTATCAGAAGTTGTGTACATAGAAGTTAAGTTAGACATCATTAATCTACATACGTACCACTATGTAAGTGCTGACACTTCATCCGTCTGTCACGTTCTGCAACTTGTAACAAAAAATAAGTAGCGTTGAGAGTAAACATGCATCTTTTTCTTTCTTTCTTTCTTTCTTTCTTTCTTTCTTTTGAGCATACATCGGCAAAGTGCATCATATGAAAGCCGTCAACGACCGTTCAAAGTCTGTCTGCAATTTTGTAAGCCTGCATTCTGAACACTGCGTCTTGCAACAACAAAAAATTTGGCTAAGAGCAAAAGACCACATATTTATTTAGGAGACCGTCCATAATTCGTAATGGGAGGTTAGAATGGATTGGAAGTAGTGCATCTTTTGTACGCAGGATCGTTGCAAATTATTCGGGAAAAAGAAATGTGTTTTTTCTGGCGATGGTTATGTGGGGGAAAATGTTATGGCGAACTGGGGTACGAAATTAGAAATAGTTGGCGTATACGTTCTTCGACTTCTAAGAAACAAGCATTTGAAAATTTTAGGCCATAGTGCTGCCGCATAAACAAGAACACTGGGACAGCGAAATGAACAATTTACACTTGTCGTAAGTTGTTTATTTACTATTTGACATCTTCCCGCTCAATAGCCTTTCTCAGAAAGCCTATCGGTTTTAATGTTTGTAATCATATTTATATTTCGCCTTTTTCTTGTTGTTAACCTTTTAAAGCCTAGCGGTAGCTTTACGTACCACCAGGTTTAACATTAAAAAATTCTACGTGGTGCCCACATTGCGTTTATGTGCTTTGTACGGATCTCAGAACAAACAGCAACTTTTGTGTTATAAAACATTAAGAGATTGGTTTTTATAACCGAAGTGGAGAGTGTTTACAGCGCGGTACGCACTGTGTCCTTATATAAAACAGCTGCGCTTCGTCTTTAAAGGGTTAATATGTAACGGCCTTTGCCTTTCTGCAGTATCGCTACAGTTCCTGAGGGTTGCTGTTTAGCCGGAACATGTCGGATGGTAAATAAACATTTTCTGAAAATTGTGCTTTATTGGTTTTACTATCTCCAGTATTTGAAAAATTTTGTTAGTATTTTATAATATAAGAACTACTACATAACGTCTTATTTCCATCCACACAGAGTGTTTACATATTTCGTACATTTCTGTACGATGGCTTCCCTAAGCTGCATTAATCGGTTGGATTTGTAAAGGAGACACAGTGTGATTTCTGTGAGGTAGGAACTGGGCTTTTAAATATTATTTTGCTTGATTTCACGCTTCAGATAGAAAAAAAGAAGCTCTTTTCTGTGACAGTACGCAGAAAGGAACATGGCGGTCGTTAGGCCCACGTGATGGTAACATCTTTCAGTGCAAATAAAAGGTTAAACTAAAGTAACCTCCTTGCACGCCTTGAAGGCGTGTGGGTAGTGGAGGTCTAACTCCACTCATTCATAATCTGGGAACTAAGTGGAGGTCAAGTTCACGTTATGGCCGCTTTAGCCCCTGGAAAAGCGCCCCAGGTACTGTATATGTGGCGGCAGGGTGGCCCCCATAGCCGTATTTTACACTTTGGCGAAGAGTACCCCTGCCGGGAATCGAGCTACGTTTCCGCAGTTGTCTATACCGTATTGTAGTCACTATACCGACTGGGCTGTTGAGCTATCCCGGCTCCTATGCGGAACTAACATAGAATTTTATTCTCTGTGTAACAAATCTCACAGTTCACAAAGTTGTTTGCGTAAAATTAGGAAGGAAATGTGGAAATGTATCGAGGAGTCTTTTGAGTTGAACCATAGACGACTGCTAGTAATCATTCCTGAGAACATTCGTGTTCGCTCGTGGGCTTTCTGTGCATCTTCCTACATTTGTGAGCCCCCAGGGGACTTCTGTCTGTCTCGTGTAAGATGGATCAGTCAGTTTGTATGATTTATTAAATGCTGAACTCTGTTACTCGAATGGACTATGGTAGCAACCGGCGATGCATCTGCATCGTGAAGTTCTACCAAGAAATTTATTTATGGAGGAAAAAGTCTTTGTTTTGGTTTACATTTGCTTTGCTTAACAACACACTAGCAAGTGCATCTAGTGTAGGTATGCGGTCAGGCGCTGGCCTTTTACTGCGGAGGCCCTGTTCTAGCACTCAGGCCAGTACATGATGGATAGCTTGGGATAAAGTGGCGGTGAGACAAGTTTTTCTGCAAGTATTTCGTTTGATCCTTATCACAAGAGAAGTTCTCAGTATTTTCCGGTCTGTTATCCGGGAGATGGTAAGGTACAACGCTGCAGTAATATTTCAATTTAACAAGAGAGTCAATGTACGTACAACGTAACACTGAGGCGCGTTCGCGTAACCATTGTTGCCGTGGAAAAGCAATAAGTATTAAATATTCTGAGTGTGTGTCTTTAGCCTTAGTTATCCAGCACACAATGCGCATGCGCCGCGTTATATTGTCATCTGTGGCCTGTCTGGCTCTACCATATTTTTCCACATTATCTCATAAACGGTACGACTTACAGAAAAAGGTTATTGAACATAAAATGTGTTTTGATTTCCTCTACAACTTTTGTCTGAAACATCTCTCATTCTAAAAAGAATTTAGCGCGATACTATCATAAATGCCTTTTTGTGTTAAGGAGACTCAGAGTAAATCTTGTCAATTATCTGCAGAATTTTAATGACAAAATGTGAAATGGATATTAAAGAAATAGGTTGACAGGGCGTGGGCTCGATTAATTGGAACCTGTCAGAGACCAGTGCCTGGTTGGCTGGCAGTTGGTAGTAGAGAGGAAGCAGTGACTGGCAGTTAATACCGGATAGGGATTAGTGATTGGCAGCTGGTACCGGATAGGGACCAGCGGCTGGCAGTTAATACCGGATAGGGTCAGTGATTGACAGTTGGTACCGGATAGGGACCAGTGGCTGGCAGTTGGTACCGGATAGGGACCAGTGGCTGGCAGTTGTCAACACGGTGAAAAACTTCGGGGTTCCATAAAATATGATGCGCTTCTTCAGTAGCTAAGGGACCTTCAGCCTATTAAGAAATACTCTGATCCAAGTAGATCGTTTGTTAGTTACGTAAGACGACAATAACAAATGGCACAGGAAGTGCTGTGCTACACACACAGCTACTTCTTTCACTCACCACGTCACTAATTCGAGGTCGTCCTGGGAGTCATTATCGTTTCCATTAATTGCAAAACAAGCAGCATAATATACTAGCACTCTTTCATCATGTCTTGTTAATGACATTGTAAGTGCTACACAAATATAAAGGTAAAGTTAAAGTTGCCCTTCTACACGCCACGAAAGCTGTACGGAGAATGATGGAGTAATTGCACTCATTCCTAACCTGGGAACTACATGGACGAAATTTGAGAGCCTCAAGCCCCGGACGCCTTTCTTACGGGGAAAAAATGCCAATTACACTTTGAATAGGCGGTTGTTTGGTCCTCAGGGCTGGTAAGGATGTCTAGGAGAAGAGACAAATTTCTTGCCCGCACCGGGATTGGAATCCCAGATCATCCATCCTGTAGCTTATTCACTGTACCGATTAAAATGCTACAGAATATACCTTAAGTCTTGTGCCATAGGGAATACTTTTATGCCGGAATGTAAGGCAGCACCAAAGATAAGACAGCTCCCAGTATAGGGCGACTCCGTGTTTCCCATTGCGGTCGTTAGAAAACAACTCAAACTGATGAAGAAACAAAAACGCACACTGTGAAATAGGCAAAGATATATACTGCACTAGAACTAGCATTAAAGCTTTAACCTGAATGCTGAGTGAGGACGAACAGTGCTAAAGCGTGCGTTATTAGTCACATTTAATAGGAAATGACGTGTCCCTGACGTATCACTGGGAAGTGCCATTCGGCCTCGCTTATAAGGCGAGCCCTACTTTTCCAAGCCGCTACTTGCGAAAAAAAAAAACTTGCCTTATATTCGTGCTTATACGGTACGGTAGTTTTGATACAGCTGTTACAAAATGTGCCCAATATGACCACCATTCAGGACAACGCAATTGCGCTGACGTGAGGAAAATGGGGTGACTTGCTTGTCGTGATGTTATTTTATTAAACGTAGTGACGGTTTGTTAGTGACGATGGTCGACAATGTGTATGTTCTCGACCTGCTTGACTCCACGCTTATGGGACACTCTGTATACTCCAACTGATATACGTAGATCTACCAGAATATAAGAGATACATTTGCAAGTAGAAGTCCTTTGTGATAATTGATATTCTTACGTTGCTATCAGGATGGCGGACGTATCAGACCTTGGTAACTTTCTGTGAAGTACACGGCCGGCGCTACACCTTAGTTGCCCGTAATTTTAGAACTTGCTTTCTCTGTGAAGTAAATTTCACCCTATAACAGACCGGGAAGGCTCAGAGGGGAGTAGAGGTATAGCTCCACTATTTCCTTAACCTCGGAGCTAGATGGGGGTGGACACTGCGCTACAAGCCGGTAGGTCACGAGTTCGATTCTCAATGGACTTAGGGGAATTTTTCATTGACATAACCCTTCGGTCGCAATATGGCCCTGGCGTTGACTCAGCCTGTAATGCAAATGAGTACCACGGATATTTCCTGGGGGGTAAAGGCGGCCGGTGCCTAGGGCTGACAACTTTACCGCCTTAATGTGCCAATTATCTTGAAATCTGGGAACCTCAACCTCCTGGAACTCTAAGGGCCTGTCCAGGCCTATATAGCGATAGCTTCACAGCTCTATCCCTTATATAGGATGCAGAGTGGGTCCCAGGGCCGGTCTGGAGGAGTGCAAAGGAGTCTGACCCCCACCGGATTTCAATCCCCGGACCGAGTCGCTATACCAACTACACTATCCCCGTCCGTTTTGTTCCTATATACTTAGCTAAACCCCTAGTTAAATAAATTAAATTTGTGACGGGAGTGCGAATTGGATAATGGTACTGGGATTTTAAAATTTCTCCCCTGAATCTGGATATATTGATAGTATAGTAAGTTCATGATATTACCAACAAAAGCCTTGTTCGATTTCTAAGAACAGCATCTGTACAGGGCTATAAATAACTCTTGAGGTTTCAGCACTCCGTAATGCCCATTCCTGGCATGCTGAATTATTAATATGAATACACGCATTACTCTTCTGTCCTGTTGATACAACAGGTGGTAATAGAATCATGAATTCCAGTTGTCAGCACGGCTATAAAAACATTAAGTACTTCTGTACTTTCATCCACCTGTATCTTCTTTAAATGGTTCAAGATATTTTCAGTCATTGAAAATGTATGTGTGTGTGTGTGTGTCTACGTACGTATGTGTGTATCTGTAGCTGACACGTCACAAAGAAGACTTTGTATCGCAGGAAACTGCAGCTGTGCCAACTTTATTTTTCTGACTTTTTTATGTCTAGTGAAGGAAGAAGTTCGTAACTAAATATTAATTTTGAAAGTGAAACCGGTTCTAACAGAACTGAATTATAAGAAGATGGAACTTGTGTGTGATATTGTAGTCATTGCGAATGTAAAGAAGGGGCTTAGAAGGTGTTCGTTGTTATATGGACTTGACAGGAAATATTTTATGGTCGGTAGAGGTAGCGTAGTATAAATACATAATGAAATTTAAAAACTTACTGAATAAAACTTGACCCTGGAACAGCTAAGTTAGTGTAGTGACTAAGCTGCGGTCTAAACGACAGGGGAATCGGTGTTCGATATCCGGAAGGAATGTGTGAGTGTGAGTGAGTGTGGGTCGATCCTTTACGGTCCCGCTGCACGTAGGCCTTTTTAGCCGGCCCTTTGTTCCCCCTCACTAGGTCCAAGTCATTGGAACCCTGTCCTTCTAAAGAAGTTCCACATTGCTCCTAGACTCAGACCTCTAATATCCTTAGGGTCTAAGAAAAAGGATCCCAGATAAATAGGCCTGAGTGTCGCCAAGGCTTCACACTCACACAGTACATGGGCTGAGGTTTCCTCCCCAGCCCCGTTACATATCTCTCAAAGTCCCCAGAAAAGAACCCCTCTTCCAGGTTCCCCTTACGGAGCCCCTACATACAGAAAGATGCTCCATCTCCAGAGCCCTCTTTACATGCCTCTCAAAGTCCCCAGAAAAGAAACCCCCCCCCTCCAGGATCCCCTTGCGGAGCCCCTACATAGAGACAGATGCTCCATCTCCAGAGCCCTCTTTACATATCTCTCAAAGTCCCCAGAAAACAAACCCCCCAATCCAGGTTCCCCTTACTGTGCCCCTACATATGGAAAGTTCTTCCGTCTCCAGAGCCCTCTTTACAAATCTTCCAAATTTCCCAGAAAAGGAGCCGCCCTCCAGGTTCCCTTCTCAGAGCCCCATAGAAACAGACGCTCCGTTCCCATAACCTTCCTCTACCTGTCTCTCGAAGACCCCGGCGAAGAAGCCCCTCCTTCAGGTTCCCCATGCGGGAGCGATAGGAATTTTTATTCTCCTTTCTTTCCTTGAAAGAGTTTGTGGGTAAGTTACGATACACGTCGTCCAGTGCCAAGGTTAGGAACGCGTGTAGCTCTGCCTCCACTTCCATACACATCTTCTTGTCTTGGTGTTCAGTTAGGCACAGAAACAAATTTATTTGTGCAAGTCTTCGAGTTGGTGTCTGCATATGCGATACTGCAGCTCCATTGAGAAAGAAACGAGAAATCAAGTCTCTTTAACACTTCTGTTGCGGAATTCTTCTAATATGTAAACATCCAGCTTCTAAATCACAGAAAACACACTGTCTCCATTACAAATCCCAGCCGGTTAATGCCGTTTTGGAAAACAACCTTCGTTGTGAGAATACTAACTAACTAACTAACTAACTAACTAAGTTCAAGGAGCAGAGTCCTTCTTGAGAAACTAATAGTTCCTCACCTAGTCAAGAAATTCCCCCTTAGGTACCCGAATTTTCATTACCTTTTTCAAAACAGCCCATCACTTTTCTTTATCCTGAGCCAGATTAATCCAGTTCACCCCCTCCCATCCTGTCTTTGTGAGATCTGTTCTAACATTAGCCTGCCATCTACGTCCAGATATTCCAAATGGTTTCTTCCCTTAAGTTTCCCCACCAAAACCCTTTACACATTTCTTTTCTTTCCCTGCGTGTCTGACCGTCCCTACCCTGACCGTCATATTCTCATTCATTTGATTCCCCGAATCATATTTGGTGAGAAGTACAAACTATGAAGCTACCCGCTATATAATTGAGAATGTAACGTAGCGCATAAACACCTTTTGTCGGCAAAAGGTGGTTGTGCAACACGAAAGCAGGTGGTACATATAGTAACCATCATGTTTTAAATGGTTAAATGAATAGCCAAAGGACGTAATAGGCTCTTAAAGAAAACAACGATAAGAATGGAACAAGTTTTGGGGCAGTTAGAGGGGTTGGTTATGATCAGGAAAGTGATCAGTCGATCGAACTGGAATCAGTGGCTTGCCTCGTAACTGCACCTGCCTGTTGAAACACTACATTCATGCTATGAGCATTTTCATAATTTTAAAAATCTCCAACCCTTAGGTGCGGTAACATTCCAGACGGCTGGACCAGTCTGAGTCTTCGTCATCTGTCGAACTGCGTGTCTGTCTGTCATGTGAAAATCACGGAACTTGCTTTAGGAATGAAATAAGGGCTTGTTTCATGGAAATATTTTTGCCCGAAAGTATGTAAAATGTGTATATTACCAACACGCGTGCCACACCAACACGCCATTAAATCTGACGTCACGGCCCCTTTTTTTTATTTTATTTGTGAATGTACCGTATCTAGCGGTGAAACTGCGGACTTCAGTGAACGCGATTAAAATAAAGTGCAATTCAGTCGAACACAACTCCTTTGTTTATAAAATAAATTTCTTTGTTTTTATATTATGGCTACATGTTTCGGCTCATAATAATGCCAATATCAGGCTGTCCTTGTAAAAATGTGTAGGATGGGCAAAAATCACTTTACACTCTAGTGTGTCAAGTGACTTTTGCACAATCCTGTACAGAGAGACGTTTCATAACAGCGTTACAAACTGAAAGCATGTAACGTAAATTTTCTGCACATATTTTTACATGTATAGCCTGATCGTGAGCCGAAACACGTAGCTGTATTAACTAACTAACTACGTGGAGCAGAGGCCTTCTTGAGAAGCTAACAGTCTCTCAGTTATTCAAGAAATTCCCCGCATTTTATGGAACCCGGCGGTTCATTACCGCATTCACAAGAGCCCGCCACCTGTCCCTATCCTAACGTAGCTCAATCCAGTCCGTGCCCCCATCCCACTTCTTGAAGATCCATTTTAATATTATCCTCCTGTGTACGCCTAGGTCTCCCAAGTGATCGCCTTCCCTCAGGTTTCCCCACCAAAATCCTGTATGCACCTCCACGTGTGTCTATCCTGAGCCAGCTCAATCCAGTCCACGCCCCCATCCCAATGCTTGAAGATCCATTTTAATATTATCCTCCTATGTACGCCTGTGTCTACCAAGTGATCGCCTTCCCTCAGGTCTCCCGACCAAAATCCTGTATGCACCTCCATATAGCTATATTTTGAGAACAAAAGCCAATTCTGTTAATAATAGATATGTGACGGACTGTACTTGAAATGATGTTCATCTTGTATTGTAGACACGACGGAGTATCGCATATCAAAGTCTTGTGAGCACATTACTGAATCTGTAGGACCCAGAGAGTCGAATTTCATGACCAACGTAGTAACTGTTAGATCCTGGTGAAGGACCTGCTTTTTGGAGGTTTATTTGTAGCGTCAGATGAGAGAATTATTTTAAATTATTATTTGAAAACAATGTTGACGCAAGCTGTCATCACAATGGGAGGAGAAATAATTAAAACTTCTGCCAGGATATTTGGTCGCTCCGTCCCGACGGTCGATTCCGAGACCCTGAAAGTATATTTGTGTTTATGAAAATAATAAATGCTTCCATATACATTTCCGTTATAAGCAACACTTTGAACATTCATGAATATTTCCGAGGGATGAATTGTAATATTACAAAGGGTCATAATGACCCAAATCTTGTTTAAAAAAAGAAAAAGAACGAGAAATGATTCGCCCCTATGCGTAAATACAGTAACTTTAAATCGTACAGAACGTCTCTAGGGAAGGCTCCGCGCTTGGTGATAAGAGTCGTACAGCGTTTGCAAAGATTATGAGCTTAGAATTCGAAATTCGAACATATTTCAGGGTCACTGCCCTTTATAAATCCGTCAAAAGTATAATACCAATATCACCCTTCGTCTTTCAGATACTCGAAAATTTACCTGCATCTTCAAGTTTCGAAATTAACACATTAGCCCTTTAAAGACGAAGCTTATCTGTTTTATATAAGGACTCAATACGTACCGCGCTGTAAACACTCTCCACTTCGGTTATAAAAACCAGTCTCTTAATGTTTTATAAGGCAGAAGTTGCTGGTTGTTCTGAGATCCGTACAAAACACATAAACGCAATGTGGGCACCACGTAGAATTTTTTAATGTTAAACCTGGTCGTATGTAAAGTTACCGCTAGGCTTTAAAAGGTTAAAGGAACAAAATTTAATTGTGTTTTGTGGACTATTGACACCATATAATCTTATGCGCAATTATTCACGTTTCGGACGAAACTGCTGTATTCATCTTCAGGATTCTTCAAAATATTGGTAAATGCGTGTGAGGCTATACTGTGTTATATGTCGTATAACACAGAGACCACAACGAAGAATTCAGTCTAAAAGAGATATTACATTTGTACTGTAATTAAGTCTATAATATTGAAAATACAGAAGACGTCTTATTTAAAAAGTACGAGACGCGTTGATTGATTTGATGTTCTGTGTTAAATTCAGTGAGAAAAATCTTGTATTTCCTTATTCATAATTAATAATTATTTATACATATGTTCGACCGGATAAAGTGGCCGGAGCGTGATGCTGACCCCCCCCCAACTCCATCTACTGCCGAGGTTAAGAATGAGTAGAGCTGTACCTCCACCTGTCCGATATATCTTCATGGCACGGGTAGGAACAACTGTACTTTTCATACATTTAAATTAATTGAGGAATAATAATCACCCTGTATCAGGAAGACATATAAGGCGCTGTGGTCATTTGTTGGATATCCCTGTTTTAAATAACTGTATAAGCCAATTCGAAGTTTTATTCACTAAAGCGAACACATATCTCTTACAGTTTCCCTCATCAGTGCCCTAAGCCACAATTTGTCTTGAATTTGGCTGGGTCCTAGAAGATAAAGGGTTTGACTGTCGGCTTGCTTCCCTGGGGACACAGTACAGGTCTATGTAAAGACAAACTGATGGGCCGTACAGCGCCCTGTGAACTCTGGCCGTCTTATATAACTCCAGTCCTTTCGTAACCGTCGGCATTAGAAAGAGTTAGATATTTAGCGTCAAGCCCTGTCCGCTTTTACTTCTGGAGAAAGCCCCCGCCCCTTCCCATTCGGTTTTTCATCAGCTGTACAATGTCTGGATCGGTCCCAGACCCGATATGGACACTGGGGAGAAGAGAGAAGAACCGCTTTCCAATGCGGGAAATCAGACCCCGATTCCTCAGTTGTCCAGCCCGTATTGTAATAAGGTAACTTCAGAGTTACGTCGGCTGTAGTTGCAGTCTAACCCGTTTATAACATCAGTTTATATGACGTCTTGCATATAGCGTCAGATTTTCTCTGATATCAATGAGTAATGATTTCCTCACTTCTAACCATAACATTACATTCCTCGGTTATAACAACACTCGTTTATAACGACACAAAATATTCAGTCCCTTTCATGACGTTATAACCGAGGTCGACTGTACTTGTTTATATCTACAAGGTATAAAATTGTTTATGTCTATTTATTGCCTTTACCCTTCCTTTCTTCCTAGCTACCTCCTTTCATTTCCTTGCCTCCCTCTCCTTAGTTCATTTTCGTCTCTTTCCTCTTTCTTTCTTTCTTTCTTTCTTTCTTTCTTTCTTTCTTTCTTTCTTTCTTTCTTTCTTTCTTTCTTTCTTTCTTTCGCCAGTGTTTACTTACCTCGTTCCTTTTTGGTTTTGTTTCCATACCCTTTCGATGGAGTGGCGGAAGACAATGTGGTAATCACGTCTGGCCTTTTCACGGCGAGGACGAGGAAAAGCTCCGCTCCCGCTGCGAACCGAAACTTCCTTTAGCTTATTCACTACACTAACTGATCTACCCGCCTCCACTAAGTGTACATGTGGTGGCAGGTTCAAATAAAATAGCTGCTGTGTGAGTTTGTAGTTATTTCAGCACTGAGGGGCCGCGAAACGCTCGGGCCTGAAAGAATTAGTTTAAAAAAAAAGCACAAGATGAAGTGAGCCAAGTAAGAAAAAAAAAGTCATAAGGAAAGAATGAAGATAAAAAGTGAGGAATAGTGTTGGGGGGGGGGGGGGACAGAAATAAACGTGTCAGGAATTTTGATCAAGGTAAACCCTCTTGAAGAAGCTCTCTTGGCGTGATATTAACCTTTTAAAGCCTAACGGTAACTTTACGTACCACCAGGTTTAACATTAAAAAATTCTTCGTGGTGCCCACATTGCGTTTATGTGTTTTGTACGGATCTCAGAACAAACAGCAACTTTTGCCTTATAAAACATTAAGAGACTGGTTTTTATAACCGAAGTGGAGAGTGTTTACAGCGCGGTACGCACTGAGTCCTTATATAAAACAGATACGCTTCGTCTTTAAAGGGTTAATCTAGTTGTGGTTTTTTTTAACGAGGTCAGTATCGCAGACTGTACGGTACCAATTGTAGCGTTGTTAGTGGGATGTGCAAGGAAGCTTTCATGACCTAATCGTAGTATTATTTCCGAATTTGCATGAATAATACCCAGGAAAACCGAGAGAGACGTATTTTAGGACTATCGGTGTCGCGTCTACGATTGAAATGAAGTAACTCGCCGTTAACACTACTCAGTCTGTTAAAGCAATCCCTGTACAGGGCTCGACAGGCCCTTAGGGTTCCAGGAGGTTGAGGCTCCCAGGTTTTTAGACGATCGGCACATGAATGTGGTAAGGTTGTCAGCCCTACACACCGGCCGCCTTTACCCCCCAGAAAATATTCCTGGTACTCATTTCTGTTAGAGGCTGAATCGACCCCAGGGCCATAGTGCGGCCCGAGGGATTACGTCAATGAAAAATTCCAGTGACATAATCAGGACTCGAACCCGCGATCTTCCGGTTTGTAGTGCAGTGCCTCGACCAACCGCGTGCCCCAGTACCCAGTCCGGTTGTATTTTGATAGTACGGTCATTCAGGTACTCACTGCAGTAAAGTTAAATAGCACCACGTAATTTAGACGTATGGGTGCGTAGAGGTATATCTCCGTACAGCCATGATCTCAGTGGTAGTTGAAAGTAAATTTTCGATTTCGCTTTTCCATTTCTTTAACCCCATTTTCGAATTTAATTCAGTTATCAGGAGGTAATATTTTAATGATATGTTATAAAATTACTTCAGTTATTTTTTGATACCTCAAAATTCACGAACGCCACCCAAACTGGCAGCGGTCTTAGAGCCGTCAGATTTACCTCCAAAACGCCGTACAGATCTGTCTGTTAATAGACCCTCCACATACACAGGGCCTTTTATATGAGTTTTACTTGTGCTTTGTAAAGTAGGTAGGTAGTTGCTGCGCAAGGAACTCCAGAAGATGCCATTAAGGAGGGAACCAGGTGCAGGCTGGAGCAGCTGTCACCCACGTGCCGGACTTGACCGACAAAGCAACGGGTGTTTTACCGGCCTAACGTCCCGAAAGTACTTTCCTTGTTCGTCACCCCCGCATAAATCGCACGTACCCACTGTATACATAACATCTCACAAAAATCACTCAAGGAATCAGACGTTTCACGTATAGGGTGCCACGAAAAATGGTTCCGCTTTACGCTGATGACTCTTTATTCCGTCCCATAATTAATTTGTATTAGTTACTGAAGTTATGTAGCTTCTACCCGATCCTAATGGCCGCGCGGTCTAAGGCGTGGGTCTGCGACCGTTCACTTGCTGGGATTGTGGGTTCGAATCCCGCCGGGGGCATGGATGTCTGTCTGTTGTGAGTGTTGTGTGTTGTCCAGGTAGAGGTCTCTGCGTCGGGCTGATCTGTCGTCCAGAGGAGTCCTGCCGACTGTGATGTATGTCTGAGTGTGATCGTGAGGTGTCAACAGAGAGGCAGCCTAGGCTCGAGTTGAGCTGTTGCACCACAGGAAAAAAATGTAGCTTCTAACAAAATGCAGTAGGCGAACAAGACAAGCTGAAGTACTCGTTTTTTGGCCCGTACACTTTTCCTTTTCTTTTGAATATCAAAATAAATAGTAACTAAAATTTTAAAGAGAGAATAACATAATATGGCAAATAAAGTTTAATGAATTAATTAAAACACGAGACAAAACCAAAAACTCTACCACAAGCACAACATTTGCTCCTGGCTTTAACAGCTGTGGCGACAGTCCGTACTGGTAACATTATGGAGTGTTCTGTATTACCTCCATGGTGGGAAGCAGAACCCAAACAGGAAAGTTAAATGCAATCGAACTTGGTTGCAACGACATCGGTTTATCTGACACCTCGTGTATAGCGTCAGATATTCTGTGGTACTAATTAATTGTTGACTGTTAACGATAACATTATACTCCTTGGTTATAACAACATCCGTTTATAACGACACAAAATATTCAGTCCACTTCATGCCGTTATGACCCAGTTTGACTGATCTGCCTTGTATGTATACATGTATAGTTGACCGTATGTGTACTCAATTCTGACTTGCGTCGGACCCTCCGAAACGTAACTATCGCGTCAGACGGGTAGTGTCTATGCATGAAATGTAAATTTCCGCACTTGCCATTCATTTTGTGAGTTATTTAACAATACTGAATTGTAAGTTATGTGGCATTGAACGGTAAGATGGTTGACGAATTGCGTAGATTTTGTAAGAAAATGTCTGCTCCCTAATAGCGGTGCTGTCTTCATATTTTCCAGCAAGTTTTGTTAAAAATAAAGAGATACTTCAATCAGATGTCTCTGCCGACGTTTGAACCAGACCCTCCCCTCCCCCATTCCCCTCCCCCCCCTCCCTGAACACAAATCTAGATCTTTTCCGCTACACGCCAACATGTTCACTCACACGGTTTGATTTTGTGTTTAAGTTTACTGTGTGAATTTCTTATCAAGTCGAGAAGAATGAGATGGGCGGGGCATGTAGCACGTATAAGGGAAAAGATAGATGCATATAGGATTTTGGTGGGGAGACCTGAGGGAAGGCGGCCACTTGGGAGACCCAGACGTAGATGGGAGAATAATATTAAAATGTATCTTCAAGAAGTGGGATGGGCGCATGGACTGGATTGAGCTGGATCAGGATAGGGACAGGTGGCGGTCTCTTGTGAATGCGGTAATGAACCTCCGGGTTCCATAAAATGGCGAGACTTTCTTGACTAGCTGAGGAACTGTTAGCTTCTCAAGAAGGCCTCTGCTCCATGGAGTTAGTTAGTTAGTTAGTTAGTTAGTTAGTTAGTTAGTTAGTTAGTTAGTTAGTTAGTTAGTCAGTCAGGTAGGTATTTAGTGAATGAGTGAGTGAGTGAATGAGTCAGTCAGTCAGTCAGTCAGTCACTCAGTTAGTTAGTTAGTTAGTTAGCTAGTTAGTTAGTTAGTTAGTTAGTTAGTTAGTTAGTCAGTCAGTCAGTCAGGTAGGTAGTTAGTGAATGAGTGAGTGAGTGAGTGAGTGAGTGAGTGAGTCAGTCAGTCAGTCAGTCAGTCAGTCAGTCAGTCAGTCAGTCAGTTAGTTAGTTAGTTAGTTAGTTAGTTAGTTAGTTAGTTAGTGTGAATTTCTTATGGAATCACAATTTTTGGGACACTCTATATAAAGCAGGCCTGTGCGAAGGGTGCTGAATATAAAAAAGAAAGATTGGGGCGTGTGTCAGCAAAAGAATGGACAAAGTAGAGGGTGCAAGTATGTGGGTGAACATCTTCCAACGGAAATTTCATTATAGTAGGCACACAGTGAATGAATGGAGAACCTAATCCGTACAGTGTAGCTCATACAAAGGAGAAATAACGATTGACGTATGAATCACATAGAAAAGGAACTTGAGTCATTTTAAAAGTGCAACAGTTTGGATGGAAATGAGACAAATAGTGTTGCTGGTACTCACAAATATCAAATCCCATTTTTGTGTTTATACTGAACAAAAGATGGACGGCTGACTAGTTTACTGGATTTTTCTCGAATCCCCTTAACGGTTTGTAATCATACAGACTCCAATTTATGTTTCGACCACACCAGCAGTTGTTTCATATGAGTCTTCATCATGAAAGTGGGTAGCTTCATTCTGGAGACCTCTACTTCAATCCTTGATGAGTTCGTGTTTAATTCGTTTTGAATAAGCGGTACTGGGGTAGGTTTTTCTCAAAGTATTTTCGGTTTTTCGTTACAAATCACCATACTACCATTGTTCCATAGCCGCCTATCCTCGTGCGATATTCCTGAGCATGCAGTACGTTAACACATCCCAACTTAAAAAAAAGACAGGCCGTGTAAATATAAACGTAACATTTGGGCGCGTTCGCGTAACCACTGTTGCCGTGAAAAAGTAATAAGTATCATAAATTCTGAGTGTATGTCCGTAGCAAGAGTTATCCAGCATGCAAAGCGCATGCACCATATTGTATTGTCATCTGTGGCCTGTCTGGCTGTACCATATTTTTCTACAAGATGTCATAAACGGCACGATTTTAGGAAAAAAAGTTACAGAATATAAAATGTTTGTTTTGATTTTCTCTACAACTTTTGTCTGAAACACTTCTGATTCTAAGAAGAGTTCACCGAGATATTATCATAAACGTGCATAGGTCATCGTATGAAGTACAACCGAGAAACCGTGCTTTAGCCTTTTAAAGCCTACCGGTAACTTTACGTACCACCAGGTTTAACATTAAAAAATTCTACGTGGTACCCACATTGCGTTTATGTGTTTTGTACGGATCTCAGAACAAACAGCAACTTTTGCCTTATAAAACATTAAGAGATTGGTTTTTATAACCGAAGTGGAGAGTGTTTACAGCGCGGTACGCACTGAGTCCTTATATAAAACAGACACGTTTCGCCTTTAAAGGGTTAATTCGGGGCAGGGACAGATGTTCTGTTCTCCAAAACGTGCAGACTGAATGTGGGGCGCACGCAGCCTCCCAGTCTGTCGGTATTTGGTGCCGTTTCGGTGGCAGTGAGGGGCTCGAACATGAAGCCGACCACTTACCTCCATCTGGGGTCAAGGCTAAGAATGTGCTTGACTCTACTCATACTTTTACTCCTCCCTACGCCTTCGTGGCATACACACGCTCAACATTTCCTTAAGGCAAGGTAAGGTAAGGTAAAGCTATCCCATTATAGACCTGGACAGACCCTGGAGGCTGGAAGAGGTTTGAGGCTACCAGATTTCAAGACAGTCGGCACATGAAATCGATAAGGTTCTCAGCCGTACGCAGCGGCCGCCTTTATCCTCCAGGTGATATCCCTGGTACTAATTTCTGTTGGAGGCTGAGTCGACCCCAGGACCATAGTGCGGCAGAATGGATTAAGTCAATGAAATATTCCAATGACATAATCGGAAGTCGAACTCGCGACCTTCTGGTTTGTAACGCAGTGTTTCTGTGAGGGAAGGTCTGGATACTTATTTCAATATTATGCATATTAACCCTTTAAAGACGAAGCGTATCTGTTTTATATAAGGACTCAGTGCGTACCGCGTTGTAAACACTCTCCACTTCGGTTATAAAAACCAGTCTCTTAATGTTTTATAAGGCAAAAGTTGCTGTTTGTTCTGAGATCCGTACAAAACACATAAACGCAATGTGGGCACCGCGTAGAATTTTTTAACGTTAAACCTGGTGGTATGTAAAGTTACCGCTAGGCTTTAAAAGGTTAACCGAATTAACATAAAGGTGGATGCTTCCCCACAGCTTTTCTCAAAGCTGTTAAACAGTGACAGATATCTGCACCTGATTGGAATCGAGTCAGTCATGTAGCTCACAGCCTAGAAGTAACGCTGCATCTCAGTTGTATAACCATTAGCGGCATACAGTGAGGCAGGACCGGTTAAAGGCTATCGGAATCTATGCGGCTACATGGGGGCGCCATCGTTTTTGGGCGGGAGGAGCTGAAATATTGGTTTATTACAAATATTGTGTCAGACATATTCTGTATGTAAAGTCTTACATCGCTCTGTCTGCATTGTCAGTTTAGGACTGAAGCTGACTTGGGGCCCTTAAATTTATTTTTACACTGGGATGCAAAATATATTACAGGTTGAATATCCCTTATCCGAAATTCGAAAAACCTCCAAAATCCGAAACTTTTTGCGCGCCGACATGAACACGATGCTGTACAGATGTAGATATTTGTAAATAAATTCAGTGCTGAGTTTGTTTTTATATCATAAATAAAACCTATATATACATAAGCTTTACATGTAACATAAATGGATTTTGCATTTAGATTTGGTTCCCATCCCCAAGCTGTCTCATTATAATACGCAAGTATTCCAAAATCCGAAATCCGAGACACTTCCGGTGCCAAGCATTTCGGATAAGCGATGTTCACCGTGCATACCGGTCCCTCTACACAGCAAAATATTTCACACATTCGTTCTGAAAGAAGATTTGTCTTTATTTGGGGTCAGATTTTTCTACTTGTTGAACATAATTCGTTTCTATTGTAACAATGGCACGAGGGCAGACATAAAGAAATTTAAATTCTGAAGCTCTAAACGACTTTTGAAGTAACAAGGCGTATTAACCAAATGGCATAACCCTTTAGGTGCATTTACATTAGTTAATTCCTTGTGTCAGCAGTGCACATAGCCGTGTTTGCGAAGCATGTCTAAGGACTCAACAAACATTGCTGCCGGACCAACACGTGCTCCAGCGAACTGGCACTGTGTGCTTTGTTTAATGGCGTTGTGATATCTGAACAAGGCATTCAGAGCGATTACGTAAGATTGGTTGGGAAGAAGAATGAGATGGCCGTGGACTGTTCCTATGGTAGCCCTGTCCTCCCGCAATTTGCCTCAAGGGAGTAAGGGAAATCTTGAAAGCCTTAGGATTTCCGGTTCGCGAAAGAGATTCTGACTTTCGAAATGTAAAATAGGTGAAGTTCTCCCTGTCCATGCTATGAAGGAGTATAGGGGGAGTAGCGGTAGGGCTCCGCTCATTCTTAATCTCAGAACTAGAGGTGAAAGGTTAAGTTAACGCTGCGGCCGCTTTACCCCCGGCAAAGAACCCCGGTACCCATTCAATAGGAGGCTGGGTGGTCCCTAGCGTCGGTCTGAACATTTTGGAGCACAGAAGTATCCCATGCCCCTACCGGTATACGAACCTCGAACCGCCCGTCGCGCTGCCGAATTTCCTATGCTCTCTAAGCTACCTCGGCTTTAAAAATGGAATAGATGACATTATAAATGTTATCCACAGTTTGACACTTTAAGACAAGAAAGGCAGTAGAGTTTTAGTTAAAGGTGTATTTTATACCTTACAGATAACACACGGCATCTTAACTACAAAGAACAACTTTTAATGCTGTTAGAGTCGTAAACGCTGTACCTTCTGCAAACCATACGAAACTTATAACTACACTTCGTGACAAATTGTGTGTTAACCCTTTAAAGATGAAGCATATCTGTTTTGTATTAAGGACTCAGGGCGTACCGCGCTGTAAACACTCTCCACTTCGGTTATAAAAACCATTCTCTTAATGTTTTGTAAGGCAAAAAGTTGCTGTTTGTTCTGAGATCCGTACAAAACACATAAACGCAATGTGGGCACCACGTAGAATTTTTTAATGTTAAACCTGGTGGTACGTAAAGTTACCGCTAGGCTTTAAAAGGTTAAAGCATGTGGTAAAAATAGCCGAACGACAATAACAAATCAAAATTGCATGCACCAATTAAATAAGGGCACACTGAACTCAGAATCTTTTGTGTTGCAGTTTGCTATGTGAAAAGTAAGGACTAAAATGTACAGAACTGTAATTTTGCTTGCAGTTTCGGATGGGTGTGAAACATGGTCTGTCACATTAAGGGAGAAATGTAAATTAAGGATGTTAAGGGAATGAGGGCGCTGAAGAAAGTATTTGGGCCCAAGAGGGAGGGAGTCACAGGAGGATGGACAGAACTACTTAGTGACGAGATTCATGATCTGCACTCCTCGCCAACTATTTTTAAGGTTATCAAATCCAGGAGGATGAGAGGGGTAGGACGTGTGGCACGTGTGGGGCAAACGATAAAAAATGCGTAGTGGATTTTGGTGGCGAAACGTGAATGAAAGGGACCACATGGAAAATTTAGGCCTAGATGGGAGGATAATATTCAAATGGATCTTAAAGAAATAGGATTAGACGTCGTGGATTGGATACATCTGGCTTAGGTATGTAGCAGTGGCGGGTGGCGTTGAACCTTCGGGTTCCATAAAATGCGTGGAATTTCTTAAGTAGTTGAGGAAGTATTAGCCTCTCAAGAATGACTGTGCTGCATGTAATTAGTTAGTTCGTGTGCTTGTTAGTTAGTTAGTTAGTTAGTTAGTTAGTTAGTTAGTTAGTCAGTCAGTCAGTCAGTCAGTTAGTGAGTCAGTCAGTAAGTCAGTCGGTCAGTCAGTCAGTCAGTCAGTTAGTTAGTTAGTTAGTTAGTCAGTCAGTCAGTTAGTTAGTTAGTCAGTCAGTCAGTCAGTCAGTTAGGTAGGTAGGTAGGTAGGTAGTGAGTGAGTGAGTGAGTCAGTCAGTCAGTCAGTCAGTCAGTCAGTCAGTTAGTTAGTTAGTTAGGTAGGTAGGTAGGTAGGTAGGTAGGTAATGAGTGAGTCAGTCAGTCAGTCAATCAGTTAGTCAGTTAGTTAGTTAGTTAGTCAGTCAGTCAGTCAGTTAGTTAGTTAGTTAGTTAGTTAGTTAGTTAGTTAGTTAGTTAGTTAGTTAGTTAGTTAGTTAGTTAGTTAGTTAGTTAGTTAGTTAGTTAGTTAGTTAGTTAGTTAGTTAGTTGAGGTGCTAATCCAGAATTTTTCGCTGGGGAGGGGGCTTATTTTAAATATTATGTTATAAAAATCCTGTTGTATGCACAACATAACACTTTCTGCAACTGCATTTATATACATACAAATATAACTACATGTTCCGTTACTCAATCACAATTTTATTAATTTATTTTTCATAATTTAATATACTAGTCATCAGCTGATTTCGGTGGCTGATTTCGGCTGAAGAGTAAATCATGTAAAGCTTTTGAGATCATAGTACCTACAAAATCGGTTTTTTTGGGGGGGATTTGGGGGGGGGGCTGCAGTCCGGCAGCCCCCCTCTTGGGTGCCCCCCTCTGTTTGTTGGGTGGGTAGATACATACTGTGGTTTAACGGGTTATGTTTTTCATATAATTTTGTGAACTACCAAAGATGACCCGGTGGCGAAAATTAACAGTAAGACAAAAAGAAGGGCCCGAAAACGCCTGCTGTAATGAAGTTAATGTGAGACTTTGGGTTCTTTGTGTTTCCTGGCCAGAAGCCCTGCTGTTCGATGCAAGGCGAAGACTTTGCAATGCCGACATACTCCTCTCGCTCACTCACACATTTGTCTCCTTACCTCGCGTGCAATTGCAGGAATGACTGTGACATGGGCTGCAGATGGAATGTCACCTACACGCGTGCGGTTTGTCCTCTGTGGTCCGCTGCCACCCACGCGTCTCCCCAGTTCATCGTATGACTGGCCGTCGCGCAGCTGAAGGAAGCGCACGTGACAGGCAAGATGTTAGTAACAACACTGACCCATGGTTGTACGCCACGTTTACAAGCAAGTTCGTATTTGTCTTCGTGTTCCGTGTAGGCTGTAACTTACTGTTGAATCATTTAAAGCAGCGGATCCCGAAATTTTCGAGCACAAACCCCCCCCCCCCCCCGTCGCAACTTCGTTTAAGATTAAAAAATTCTACGTGGTGCCCACATTGCGTTTATGTGTTTTGTACGGATCTCAGAACAAACAGCAACTTTTGCCTTATGAAATATTAAGAGACTGGTTTTTATAACCAAAGTGGAGAGTGTTTACAGCGCGGTACGCCCTGAGTCCTTATATAAAACAGATACGCTTCGTCTTCAAAGGGTTAATTTAAAAAGTTAGGCAATGTACTATAACGTAACACTGTAGCGCGTCCGCGTAACCACTGTTTCTGTCAACAATATGAATACTGAAAGCATTGCCATGGAAAGGCAACAACGGGTTCCTTTTCCATTGTTGTCGATCTGCAAACTACTTCGTACTGCTGTTAAAAATGTCAAAACAATTGTGTCTTCTTCTGAGGTGCCCGATACTTATGTACGATTTTAACCAAATTTGGATTTTCTTGACACATTTTTACAAGTTTCCAGTATTAAGTTTCATGAAAATCCGTCCAGGGAGAACAGAAGTGATACGTGCGGAAGGAGGGATGTGACGAAGCAAATAGGTGCCTTCCCTGATTACAAAAACACGCTTAAAAATAAATTTTGAACCCCACGTATTAATATTTGTATTTCTAGTCTCCATCGTTTAGGAAAATACATAGCCTAATGACCAACTGCTATTATGATCTCACAACAGCAGTAAATTAATTCACATTATGTAAGTACATAACAAGATTAACAACAGAAGGTAAAAGCATAAACGAAGCGCTCGCTGGAAAAGCAACACTTGCTGTGAAGTTATGTAAATTCCTGGGGATTTTTGAATAACCTCGCCGTCCCCTTGCAACAACCATGACCTCTTGCGGGGGAGGGGGAAATTTCTGCGGCCCACAATTTTTAAATCGCTGCTTTAACCCTTAAAGACGACGCGTATCTGTTTTATATAAGGACTCAGTGCGTACCGCGCTGTAAACACTCTCCACTTCGGTTATAAAAACCAGTCTCTTAATGTTTTATAAGGCAAAAGTTGCTGTTTGTTCTGAGATCCGTACAAAACACATAAACGCAATGTGGGCACCACGTAGAATTTTTTAATGTTAAACCTGGTGGTACGTAAAGTTACCGCTAGGCTTTAAAAGGGTAAAGCACAGTGGTTACTATATGAACCACCTGCTTTAACATTATCGAGCCCCGCGCTTTACCCACGGTATGTATATGGGGTTTCGCGTGACTGTGAAAAATAAACAGCGATTACGTATTTAAACATCTTTATTGGAGACGCATCTTTTCTGTGAGGTAGAAAACTGCAGACGAATTTCTGAATTACGAAGGCTTAGATGAAAGCTATCTGCAACCACAGTATGTGTTGAAGCATTGTCTTCTAGGCTTTGATGCCTTGTAGACTAGTAGAAATCTGCCCGGAAGTGGAGGAAACAAGTACCTCCTAAACGTCGATAAATTTCTACCAGAAAATGACGTCATGTACCAGCAGACAACAGTTTCCATAGTACCGCCGGAGAACTTCAAATCTACAAACAAGGAACTCTCGTGGGCCCGTTAATTAATCTGTAATGACAGGAGAATTGGCGCTGGTAATCGAAGACGGATCAAGCGGTCGAAAGATACTACTAGAAACAATAACCGGAAACCGCTGTTACCTCATCTGTTTGAATCTTGTGGTGCCGCCCGAGTGTGCATCCCACGCCTTTCCCTATCGCAGTACATTACCGATGAACGGGTGTCCGAACCAGCCGACCAGCATCCACACACTGTCTCATATTGTCAACTTGTTGACAGGTTATTGACCAACTTTCTCGTTACAAGTTGTATTATTTCATACTGTCTGCAGCGTAAGGTTAAAGTAAATTTCACCCTACAACAGGCCATGAAGACCCAGAGGGGAAGTTAATGTGTTCCATGTCCGTGCACTATATTATACAAAAAACACTAATCACCAACAAATGCACAAAGAATTTTTTTCATCAATTGTAACACACTCCTACATGTTTCGACCCTGCTGGGTCATCTTCAGGGAGAACTTTCTGTTGTCGTTACACTAAGGTTGCACTTTATAGTTGAGTGAGAATGTGCTGTTTACTGTGTACTGCGTTGTTTGGAAGCCGGGACCGCAGAGAGTTCACGCCTCCAGTACACAGTCAACAGCACATTCTCGCTCAACTGTAAAGTGCAACCCTAGTGTAACGACAATAGAAAGTTCTCCCTGAAGATGACCCAGCAGGGTCGAAATGTGTAGGAGTGTGTTAAAACCCAGAGGGGCAGTAGACGCATACCTATCCTTTTTCTTTAATCTTGGCGCTAGGTGGGCGTGGGTGGTCAACGCCACGCCCCGAAGGATACTCGGTACCCATTTTACAGTAGGCTGGGTGGGCTCGTGGTCAGTCTAGACGGGTGCGGAAAGTCTCGCTTACACTGGAATTCGATCTTCGGACCGTCCATCCCGTAGCGAGTTGCTGTACCGACAACGCTGTCAGGGTTAACAACTAACTAACTACCTAATTAACTGGCCAACCAAATAACTACATTAGTAGCTAAACAACTAAGTACCTACCTAATTAACCCTTTAAAGCCTACTGGTTGACACACAAACACGTTTAACATTAAAATATTATGCATTCTGCCCACTCTGTATTTATTTGTTTTGTATGTATCTCAGAACAAACAGCGACTTTGCCCCGTATAAGATAAACTGATTGGTTTTTTAACTGAGACGAAAAGTGTTTTCTGCGCGGTACGAACTGGGTCTTTAAATAAAGCAGTGTATGCTTCGTCCTTAAATCTTGAGTTAACTACCTAACTATTTAACGAACCAACTACTTAAATGAGTAAGTAGGTTTAAGCAACTAACTGACAAACTAAACAAGGTGATATATAAACCGCCAATCACAGTACTTGTAGAGTCTTCTTATGTTTTCAAACGTACAACATGTTTGGCCATAAGTGGCCATCACCAGGCATCAATGATAAAAATACTGAGAGAAAATTCTTACAGTTATTTATATTGCCACCTTCCCTGTGAAACAATGAGCTGTGGTTCTGAATACAGGTTTCATGTTTGCATATAAATAATTTTCTGTCAGCATTTCTATCACTGATTCCTGATGATTGCCACTTGCGGCCGAAACATGTTGCATGTTTGAAAATATAAAAAGACTATGAAGAGTGTTGTATTTTTGAGGGTGTAATACATTTTTATAAGGGTCACAACGGGATGTCTAAAACAAAGTTTGACTAACTAACTAACTAACTTCATTGAGCAGATACCGTCTAATTTTTAAACGTGTTATTTAATGGCACTTCCAGTTCCTTAGATTATATAGAGTCGATGATTCCGTGTTGAAACCTAACAGTAGCCCAGCTATTCAAGAAATTGTCTACATTTTATGGTATCCGAAGGTTCATTACCGTGTTCACAACAGCCCGCCATCTGACCTTGTCCTGAGCCCCGTGAATTCAGCCCACGCCTTCCTTCCGTGTTATTTTATATTTTCTTATATTTACATTTGTTTATTTAATATGTTCTTACCATCTACACCTAGGTCATGCAGCCAGTCGTTGTCTTTCAGATTTTCCCACCAGCACCGTAATACAAACACGTAAGTTATGGTTCACTGTACGTTTTTCACGTCAAGTCAAGACATCGACGGCCTTTCAGCATAACTGTTCCACTCCTTAGCAGCTTATAAAACAGTTGTATATAAACTGGGTAATGGCCATCCTTTGTCTGTCTGTAGCAACTCATGGAACGTTGCCATTAAGTCCGAAATATCCCTGCATCTGTTAATAAATTTTTCCGTTATGCCTACGACAACTTGCCGGTCAAGTAAACAGGTGGATGCTGCCTGGTTGAGCCGCGCGTGGGTGATTCTATAACCAGCAAGTGTTGAACGGTGTCAGTGACCACTGATACCACGTTTGTGCTGTAGAAACAGTATTTCTTTAAGGAAGAAGTAATTTGCTAAAAATTATCTTCATCTGGTGCATACTTGCAGAATTCAGCGTGTCTCATCAAATTACATATGAAATTTATCTTCAGAAAGACAATTTTATCAGATTTATAAACAATTTTAGTCAGTACCTGTACAATTATTAATCTCTGCACGTGTGCTTGCTGGTTTTCTGTGTCTGTTGATATGTTTGTGCCTGTGTTTGGGCACATGTGAGCTTATTATTAACCCTTTAAAGACGAAGCGTATCTGTTTTATATAAGGACTCAGTGCGTACCGCGCTGTAAACACTCTCCACTTCGGTTATAAAAACCAGTCTCTTAATGTTTTATAAGGCAAAAGTTGCTGTTTGTTCTGAGATCCGTACAAAATACATAAACACAATGTGGGCACCACGTAGAATTTTTTAATGTTAAACCTGTTGGTACGTAAAGTTACCGCTAGGCTTTAAAAGGTTAATCACATCGTGGGATTTTGGGTTCTCAAAGCGGTGTTGCTGGAGGCTCATATCTTCTGGGATCTTACTGTCTCTCGACTGGTTAATATTGGCGTTACAGTTATTAAAAGTTAATAGATAACCGGTATTTTATCCAAATTACGAGTCGTTTTACTCCATAGTTTAGGCCTACCTGTTTTATCTGTATCCGCACTGTTAACTTGTGTTTGTATACTTCTTGTTCCACTGCTGAAAGCTGTTAATAATGGACCAACTGGGTCGAAACTTGTAGCAGATTGATTAAAGGCAAATGCAGGTGTCACCCTCTGTACAGTGTACTTTGTGTGATTTAATAGCCCTCCTCTTCTAAAATATGATTTCTTCTAAAATTTAAATCTGGACCCAAGGCAAGTCCCAAAATATAATTTAAAATACCGAGTTCGTCTTTGATGATTGACAGAAATTGTGCTCTTTTGCCTTTTTTACAGGACAAGACGAAGAAATAAGTAAATAGAAGAAAAAATTTATTTATATGTAAATTAAGGCCGTGGGCTTTAAACAGCTTTTTAAATTAACTGCTACAGATTTATTAATGGGTAGTTTACGCACTTGCGTCTCTTGATAGATGTGTCCAGATTTATAGACATAATCCGTAGTGCGTCCATCCTTCGCGCCCTGTATCTTGAACATTTACGATTGCAATTAATTGGAAATACGAAATTATAAGTATAGTAAAGGAGAGTTGGAATATTTGTTAATATTTGGTTACTGTTACGTGTAGCGGTAAGACTCCAATTAATGTCTTTTCTCGTTATGTTACGCAATGCCAGTTAACATTCGAGGAAAGACACAAACGCGGTGCTGTTGCTGGGATGCGGAAAGGCGAATTATCCATACCGATTTTACTCTACAGAGCTGTTAGCCTGCTGATACTGTCACGAAGTCGTGCTGCCAATAAACTGATTTCGTGCGTGGCTTATACATCATTTAACCCTTCGACCACAGCCAAACTGCATACCATTGAATGGTGTGAAATCAATCAAATCTCCATTCCTTCAGCCAACTTTAGGACATCTTGTCTTCTCATTTCCGTTTATCGATACCTGCAATACAGTCCGTGTTTCAGGGGTTAACAGACTTCGCTTCTTTGGTCGAAAGTGACGCTTGTATTATTTCTGAAATCCTTTCGCATGTGAAACAAAGGATATTATTCCTTTACCAATTATTTATTTAACATGTTTAAGGCACAACACTTAGCGTATATAGCCTATCCGGTGTTTTATAGGTCGTTCATCATCATTGTCATGCGTAGGCCCCATGGCCCTTTCCGGTCTCAATGGTACAACCTAGAAGTTATAAGAGAGAGAGAAAAAAGAAGTAGATGTGTCCCTGTCCACCCCATTAACCCTTTAAAGACGAAACGCATTCTGTCTAGTATAAAGACTCAGGGCGTACCGCGCAGTAAATACTCTCCACCTCAGTTTAAAAAATCAATCCTTTGATGACGTGTCAGGTAAAAGTTGCTGTTTGTTCTGAGATCCGTACAAAACACATAAACGCAATGTGAGCACCGTGGAGAATTGACTAAAGTTAAGCCTGGTAGTACGTAAAGTTACCGCTAGGCTTTAAAAGGTTAAGGCCTGGAGGGGAATTAGAGGCGCTAGATGAATGTGATCTTCACGTCCCGGCCGCTTCACCTCCTGGAAAAAAGGTTGGTACCCACTAAAAAGGGGGGGGGTGCCCCAAACCCTCTGTACTTTTTTGTAGGGGAGTAAAATATCTTACTTCTGCCGGGAATCGAACCCCGGATCTGCTAGCCCGTAGAGTAGTCGCTATACCGACTGAGCTATCGCGGCTAATTTATAATACGTTTCACTCTATTGATTTAATTCTGTACTTATTTCAGAGTGTTATTTGTAGTTCTGTAGCAGACGCTGATCAGCCGAGATGAATTCGTGCACAAATCTGCAAAGCCTGTGGCCTGGCCTCGGAACAGCCAGTAAGTGGGCTGTAAGCAAAGCGTGACAGCTTCTGCCGTCAACACAGTCGAGGCTTTATGGCGAAATGAGAACAGCAAGTTGGCTCGAGTTGCGTCTGATTTATATAAGGGGCGAGGGGAAGGGGGGGGGGCATTGGTAGGGAGCACCGGTCACAGACTGCCCTGAATAGGATGTTCCTGTAGGTTACCTCAGTCCCTGCAAGCGAATACAGGGGTGTACCGTAAAACAGATTTTTTTTTCAATGTTTTAAAATGGGTAGTACCTGGTCTCCTTGCCTGCAGTAAAGCCGCCGGGATATGGCGCTGAGCACTCACCCCCTTCTAGCGGCGTCGAGTTTGTATATGGGTGGAACTATACCTCTAACTCCCTCTGTGCTTTCAACATGGCATGTCATATTGTGACCTTTACCGTTACTTTTACTTCTATGTCCGACTTAAAATAGGCAGCTATTTCCAGGTATACCTTAAAATAAACTACCACTTCGGGTTATAGCGTAGATAGACGATCACTTCCGAATGTGCTGTCTTCAATCCTTAGGGATTATTAGAATTTCATTACTTGAAGCGAAAGAACTTTCGCAGTTGATGCATTATCCTAAAGTAACTTCCACTTACATATCAGAAGCGTACAGTCTTAACAACATTTGTTTACGGGCTGGACTGTGTTCGATTCCTGGTAGGGTAAGAGATTTTTCCCTTCTCCAAAACGGCGAGACGACCTCTGGGGTTCGGGTACGTGAGGCAATTTCCCTACTAGTGCTAACGTTAGGAATAAGTGGACCTATACATCTGCTCCCCCTATATTATTTCATGACGTGTACAGGGATGCTTTAATTTTCTTATCCTTAACCCTGAACTTTAAAACCTTTCACCAGTCAAGGTCGTTTTACATGAAGCAAAGTAAATCTTCTCCTGTACTTATACAGCATATACCCTGGCCGGAGACTGGGCGTTTTAAGATTGTTCGTAAATTTTCTTACTCTCTCTGTAACTCTAAATGGGCCACGGCCACTTCTTCTGGATTTCTCCTGACTTTGCATGTGCCCTCCTTTAGCCATATTTGATTCTGTGCTGCGTTACTTCAACAGATCTTGTCCAGTCATTAAGTCATCTCATGAATTAATTCCACAGAGCGGAGACCTTCTTGAAAGCTAGTAGTGTCTTAGGTAGTCAAAACGATTCTCATATTTTATGGAACTTTAATTTCTCTTACCGTTTTCACAGGAGTTTGGTGGGGAAACCTGAGGGAAGGCGACCACTTGGGAGACCCAGGCGTAGATGGGAGGATAATATTAAAATGGGTCTTCAAAGACTGGGATGGGGCATGGACTGGATTGAGCTGGCTAAGGATAAGGACAGGTGGCGGGCTTTTGTAAGGGCGGTAATGAACCTCCGGGTTCCATAAAATGCGGGGAATTTCTTGACTAGCTGAGAAACTGTTAGCTTCTCAAGAAGGCCTCTGCTCCGTGGAGTGAGTGAGTGAGTGAGTGAGTGAGTGAGTGAGTGAGTTAGTTAGTTAGTTAGTTAGTTAGTTAGTTAGTTAGTTAGTTAGTTAGTTAGTTAGTTAGTTAGTTAGTTAGTTTTCACAAAAACCCATTAACGGATTCTGTTCAAAGACAGAAGCATCCAGGACACACACACATCCACCATCTGTCTCAAGATCCATTTTAATATTCAAAGTGGCCTCCTTCCTTCAGTTTTGATACAAAAATTCTGTTCGTATCTCTTCTACCTCATGCGCGTCCTGCGTGTTCTACGCAGCTTATCCGCCTCGATTTGATCACCCTGGTGATATTAGGGTTAGAATAAATATCGTGAAGCTCCTCATTATGCTGTTTTCTTCAGCCTGTTATCAGTTCTTCCCTCCTAGGTCCAGCTGTTCCCCTCAGTACCCTATTCTCGAAGACGTGCAGTATCTGTCCTTCCTTTAATGTGAGACACTAAGCGTCACAACCATCCAAAACAAGAGGTAAAAGGGATAAACATATTGTAATGTCTATATTTTAGATGGCAGAAGGAAGGATTAAGCCTACTTTAATATCCTCTTTAGCCGATCCCAGTGGCCGCGCGGTCTAAGGCGTGGGTCTGCGGTCGCTGGCTTGCTTGGATTGTAGGTGTGAATCCCACCGGCGGCATATCTCTCTGCTTCTTGTGAGTGTTGAATGTTGTCAGGTAGAGGTCTATGCATCGGGCTGATCATTCGTCCAGAGGACTCCTACTGAGTGTGGCGTGTCTAAATGGATGTGTGATCGTGAAGTCCCGAGAACGGGGAAGACAGTTACCTGAAAACGGTTCTAAAGTGCCACATGAAAAAATTTTCATTGCTAAAGGTAAGTTTCACTCAAGAACAGACCGTGAAGGACAAGAGGAGGAGTACAGTTATAGCTCTAATCTTTCCTTGACATCGACGTTAGATAGGGTTGGGTGGTCAGCGCCACGCCCCGGCCGCTACACCCCCGAGACAATGACCCGGTACCCCCTCAACAGCGGACTGGGTGTTTTCCAGAGTTCTGGACAGATGCATAGATCAATAATTCTGCATGTGATGGGAACTGAACGGCGGCAGTTAAGCAAATAAATATATAACTGCATGAAGACTGAATTATACTGAGGTACGACACCGTATCGGTAGGTAGTTAATTACTATCGGTAATATATTTACCAGTCGGCAGCTAAGTAATTCATTCCCCGTGGCGCAACAGCCCAACACGGGCCTCGGTCGCCTTCTTTTTGGAGGTTTCTAGATCACACTCAGACACACACCACACTCGGTAGGACTCCTCTGGACGAGTGATCAGTCCTTCGCAGAGACCTCTATCTGACCACACAAACACTCACAAGAGACAAACATCCATGCCCCCGGTGGGATTCGAACCCACGATCCCAGCAAGCGCTGGGCCTCAGACCTGCGCCTTAGACCGCGCGGCCACTGGGGTCGGCTGGCAATTAGTTACTGTCGGTAATATATTTACCACCGGCAGGTAAATAGTTACTATTGCTAATATATTAACCAGTCGACACTGTGTCCTATATCAGATCACTTGAATCTTCATCAGCACCGCTGAGAGAACCTCTACATCACTTCCACATTGTAGAGATTCTATGTCAGGACCACAGCTGTGTCCTGTCAGTAGCGTGTTATTCACCCCTGTTACTACATATCAACATGCGAGTCGTTTCTTATTAGTTTTTGCTAATGGTTTTAAGAAAACAATTAAAAAAGTAAAGATGTCGTTTATAAATGTGCATTTCTACTTCTTTCTACTTAATTTCCGTCCAAGCCTTCATCAAATATTAAAGCGTGCATTACAGACTTTTCTATTAGTAGGCTGCGAACTCTGGACACCTTAGCCAGTTACCAGTGTCAACGCAGTGCCACTTAGCTTGATTAATTCAACTTGACTCAACGAAGGTAAAAGAGAAAGAAGTCCTCTCTAACGTGGCATGGTATTATTTTTAAACTAGCTTCACGACGCAAAGTCTAATTCTGTCTCTAAGTTAAGCCGTTTGTCACATAAACAGCTCGCAATTGCTCTGCCCCACGGCACGGTATTTCAAGTTAAGACTCGAACGTAACAGAGACGTGAGAGTGACGTTCAATTGGTGCCGGAATGTGCGGACTCGACGCCAGGCGAGGGCGTTATGAAGAATAACAGTACAGTTCCTATCTGATCTGGTCAAGAGTACTGACTTTTCATGTCTGTGTCAGGGCACGGTTGTTAATTGGCGTAGTGACACTGTAGCAGCAGTTCCAAGAGAAAGGTAGGACAAAACAAGTTGAAGGTGGAGTTTTGAATGACGTGTGCACACTCCAACATCTAGCGAAAAAAAAAAATAAGGCATGGTTTGCACATTAACAAAAGGGATGGGAATTTTATAGACTTTATGCATATTCAATAAAATATTCTCGGACTAATAAGGGTGTCAGGTGGTTTAAGTGGCGGGTAAACCAATTTTTCGAGGACAATCTCTGTGTTGGTGATCTGAGAGCTGTTCTCTGATGACGACGTTGGTTTACTCGTCATCAACCGCACGACGAAGTGGCTAGCCCGGGAATATTTTATTGAATTTAGTCGCCATTAAAAGCTGTAAATGACGTTATGTATATTCTCCTTCCCATGGCTCGTCAACGTGTTTCCTGGCCATGACGTCCCAACTTTCTGCGTATACTATAGCAAAGGGTTTTGCGGCCCATGGTAGTCAGTCTGCCCTGTGCACGCTGAGACGGCTGGTGTTAGCTGAACCCATGGCAGCGGTGCATTTGTTAGAACTTTATGGTCTTTAGGAATATTCTCCGGGAGAACGGAAACTTATTGAAGACTTTGAAAGTTTTCCTTATTCCATATGAGCAAATGTTGTGACGGAAGGATGGACGGATTTATAAACTCATGGGTGGATGGCTGGACGACTGACGGAGAGAAAGATTGATAGATAGATGGATGGAAGGATATATGCACGCCCGGACAGACAGAGAGATGGACGTAGACAGAAACAGATGAGCTACAAATTTCTGCTCAAATTAAGCCCAAAGGAGAATCTGTATCCGTGGGTGTCTAAACACCAAACCTTAACATTTTAAAGCCTAGCGGTAACTTTACATGCCACCAGGTTTAACATTAAAAAATTCTACATGGTGCCCACATTGCGTTTATGTGTTTTGTACGGATCTCAGAACAAACAGCAACTTTTGCCTTATAAAACATTAAGAGACTGGTTTTTATAACCGAAGTGGAGAGTGTTTACAGCGCGGTATGCACTGAGTCCTTATATAAAACAGATACGCTTCGTCTTTAAAGGGTTAAAATCATACGGATGAGTGGAGTTATAACTCCACGCATTTTTAATGTCGGTACTACATGAAGGTGGGTAGGCAGCTTCACACCTCAGCTGCTTCACCCCTCAGGGAGAGAATCTCCGGCACTCGTTGAGTTGGAAGCCAGGTGGTATCTGGGGCCTGTTTGAACACAACGGAAAAATATCACGAACCGAAGACTGTAGGCTAACCATGTTAAGTGAGCTAATGTGGCAAGACAACAGATTTGCGGTGAACTTAGTCACTGCGAAACTTAAATTAACTTAACCTGGTTTATTCCGTCCTGCTGGTATTGTTAGAATAGTTAAATTTAGGAGCTTAAAGTGTTCTAGGTAACGAGTGGGCCCCACATAGCTGAGAGAGCTGGGGTAAACACACGCCTACGGAATTCCCCTGCCACGTCATAACAAAAGGATGTCCTCCCGCTGTAACTCGAAAAACGTCTCCAGGTGCTGAGTTATGTCAGTGTGATTGGGACGGGACCCGTACAGACAGTGGGTCTTTCGAGACCCAGTCGGACACAGTAAGCGTTTCTTCGTAACGTGTTTCAGAACCAACAGAATGCACTGCTTGCACGGAGAAACACCTAACTGTCTGTAATGATCCTTGTACACGTTTCAGTCCGTCTGGGCTGTGACGCAGGGTGTGATTCATACACACAGCGTTACGAGCCCCATCGATAGTGACAGCAGGCTGGAAGGTGAAGAGAGGACGTGGTGGACTCGTATTCGGGCCTTATCCGTTTGTTATGTCGACCCGGACACCGCCTACTTTGACGCCTTTCATGGTTTTTCTTGTTCTGTCCAGGAATATTCCAGGGATTTGCCGTAGATCGTGCCATGACGACTTTCTTCCAGATCCTTTCCAAGTCATCATTTAGCAGTCATCCTACCATCGACGGTCTACATTCTTAGATTCTGACGGGGTCGTAAAACAAAATTAAAAAAGGACAAGCCTCAAACCGAAAATTTAAAGAATTATATAGCCTTCAAGTGATTATCCTATTTCGGGGATTTCACACCGTCTAGTGTGCTTGGTGTGTTCCGACGCTGCGGAAGGACGTACTGCCTCCATTTTCAGGGTGGCTGACTTGGTTCTTATGAAGTGACTGGGTGAAGAGACCGATCGGTCATGTAGCACTTAAGTGTTCACCTGACCAAATTCAGTCCTCTGGAAGAGAGAGGCAGTACGTTCTTCCGAAACATCGAAACAAAGCGCACTACAAGTGAAAAAATCCAGCAGATCATCGTAATTGGAACGCTTCCTGTGGATACCTGGGAACTTATATATTTGTAGTCGTATGACTTGTTAAATAAGTAGATGTTATAGTACGACTTTCCTTATTTTCATGTTTAAGTTCTTGTATTGTCATTTAAACCCCTGTAATTTTTGATACGGCTTTTCTTGCCTTGATCAGTTGTAACTCGTTAAATTGTCTGAACTGGGCCCATTTAAATAAGACTTTCCTGCTCTGGCAAACTCTTCTGAATCACCCTGTATATGGCTTGGCTGTCTCTGATTTATGTGGCATATTAACATAATAATGCATACGACTTCATAACGGTTTATATTTCTTCTCATGAATCGTAATTCGGGAGCAACAGGCGTCTCATTGTAACAGTGACACACTGCTCACATTAAACTATACCGCCGTCGAGTTGTTGGCACTCCTGATTCTTACCAGGAAGATGTGAGATCGAGTCCCTGTCCGGAGACCATCTATATTAAGTGACATTCCTTGTGGTTTTGCTCATCCCTTGTAGAGACACATCGGTAGAGCACGCCTGTATCTCTATTAACCCTTTAAAGACGAAATGTAATCTGTTTTGTATAAGGACTGAGTGCGTACCGCGCTGTAAACACTCTCCACTTCGGTTATAAAAACCACTCTCATAATGTTTTATAAGGCAAAAGTTGCTGTTTGTTCTGAGATCCGTACAAAACACATAAACGCAATGTGGGCACCTCGTGGAATTTTTTAATGTTAAACCTGGTCGTATGTAAAGTTACATCTAGGCGTTAAAAGGTCAAGGCGAGTATGGTTACTGGTGACACCGACGTAAGTGTAGTAAAAATGTCCCAGCGACAATTCATCCACGCCAAATCCCACAAGATTGACTCGGGGTCGAACTCGAGCCTTCGCGGTAAGGTGCCGTCAAATAACCGCCTGAGCGATGGAAAGTTTTGGAAGCATGAAGGAGAACAGTGAGATACATTTTGTGCGGAAGGAAGGGGGGTGGGGTGCAATAAGAGCATCACTTTGTTAGAAGGCTCGCAGGCTTCTCCCGCTCTTCTGTCTGGTAGGAGAAGTAGTGTGAAAATAAAAATTGCAATGAAAGTGTATGAAGAAGACATTAGAATGGTGACAATAGTATCCTGAAACAAGGGACGCGAAGCACGAATTTAGTGCGTCACATATATGATCACCGAGTTGCTACCGCAAAGTAAACACTCACATTCTGCGTTATAAAAAAAAAAGACTTTTGGGTTAGGTAGCGAAATATTCGCTGTTTATTGTGAGAATCATAAGAAATAAATATAACCCTGTGTGAGAAGAATGCAGAGCTTTTGTAAATTTTATATTACCCACACCGTGCACATTCTTACAATTAATACATGAACCAAAAAATGAAATTAGTAAAATATAATTCATTTACTTTACTTTACTTAGTCCTTCCCTCTGCTACCTACCTGTTCACAGCAGGTGTCGAGGTTGTTTATTTTCACTTGATCACACTCAAGCACACACCACAGTCGGTAGGACCCCTCTGGACGAGGGATCGGCCCGTCGCAGGGACCTCTACCTGACAACACAAACACTGTACAAGAAAAACATCCATGCCCCCGGTTGGATTCGAACTCACGATCCCAGCAAGTGCTCGGCCGCAGACCTACTCCTTAGACCGCGCGGCCACTGGGGTCGGCTTGTTTACAATGTTAAAATTCTAAAGTATACAAAAAGCCGATAATCAAAAAATTACACAATTGTGATATATAATAGTTAGCAGGGCGTAGTATAATTACATAGTTGTTTATGGTCTGCACGGAGGATGTGTACAGACATCTATCCCGGTATTATGTGATGCGAAGGGATCTTATCCACACGTGGCGTGTGAAGTGTGTCGCATTGGGCAAATATAAGGATTCAGAAAGGCTAACGAGGAACGGGACAGGTTCGGACGAGTGGAGGAAGTCCTGTTTTGGGCATAGGGGTCACGCATACCCCATAAAATATCAGGTGACCCAAGTGTTTTTAATGTGGGGACGTGGTAAAGCTGGGACAGTCTCCAGGCCTCCTCTCTCACGCAACCGGCTCCAGACGCGACACTAATTATGTGCCCATTCTTGTGTCAACATCATAGACATCGACACAGTCCCGTTGGATTTAGATACGTGTATGAGGAGACCAGTGTCCGCGCGGTCTAAGGCGTAGGTCTGCGGCCGAGCGCTTGCTGGGATCGTGGGTTCGAATCCCACCGGGGGCATGGATGTTTGTCTCTTGTGAGTGTTTGTGTTGTCAGGTAGAGGTCTCTGCGACGGGCCGATCCCTCGTCCAGAGGAGTCCTACCAGCTGTGGTGTGTGTCTGATTGTGATCAAATGAAATCACAAACGCTCGACACCTGCTGTGAACAGGTAGGTAAAAGAGGGAAGGACTAAGTAAATTAAACGTATGAGGACTCTTTAACGCCCAGTAGTTAACTACTTATACCCTCAGGTTTAGCTTTGAAAACTCTGCGATTTCTTTTTCCACAAATTTTATTTAGTTTCATGTGATTCTCACAGTAAACAAATTTTATTTTATATGGCTCGGTTCGTTCTGTACTGCTCCGTACCGCGTTAAATAAAACTCCTTGTGCGTTGTATATATTTTGATGGTAGGAAGGTAACGTCTGAAGAATATAGCAGCCGAACCCCACATGAAGTGCAACCATTATCTAAGCGATAAACCTTTAATTTGGATCTTATTATAAAACCAACAATTTGCACATATAAAGCATATATAATAATACAGACCCTCTCCTACGTGTTTCGGCTGTCGACTGCCATCCTCAGGGAGCAGCACCAATATTTAAAGTTTAATAAAGACTGTTATATAATAAAAAAATACGTCATTGTCTTCACTGCTTGTTTCGTTTCGTAGCCCTTACCTCTTCTACCTACTCACAGTAGGTGTCGAGGTTGTTTATTTCCACTTGATCATACTCAGACACACACCACAGTCGGTAGGACTCCCCTGGACGAGGGATCGGCCCGTCGCAGAGACCTCTACCTGACAACAGAAACACTCACAAAAGACAAACATCCATGCCCCCGGTGGGATTCGAACCCACGATCCCAGCAATCGCTTGGCCGCAGACCTATGCCTTAGACCGCGCGGCCACTGGGATCGGCTTCACTGCTTGTCCTTATACAAAATACATCAGCTTATTGTTTGCGCAATTAAGATTCGTAATAACAGTATTGTGGTCAGCTGTGTCCTGTTAACTTTTAATGTTTAATTTTTTAAATCTTGAGTTATTACATATATGCACCAATAGGCGCCTGGTGCATGTTGATATAAAAATTTGATTCATGTAATGTATAACGCGGCAAAGTGGCGTATACGTGGTTTGAATTCCAATTGCTTTAACTTGGAGGCAGAAGGTTCGTCCGAAACGTCGTTATCCCGTAAATCCCTGAAAACCATGATGTTTATTTTCAGCATTCTTAGAGCCTCAAGCCTCAAACAACCTCCATGAAAGCGATCGGTCAAAGACCCGTAACTTTTTCCATTACATTACCACGTGCTGGATGTCATTATACTACCACGTGCTAGATTCCTAATAATTGGAATTTTCGTGCTCAGTTAGTGTGCCAGAGGCTGCATAATAACTGACGGTGTTCAAGTTGACTGGACCGCAATGCGAAGAGTGGTTGGTGTCCAAGAATAGCAATGAAACCATTTATCTTACACATTGCAACGCATTTGCACGTATCAGCTCTTGAGCTTCGGACAGTGAAGGATGCAGTTGTAATAAACGGAGTTAATTTCTGCCCCGGAAATTATGGAACACGGCGATTGCTTTTAGCAAGAACAGTGAGGTTAGTTGGGCGAGTTAAATGTCGGTGGTGGACACAGACTGCTATTGTGTGAATAATAAGTGTCTGTTGACCCAGTCTGTACGTTATATTGAACTGAAAGTTCGTATCGTTTACATATGAGCCCACCGCTAGTTTACATCTTGAGCTAGGTGAAACACGTTTACACACTCCTTGTTTAATATCCACTTTAATATTATCCTCTTATCAATGCTTGCGTTTTCCAAATTATTATCCTGTGCGTCACATACCCCCCCCCGCCCCCCACCTCATAAACCTAGTCTGATAACCAAAATTATATTCGGAGAACAGTACAAAATATGGATCTCATCAATTCGCAGTTTTATTCATCGTCGTGTCACACCATTCCCCCCCCCCCCCCCCGTCATGAGTCAAAATATTATACTCACGTACCTGGTCTAAAACACAGAATCTGTGTTCTTAGGTTAATGTCACTAATCATTTTTTATTTTATTCATACTGTGCATATTCTTACAATTAACCCTTTCAAGACAAAGTGTGTTCGTTTTTATATAAGGATTCAGCTCGTACCGCGCAGTAAACACCTTCGACCTGAGTTATAAAAACCAGTTTCTTAATGTTTTATAAGGCAAAAGTTGCTGTTTGTTCTGAGATCCGTACAAAACACATAAACGCAATGTGGGCACCACGTAGAATTTTTTAATGTTAAACCTGGTCGTATGTAAAGTTACCGCTAGGCTTTAAAAGGTTAATACACTAACAAAATCATGCGGTTAATAAAATACGTTCAAAAGTAAGTATAAAACTGCTACATGTTTCGGCACCGGGGTGCCATCATCAGGGAGCTATCCAAACAAAGGAATACAAGGCCAGCACTCTTATGTAGTTAGTGTGTCGCCCTTGTTAAAATGATTCAAATAATTAAAATATCAAAATTCCAAATGCAATCACAAAATTACAGTATTGTAAGTTTAAGTTTTTCTTTAGGTTATATGTTCCACGCCGAAGTTTCCAGCTGTTTACACTCTTTATGCAACATGTATACAAACATCTTGCTCGGCTTATAATGCTCGGAAGAGAACTCGTCCCTCTAGAGTGTATGACGTGTATCGCGTCAGGCGGTATGGTATACCACAGAACAGAATTAACCGACTGGTCTTTGTAAGGGAGACACAGTGTGTTTTCTGTGAAGTACGAGCTGAGTTTATAAACAGCACTTAGACCGTGATGAAGTACAAGTATAAAGGAGTGTATATGAACTACTTCGCCGTGTTTATGTTCGGAATAATACAAAGTATTTGAATGGAAATCAGCTCGTCCCGTATTGAATCTGAATCAATGGATAGGCTTGAATCCGAAGACGATGGATTAATTCCGCCATCGACGTCAGTGTGGAAAATTCCCACGATGCACAGCGACAGTAGAATATGTAACAAAGTTATTACTCTTTTGTGTGTCTTTATACACAGGCGATTCATGATTCATCAAGCTGTCTTCTTCAGCATTATTACTGGGATTCATGGTCTTGGTAACAGTTGTTGCGAACAGACAAAAACATATTAGCCTTGACTACGAAGACTAGATTTTATCGTTGACTATAAATTTGTAAAGAAAATGTCCTCAGTCTTGGCGTACTGTGCGATGTTGTATTCTTGTCCGGTATCATAACACAATCAACAGTTACAACTTGAGTCTTTACATATGTAATTATGTAGAAGGACAAGCAACGTAATATATAACCAGTGGCAGGTACTGTATTCAGAAACTAAGTTCGCCTCTCTCATATTTGCTTAGGACAAGGACTCTGATAAAGTTTTCCATTTGTCCGTTTTATTTAGGATCGCCAACAATCTAGTTCGGTTTGGAAGGGTACAGCACTTATTTCTGTCATTCGTTAGTAATTCTTGCAAAGATAGGCATAAATATCTGTCAAAAACAAAAATTAAATATTACTAGCAACCTAATAGTAAGTAATTAATAATAAATAAGTGTTTTGTTTGGCAAATATTTGTTATTTTTGTATACATAACGGGATGAATCTCATAAACTGTTTTTTTTTTAATTTCTGTGGTGCAGCTGCCCAACATGGGCCCAGGCCGCCTCCTTTTTGAGGTTTCTAGATCACACACACACAGACACACGGTAGGACTCCTCTGTACGAGTGATCAGCTCGTCGCAGAGACCGCTACCTACACAACACGCAACAAACACAAGAGACAAACATCCATGCCTTCAGCGGGTTTCGAACTCCCTGTCCCAGCAGCGAGCGGCTGCAGACCTACGCCTTAGACCACACGGTCACCAGGATCAGCTGTGGTTCGTTTAACGACGCCTTTATTATTTCAGAGTAAAATGGTGGGTGGTGTTAGTGAATAACGAAATTGAAGTCATGCGAAATGAAGCGTTCTTCGTCTAATTTGAGGCACCAGCACGGCTTTGTTTAAGAGTGGCTGAGGAAAGACACTATAGACATCTGTCAGTATCGCGTCTTTCTATACCGAGGTTTGCACCAAGGATATGAGGGCAAGAAGCAAAATGCGATTATTTCAACCGCAGTGTTCGGCAGGCTTAGTTACACGTCCTGAATATAAGAAGAAAATGGAGCTTTTCATGTTACTGAGATAAAGGCCCATCAGCATACCGGTATAAAAGTGTGCGTATAAAAACTGGGCACGCTGTATGTTGCTGCGTTTGATAACAATGCAGGATGTCATAACGTAAAGATCAGTGAAGGTATTTGAAATGTAATATACAGATAGTAATTTTTTTCCTGTGCTGAATTAACCTTTTAAAGCCTAGCGGTAACTTTACGTACCGCCAGGTTTAACATTAAAAAATTCTACGTGGTACCCACATTGCATTTATGTGTTTTGTACGGATCTCAGAACAAACAGCAACTCTTGCCTTATAAAACATTAAGAGATTGGTTTTTATAACCGAAGTTGGGAGTGTTTACAGCGCGGTACGCACTGAGTCCTTATATAAAACAGATACGCGCCTTCTTTAAAGGGTTAAACACCTCGACAGCGGGAAAATTGGGGGAGTACAGGTTTAGCTTCTCGCATTCTAAACCGTTGCATTAGTTGGACATAAGTAGTCAGCTTCACGCCCCGGCCGCTTTATCCCTACATAACTAGCATCTTGTACCCGTTCGATATGAGTTTTGGCGGGCCGTAGACCCGGTGTGGAATCTGAGAGAAGAGGCAGTACATTACCCGCGTCTGGAATCGAAGGCTGGGACCTCTGTCGTCCGTACCGAAAGCTAGCCGCTAGAGCGACTAAGCAATCGCCGCTACTAAAATGTAAAGAAGTAAATAAATATAGTTGAACCCGTTTATAACGACATCAGTTTACGAGACACCTTGTCTATAGCGTCAGATAGTATTCTTTGGTAGCAATTAATTCCTCAGTGTTAACCATAACATTATACTCCTCGGTTATAACAACACTCGTTTATAACGACACAAATATTCAGTCCCTTTCATGACGTTATAACAGGCTTCGACTCTATTTGACTTTGTTCCCTCTTTTAATATTACTCTTTCTTTCTCGGACAGTCCGCGAGAGAGATGTGTGTTGCTGAAGGACAAAGACTTAGCCTAACAATATACGCGGAACATTCTGAGCAGGTTGCACTCTTGGCTGGCACTGAGCACAATAAAACACGGTGATTGGAACGAAATGCAGACTGTGGGTGAACAGTGTTTAGTTACTGCGGCTTTAGAATTCAGTCGACTTGTGAGTCTATTCTGCGACAACAGGACGAAAACAATGAAGACATCTTTAATTATTTCAAGCACGATGGTGAGTGTGTGTGTGCCTCCCGCTTTAACCTTAAGAAACTCGGCATTTTGCCCACGGAGTGTATTTATGTGTCGCATATCAGTCTTATAATAAAGAGCGATTGTTTCCCAATACTGCATTAACCTGTTAATCGAGACAACGCAGTGCGTACACTGTGAGTTAGGATCTGAATTTTTAAGTGCGTTCCTAAAACTGCGGAAGCGACTGTTAGCTTTATCATGTTCATCCGTCTGCATGGAACAATTCGCCTCCCACTGGGCGGATTTTCGTGAAATTTGATACTTGAGCATTTTTCGATAATCTATCGAGAAAATTCATGATTTGCTAAAATCTTACAAGAATAAAGGGTACTTCAAATGAAGACCTATGTACATTTATGATATCTCATTTAACTCTTCTTATAATGAGAAGTGTTTCAGACAAAAGTTAGAGAGAAAATCAAAACAAACATTTTATGTTCAATAACTTTTTTCCCGAGAGTTGTGCCGTTTATGAGAGAATATGGAAAAATATGTTACAGCCGGACAGGCCGCAGATGACAATATAATACGGCGCATGCGCTTTGCATGCTGGCTAACGGAGACTACAGACACACACTCAGAATATGTAATACTTACTGTTTTTTTCACGGCAACCGTGGTTAAGCGAAATCGCGTCTGTACTGTGTTTATACGTACCTCGCCTGTCTAGGTAAATACTTGGATTCAGTTGTGTTCCGTAGTCTGGGCCTTCAAACAAATGCTGAGATTGTTCCCAGGCACCAAATTGCTACTACATGCTTCTATTTCAGCCCTTCCTATTTAAGTTTATCAAAATTAATTCCCTTGTTTTAAAGTGAAAAGCAATTACATTAAATATCTATATTAACCTTTTAAAGCCTAGCGGTAACTTAACATACGACCAGGTTTAATAATAAAAAATTCTACGCGGTGCCCACATTGCGTTTATGTGTTTTGTACGGATCTCAGAACAAACAGCAATTATTGCCTTATAAAACATTAAGAGATTGGTTTTTATAACTGAAGTGGAGAGTGTTTACAGCGCGGTAAGCACTGAGTCCTTATATAAAACAGATACGCTTCGTCGCTAAAGTGTTAAGCGCTGTAGCATTAACGGGAAACTGAAATTCCGTGACCCTTATTTCAAGCTGCTACCATCACCATTCTAACGTCTTCTTCTTAATATATTTTCACCTTCATACTACTGCTACCAGAAGGACGAGTGGGCGAAGCCAGAGAACCTTCTAACAAAGTAATGCTCTTTTCCCCTCCCCCCTCTCCAACATACAACTGTCTCACACACTTGTTCCTGAATATCACTTTCGTATTCCACTTTCCATTCAGAAGGACAAGCGGTCGAATTCTGAGACATTCACTCGGCGTATGTTTTTCGGATATCCAGGGGCGTTGGACAGCAAAGTACTTTCACGATGTAATTCAAAGGCAGATACTTTGTGCAGAATACAGTTCATCGAAAAGTCAGTTTTAATGAACTTAACAAAAAGTGCCAGACGCAGACTGGAGGCCGTTGGTCTCAGCTGTGTAAATCAGTGATAATGAAGGCGCGTGAACTGCCAGTTTGTAAACTGTCTTTCTTCAAACATAGGCGCAACCCATGCGAGTGAACTGTTACAAAGTTTGTGGCTCAGTCGTTCCCCCTGTATTCTGTCGGTTGTTAAAACTATCATAAAAGGTATAATCGAACAAATCTTTCGAGTTAGGGTGTATTTATTTATATATATATAAATAAAATTACCATTTCGTTCGTTGTTGGTTCCTTGATTGCTAAATACGCGCAAGAGTGCGGTAATTGGGGCACCGCCTGGTGCTCATCCATTAACGTCGAGGCTCCGTGTCGTTACTGCATGCTTGATAGTCCATGTATTTCCCACAAGAGAGCAGTTTGTGTTTCCTTGTTGTACTAATGTGGATGTATTATCTAATATTTCAGGACAATCACTCAATGAAACTTTTGTGGACGTCTCTCTCACCGGATTTTATCCATAAAGAATAAAAGTGTAGAGGAGGGACTCAAAATTGTATTTACTCGCTTACGTAAGATATAGACTCCACATTATCGATTTTCACTAAACTCCTCACTGCTCAAGGCATTTAATGAGGGTCTTCTTTACTGAATAACACCCAAACCGTTCGAGAAATGTGACAGGTACTGATAGACATTCGTTTATACCATTTAGCCCTTTAAAGACGAAGCGTGTCTGTTTGATATGAGGACTCAGTGCGTACCGCGCTGTAAACACTCTCCACTTCGGTTATAGAAACCAATCTCTTAATGTTTTATAAGGCAAAAGTTGCTGTTTGTTCTGAGATCCGTACAAAACACATAAACGCAATGTGGGCAACACGTAGAATTTTTTAATGTTAAACCTGGTGGTACGTAAAGTGACCGCTAGGCTTTAAAAGGCCAGTAACGAATGGCTGTCACTGAATCTGTTTTCACGAAATTCAAACTTGCTAGACGACTATTTATAAAGTGTATCGGTACCAAATTTCATGAAAATCGGACAAGCGGTTTAGTGACTGACAGCGGGTCACAATTAGATGGATGGCCAGGCATGGTATCCATATAACGCTTTTTTTTTGGCTCCGTAAATAAAGTCTAACAAGAATGGTTTATTTATGTTGTCATAGATGTTCATTTGTTTTATTTCACCTTAGCCGTGCTTTGAAATGAAGTTTTAAAAGAAATTCCTTTCTTCAAGCCGACATTTGTCTTCATGCTATAGAAGTTGCCCCACTGACTGCTTGTTAGATAATGGAAATGCTGATGACCTTAAGGCAGCCAACTAACTAATTTTAACGCGAACTAAATTTAAGCCGTCGCATTTGAGATCCAAATAATCATGAAGCCATGGAGCATTTGTTGATGTCGGCAGTACATTTACACTACCTAGTTTATCAAAGTGGTAGTCTCAGGGATGAGCAAGCCAATCAGTGACACCGTCTCGGAAAATCAGATATCCCTTTAACGAGGCTGTATCAACTACCAAACTCATATTTCATGGAGTAGTAGAATGATCTGAGACTTATGACTATTAACCCTTTAAAGACGGAACGTATCTGTTTTATACAAGGTCTCAGTGCGTACCGCGCTGTAAACACTCTCCACTTCGGTTATAAAAACCAGTCTCTTAATGTTTTATAAGGCAAAAGTTGCTGTTTGTTCTGAGATCCGTACAAAACACATAAACGCAATGTGGGCACCACGTGGAATTTTTTAATGTTAAACCTGGTGGCATGTAAAGTTACCGCTAGGCTTTAAAGGGTTAATCGAGGAATATTGATATACTTTAAAGTGATGCCTCGCAGTTTGCATAGAAGAACGGAGTAAAATTGCTGAAAAACATCAGTTAAGGCGAGCTGTGTGTGGCTACAGTTTTTAAATGGATATCTCTCGAAAGCAAAGCAAGAGATTTAAATATTTGACATAGGTTCACTGACATAATCTTCCTGTTTTGGACTCTGTCTATTGTCTAATTTTTTAATGAAGCACGACGTTTCGGAAGCCGACTCTGCGTCCGTCTTCAGGCAAGGAAAACACCTAATCTGCTGGACCTCTTTGTAGGGCTATTCTCAGTCACTGGGCCCATTCAACATAGATGTTCGGTAAAAAGTGACCGTCCGAGAAAATGGTAAGGCAAAAACTGTTTTCTGCACCGCAGCAGAGACTGGGGAATCTTGATGTATTTCAGAGTGCGCTGACTGCCCCAACAACGGAGCTGAAAATTTCCGATTACCAGTGCAGGAGTCTGGAACATGCAGCTGCTTTTGTATGGCCATCTCACTAATCGTACTGCAGTTACGGAATGTGGTCTTGCTTGGTGTCGGAGAATATTTAAATTAACCCTTTAAAGACGAAGCGTATCTGTTTTATATAAGGACTCAGTGCGTACCGCGCTGTAAACACTCTCCACTTCGGTTATAAAAACCAATCTCTTAATGTTTTATAAGGCAAAAGTTGCTGTTTGTTCTGAGATCCGTACAAAACACATAAACGCAATGTGGGCACCACGTAGAATTTTTTAATGTTAAAGCTGGTGGTACGTAAAGTTACCGCTAGGCTTTAAAAGGTTAAAGTAAAAGATCTTTTCACTGCACACTGCTGGCTCTGCTGACGTATGCTATACGTCAGCAGAGCCAGATAACAGCAATAAAGTTTTAAATCCAGTAATTTGGCTATAACGTAATTCGATTATGTTGTTAAAATACGAAGTATCATGATGTGTTTAATTTTAATAACAATATCTACTCCCTTTATTGCTTGAAATGGCGTACGGCCCGCCTCAAATTTGAAAATCATCGCTTTGGCTCGCATGCCCATAAATTAGGTTATCCTGTCTGTATTTCCATGGTGCAGGAGGTGAGGGTTTGGGGGAGGCTACAGAATTGTCTTGCTACCTGTGATGGGACTAGTGGAGGGATGGCGAGGCGTACACGAATTCAGGTCGCCAAGCCTCCCTGGAGACTAAATGTTTTGCTGTGGCGCCAAATATTTGTGGGACCTCAGTATGGGACTTGTTTCATGCCACCCTCCCGTCGGATTTTGAGGTGGCCTCTCGTGGAAACCTGGACTGCAGTGTGTAGTGTGCCTGTATTCAAATTCTTATTATATTCATGTACATCAAGAGTATCACTGACGTCACGGGTTAAGCAGGTGAGTGTGGGTATCCTTCGAATGAATGTTTAACCCAAAAAGTAATGCGATTAGCACTGGAGATTTATTGGTTGTTTGTGGACTTGTTTAACCTCTTAAAGCCTAGCGGTAACTTTACGTACCACCAGGTTTAACATTAAAAAATTCTACGTGGTGCCCACATTGTGTTTATGTGTTTTGTACGGATCTCAGAACAAACAGCAACTTTTGCCTTATAAAACATTAAGAGACTGGTTTTTATAACCGAAGTGGAGAGTGTTTACAGCGCGGTACGCACTGAGTCCTTATATAAAACAGATACGCTTCTTTAAAAGGTTAAAGCGACATGAATTGCGCTCGAGTGACATAATAGGGAGCAATGTGAATACTCTAAACAAACCCCTGACCGCCAGCTTACCTTGAGCCTGATTGTGGGCGGACACTCTGTGGAGAGGCCACTACGTCAGCGACTTACCTCTGGCGTCCATCATTATCGACTGATGTAACGCCCGCGTGATATCCTGCTATAAGGAAAAGAGACGCGTCATGAAGTTTTCTTCGTCATGTGAACTTCCTAGAATTCTGGTCAAGCTGAGAGCATTATTTGATGGCTGCGTGATTGTCATGTGCCCGGGTTGAGTCTGTGGGTATTGTGAATACATGTGGTCACTTAGACATGTGGTGGAAGCGCCTAGGCAGTCCAACAACTTTGTATGGGCATTAAAATATATAGTAGCTGTGCAGTCCATTACTCTGTACTGATACATTTCAATTATTTATTTTTAACTGTAAGGTGTTGGACTCGTATTTTGAAACTACAGAGCACAGAGGCATAGGTAAGACCTTCAATGACCCCGCGGCCCCGGGGCCCCGTGAGTTAGTTGGGCCCCAAAACGTACCGAATACTAAAATGTGTTTTTTTGCCTTTATCCTGATTGTGTTCCTCTCTTGCGTCACAAGGCAGTATTGTGGATCCCTGTGGCGAGATCCGACCGGTTATATCCGTCGCTGACAGCGACGCTGGGACATCTAAGCGTACCGTAACGATTGTGCCAGGTAAGATCACCTTTACTGAACTACCTCGAAAGCTGTAAGACGAATATAAGCAGTGTACTGAATTTAAAACGTGCGGGTTTTAATTCTCCCCATGCGTTCTGATCAAAATGTTTTTCCTTCCAGTAAATATTTAGAGAATTTCGCAAAGTTACACCCGAGATACGCGCAGAAATGCATGTAAGTCTGTATGTAAAATGTCCGTTGTTTTTGTTGTTGTTGTTTTTGCTGCTGCTGCTGCTGCTGCTGTTGTTGTTCTATTTTAATCAAAATTTGGGTGTACCAAGTTTCGTAAAAATACGTTAAGCGGTTTTTGAGTTGCATACGGAGAGAGAGATATGGCAGACAACAGGTAAAAGTTGTTCATTCTTCAGTGTAAACGAGAGATAACGCATTTAGCGTCATTGTGACAAATAATATGGCCTTAACCCTTTAAAGAGGAAGCGTATCTCTTTTATATAAGGACTCGGTGCGTACCGCGCTGTAAACACTCTCCACTTCGGTTATAAAAACCAGTCTCTTAATGTTTTATAAGGCAAAAGTTGCTGTTTGTTCTGAGATCCGTACAAAACACATAAACGCAATGTGGGCACCACGTAGAATTTTGTAATCTTAAACCTCTTCGTATGTAAAATTACCGCTAGGCTTTAAAAGGTTAATGAGAAGAAGCTCTTGTGATACACATAAAAAATATGACACAAGTAAACCTGTTTACATTCTTCTGTGATATGATACCCTGTAGACTGGTATAAATACACTAATATTGCTGTGGAACGCACTGGATTTGTCTACACGAATGCTGTTACACGCATAGCGTTCTGTAGAGATACTTGTGAATGTCTACCAGACTGCACGGCGTCACATCCCAGAAGATGGTAATCATTATCGTGACCGCCATGAGCACCTTAAGTTTCGCAACGTCTTTTAGCACAAAATATCTGTATATTTTGAGTATCCCTGTCCAGAAGTGACGGTTCATTTTTTTAATCTAAAATTCTAACAAAAAGCATTTAATGTTTTATCAAACGTACCTGCATGTTTGACGTATGCAAATCCAGTCCGGAAGATGCAACTCAACAGACATCTGTTGTGCTGCTTGGGGAGGCGTCATGCCTGATCTCATGCTGTAGAAACAGCTGTGCTTTAGTCGGCATCATGACCTCCGGACCTCCCAATTTGTGCGGATTGCAGCCACAATTAATAACGTACTGCGTATGCCGTACGCGAGAAAAGCCGAAATGCAAAGGAATGCAGCCTGCTGTTCAATCTGACGCAGTTGCGAAGTGTGGAAATAAAGTTCCCACTTACTCACCTCTTATTTTAAGAAAGGACTAGAGACATTTCTGAATGCGGCCTGTTAATTGAGGGAAACATAATAGGACAAAAGAATAGGAAGGAAAAAAGATTGGAAGACAGTAGAATAGAAGGAAGGGTAAACAGTAGGTGAAGAAACAGCCTTCGGAAAACATTAAATCATGGCTTTAAATAAACATGTATATGTATATATATTCATCAGTCCATCAATTTACCTGTCCGTCTGTCTGTCTGTCTGTCTATCTCTCTATCTATCTGTCTATCTATCTATCTATCTATCTATCTATCTATCTATATATCTATCTATCTATCTATCTATCCATCCATCTGTCTATCTATCCATCTACCTATCTATCTATCTATTCATCCATTCATCCGTCTGTCTATCTGTCTGTCTGTCCGTTTATCTCTCTGTCTATCTATCTATCTATCTATCTATCTATCTATGTATCTATCTATCTATCTATCTATCTATCTATCTACCTACCTACCTACCTATTTATCTGTCTGTCTGTCTGTCTGTCTGTGTTTCTATTTATCTATCTGTCTGTCTGTCTGTCTCTCTCTATCTATCTATCTATCTATCTATTTATCTACATATCTATCTATTCATTCATTCATTCATTCATCCGCCTGTCTGTCTGTCTGTCTGTCTGTCTATCTATCTATCTATCTATCTATCTATCTATCTATCTATCTACCTACCTACCTATTTATCTATCTGTCTCTGTCTCTATCTATCTGCCTGTTTGTCTGTCTCTGTCTGTCTCTCTGTCTATCTCTCTATCTCTCTCTCTTTATCTATCTATCTATCTACCTACCTACCTCCCTACCTACCTACCTATTTATCTGTCTGTCTCTGTCTCTATTTATCTATCTGTCTGTCTCTCTGTCTGTCTCTCTCTATCTATATCTCTATGTATCTATGTATCTATCTATCTCACTGTGTAGCACTACAGGCCATACATCTGTAGACTATCAATGTAAACTGAAACGCAGTCACCATCGTTACAAAAGGACTGTCTCTCATGGTGCAGTCAGTCCGTTTGACACATTATCACCAGTGTAATGTGCCTTTTAAGATGAATCCAAATAGGTCCTCCGAGTTTTGACGTTCTCACAGTGGTGTTAAGGAAGACGCAAGTCTTCTGGTGGTCACGCCGTGTCGACTGCCAACGGTTACCGTCTCCTCTTTTCAACGATATGACTATGAAGATGCAGGCACTACGATCCTCCGAAACATAATTAGCTACCGATCGACAACACGTTTCGTCACAGAGCATTTTAATGTTCTTAAACACTCCTGTTACGTTCCAACAACGAATATCCGAGCCAGTTACTTGGATAATAAAATATCAAATCGCGCAGGCGCAAGATTTGTGGCGAATGACGATTTGCTAGTAGCCACTCCCACCAATACCAGCCTTCTAGGATAACCTAGAGTCATCTCCCGCACCGCACCAGAGCCATCCACCATTCTTCAGGGATTTTCTCCTGGTCAGTGGACAGTACGAATTGAACATTTGTATATAAAGTAGAGTAACTTGAGTCTTCATCCATTGAACATAGCTGGAACGTATTGTAGTGTATCACTGCTGTTCAGATAGATAATACGTATTGTATTATGATCTCATTGTGACTTCACTTGATGGACTTGGTGCAAGGAACTTAAAAATGCAATATGTCACCAGTTCAGTTTATTGTGTTTGGTTAAGAGAAACTCTGAGTACGAGTGAGTGTGGGTCGAGCCCTTGCGGTCCCGATGCATGTAGGCCTTGACAGGCCCGTTTTGCTCCCTCACTAGGTACAAGTCATTAGAGCCCTGTCCTCCTAAAGAAGTTCCAGATCGCCCCCAGACTCAGACCTCTAATGTCCTGAGGGTCCATGTACAAGGATCCCACATAAATATGCCTGAGTGTCGCCAAGGCTTCACACTCACACAGTACATGGGCTGAGGTTTCCTCCCCAGCCCCGTTACATATCTCTCAAAGTCCCCAGAAAAAAACCCCCCTTCCAGGCTCCCCTTACGGAGCCCCTACATACAGAAAGATGCTCCATCTCCAGAGCCCTCTTTACATATCTCTCAAAGTCCCCAGAAAAGAAGCCTCCTTCCAGGTTCCCCTTATAGAACCCCTACACAGAGAAAGGTTCTCCATCTCCAGAGCCCTCTTTACATATCTCTCAAAGTCCCCAGAAAAGAGGCCCCCCCCCCTTCAGAAACTTCAGTAGTGATACATCTGTGTCTGTTGCAGTAAGGCGAGTATTACAATAGCTGCAAACAGGCGATACGCTGTGATATTTACTGTGCCTGGCGGCTGGCCAGACCTCCCTTCCACATCACACAATTTTGGTAACGACGTCTCTTCTTTTCTTTGTTCCCAACTAGAAGTTTGTCAAAAATAATTCTGCTTTATATCCATTTATCTGTCGTCAGTGGGATGGACGATGAGCAGAACAGCGTCTCCACTGATACATATCTGACCTCAGCAAAAGGATATAATCATAAAGGCCGGTATTTTAGCTGAGGTCTGTTGAGAGACAACTGTATGCAGACACTGCGACACGCGAGAGTCACGTTCCCGAAGGCAGTGCGCAAGTTGACTTCTGCGCAAGTGGGAACTGGGTCTACCTATAGCCAAATATATGACGTGTGTGTAAGGGAATCCATGTGAAATCCAAATCCCAGCACACTGGAACCTGCTTGGCCGCAGCATGACCGCCCGGCCGCCTGTGTTATCGCCCAGTAATATTCTTCTGCCATCTGCGTCTCACGTCTCTTTTCGTTCCCGCAATCATAAATTCCTCACGCGTTCCTGAAATGTTATTATTTTAATTTCTTATCGTTTTTAAAATTCTGTTAAGTCCGAAATTGCGACTAGAATTTTCAGGTGGCTCCTAAATTTTTGGCAAATTTGTGCGCCCCTGAATTAGGGCTGTGTTATTTTCTCCAGACGTTTGCTATCCACCTCCATTTATTTGAGACTTGAAGTTTCGTGAATTTGAATAAGACATTTACTCTTTTCTCAGATGTACAAAACGTTCTTACCTAACAAACTACACGGCGTCAGATCCCAAAAGATCGTAATACTTACAGTTAATTTCTTCCTGTAGAAATAAAGATCAAATTTTGTATCCATACAAAGTTGTTAATAAAATTGTACTTTGGTTAATTTTAATACAGTTCTTCAAACCATAACATTTTAGACTGTGGGGACTAACACATCTGTGGACCAAGTGCGATGGTTACTGAGGCAAAGTGCGTGTTTCTTTTTAACTCGAAATCTGCGTTTTGTAGGGAGTGGCCACAAGCGGTCGACTGTACCAGTATGTGTTGGCCTACACACGTAAAGGCGTGTGCCCTGAACTCCCTCTTACAGAATAATAGACCAGTAATAATTATCACTGTGTCGTCTGACTTGTAGAACAACAGTGTCATGAATGGAAAACGTCATTGGAATATTTTGTTTGACATCCCGCAGAACAAAGGCGGGAGTGGTTGCTCTCCCATTCAGTGCTGGCACATTCTTGGAATCCATTATCCACCCTGATCACCGATCCCCGCCCCACAACACCTTCACAGCGCTAAAATAAATTTTCCGTTGATTTTTTGAATTCCGTAACGCACTTTTCTTATCTTGGTATGTCATGCGGTTGTGCGTAACGTATCTATTAACTATGGACGTAGTTCAGATAATGCTAGTCATTCATTGGCTGTGTATGAGTATACAGACGACGTGTGTAACAGTAACACCAACTGTGTACAAATTTTCTTTCTATACGTAACCTACAAACTTTCTGACTTATAACAGATAATCAGGGATGTGGAAGTTACAAATTTGCAGGCCACCTATTTTCTCACCCCTGCAGAAGGACATTCTGTGTAGGTGAGGTGCCACATTTACATTATGTTCAGACCATCTCAGAGCCGATCATTAACAGACGTTGTAGCTCAGTGTAAGCGCTGAGTGTTCCAAACTGCAGCACCTTCTTGTTACATTTTATTATTTAGGTGTTATTTTCATGCTTCTCACGTGCAAATAAACTACCTTCTGAAATTAACTGATACAAATATCTGACAATGTAGATATGCTTTAGATACTTCTTGGTGTAGTTAATTTCTTACATATTCAATTACATGCCATAAAGGGACAAGAAAGGGTGAAATGCTCCTATATTGAGCCTGAAAATTGGTTCACTAGCGAGCACCCGAAATTGGCCGTGAACGAGTGTAAACTTTTAATAGCTACGTTTAACCCTTTAAAGACGAAGCGTGTCTGTTTTATATAAGGACTCAGTGCGTACCGCGCTGTAAACACTCTCCACTTCGGTTATAAGAACCAATCTCTTAATGTTTTATAAGGCAAAAGTTGCTGTTTGTTCTGAGATCCGTACAAAACACATAAACGCAATGTGGGCACCACGTAGAATTTTTTAATGTTAAACCTGGTGGTATGTGAAGTTACCGCTAGGCTTTAAAAGGTTGAGAGATATCGATTGTAGATTTTCTCGCTTGTGATGTTGCGGGAATGATCGATTGTAAATGTTGCTAACGTACGGAAGAATCTCATAGCGCGTGTTAAGATACTAAGAGTCTGTTTGGGAAGTATTCACAAATACAACATCCACAGGCAGGAACGCAGTGAAGACACTTTGAATATTGAAACTATATTCAGGTTTTTGTGGTGGTTTACTCAAAAGAATACTTGTGTAAAGGATGTCATCCCGTTGTGTTGTGTGTAACAGAAATCAAGTCGAAATCCGTCTAAACACAAAGCATATTTATTATACAGAACTACATGTTTCGACATATTTCAGGTCATCCTCAGATTCATAGTTTGAGTTTAAAACATATTAATACTAAAACATATTTTACGGGTTTGTATTTCTTCCTCAGCATATTTTAGACACAAATTGTGAACCTGAAGATGACCTGAAATAGGTCGAAACACGTAGTTCTCTATAACAAATAGAATTTAGTTGTGTTTTGACGGATTTCAACTTGATTTCTTTCAAAGGAATACTATTTTCTGGAATGTGACGCCGTGCAGACTTTTTAAAATGTACCGACGTTTCGGGAGCGTATGTTGATTACATCGACTGCCGTGCATAAGCTCGTGTGGAGGTAGCATGCACCTATTATCCGATTAGATTGTCGGGCCATAGTGTTGACTGACAGCTGCGACCTGCCAAGTTCCGAAGCAACCTGCACTCAAACCCAGTACGAGCTAGGCACCAGCGCGCTGCAGTTCAACGCACCTAAGCCCCCTCCTTTTCTTTTTTTACTCGCATAGGAATACTTGTACCGCAGCTTCGTAACAAGTGTCTGCAGCCCGACCTTGATACATACGGTGAGGCGGTGTGGTCTTCCTGTGTTTTGAATCGCTGCTGCGACCCTTTAAATCACAGGGTTACTTCATGCACCACTTGCTTTTAACATTCACAGACTATGCATTTTGTCCACGTAAAGGTTTTCGTACAAATCTCACAATACGTGACGATTATCAATGTAAATAGTAGTAAGCATCTAAAGGGGCCGTGCCATGGCTGAGGCGATTAGCCGCCTGCCTCCTACCGCGGAGGCCCGGCTTCGATCCCGGGTCAGTCCCTGTGGGATTTGTGGTGGGCAAAGTGGAAGGGTTTTTCCCCAAGTACTTCGGTTTTCGCCTGTCAATTTCATTCCACCGGTGCTCCATTACTAGGAAAAGGACAAAAAATAATCATCATCTTCATCATAGGTTTGCACAAGAAGCCTTAAGGCTGCGGTGCTTCCGTAGCACTAAAAAAACATCTGAAGACTGAGTCACCCAGCAACTCGGCGTCTAGCATCAACCCCCCCCCTCCAGGGGGAGGTGTTCATGGCCAGATCTTATTAAGTACTCAGTCTGACCTTTTGACCTTTGCAGTTACAGTCGCCTTAGTGTGTCTTATCATCCCAGTTATACATAAAACTTCAGTTCGTAGCTTGATAAAATTGGACATTGCTGGGTCTTACGGAAATGTATTGTAATTTTTTGTTTAGATTGGACAATTTTTTGACCGCTTTATGTGAACATACACGCACATTAGCCGATCCCAGTGGCCGCGCGGTTTAAGGCGTAGGTCTGCGGCTGAGCGCTTGCTGGGATCGTGGGTTCGAATCCCACCGGGGGCATGGATGTTTGCCTGGTACAGTGTTTGTGTTGTCAGATATAGGTCTCTGCGATGGGCCGATCCCTCGTCCAGAGGAGTCCTACCGACTGTGGTGTGTGTCTGAGTGTGATCAAGTGAAAATGAAAACCCCCTACACCTACTGTGAAGAAGCAGGTAGACGAAACAAGGACTACGAAACGAAACACGCAATTTATATTCGTGTTTCTGGTTCGCTCATTCTTAGTTTCTATTCCGCTTTTTGTAAAATATAAATTCTGGTGTTGATTGCAAACAGTTTTATTGAACATCGTACAGACTGTCCCCTGACGTTGCAAATTCGTCGTCATTCCTGTGACGCAATAATCACATGGCCCCCGACTGCGGCGGCGTTAAGTAAATCGGAATGGTTTCCTAAGGGAATCTGTGATCTCGTCCGGACGTATCTTGGAGTTGCCAGTGCTGATGTCTTCGTAATGGAGACGCAGTGGCCTTTCTAAAATGTACAAACTGAATATTGAAATGTTACTTATATAGACTTCATGCTTAGAAGATGAAAATCTTCAGACAGTACTCTACCACTCAGTAGAGACACTGCTTTCCAGTTACGAGACCATTCTCTTAGTTCTGTTTAGAAAGTAGCAGCTGTTTACCATGATAAGCATGCGAGAGACGTAACACACTGGGTGGACAAAATGCTTATATTTTCTGATGGTAAATTTAGTAACCATTGTGGTTTGTATGGTTAGGGAACTGTGTTCGTAAATGGCTTCTGATAAAATGTATAAAACATTTCTTTCTTCACAGTCAGTGTGCACCGAGAAGAAGCTGTCGCACTTACGGACAACGTTTCTTCGGTTAATTACATACTGTTTATATATATATATATATGTGTGTAAATATACCCATTTCCAAGTTGAACATTTATAAATAATTAATTAACTAACTAACTAACTAACTAACTAACTAACTATCTAACCAACTCCACGGAGTAGAGGCCTTCTTGAGAAGCCAACAGTTTCTCAGCTAGTCAAGAAATTCCCCGCATTTTATGGAACCTGGAAGTTCATTACCGCATTCACAAGAGCCCGCCACCTGTCCCTATTCTGAGCCAGCTCAATCCAGTTCATGCCCCCATCCCAAGTCTTGAAGATCCATTTTAATATTATCCTCCCATCTACGCCTGGGTCTCTCAAGTGGTCGCCTTCCCTCAGGTCTCCCCACCAAAATCCTGTATGCATCTCTCTTTTCCCCCATACATGCTACATTCCCTGCCCCTCTCATTATTCTCGATTTGATTACCCAAATAATATTTGGTGATGAGTACAGGTCATTAAGTTCCTCATTATGTAGTCTTCTTCACTCCCCTGTCTTCTCGTCCATCTTAGGCCCAAATATCCTCCTCAACACCCTATTCTCGAACAACCTCAGTCGTTGAACATTTACATCGATGTTAATTAACCGAAGAAACGTCCTCCCGAATTCTGGCACATTCCTCCTGAAACACCCTGTATAAGCTACGAAATAATAATATGATATTGGTGCAGTTTATAAATGTATTAACACGTAAGACACTTTCAGAACGTCTTTGACCTATTAATATTTAAAAATGCTGATATGTCAGAACGGAAATAGCCTATCTGAGACGTGCCTGACTCTATTAACATATTTAAAATACGAACGTCGATAATTCATGCCACTCAGAGACTCGCCTCAAGCGGTAGTGTTTGTGACTTTGTAGTTGGGAGGTGTCCAGTTCGAATCTCTGCAAGGACACTGCCGATCCTTTCTGAGACCTCCATGTTTTCTCACTTTCTTCAAGCTAATTACGGTATTGGGCTTTCAATTAGGCCTCTACCGCGTCCTCCCACATCCTTCCCAATTTATCATTCACTGATGATCCTACTAATCATTGCTGTTTAGTACAGAGCTAATGACTAACTCGTTTATTGGAGTATAAATAAATCCAAGTGGCCGCGAAATCAAAGGCGTGGGTCTGAGGTCGCTCGCTTGCTGGAATTTCGGGTTCGAATCCCGCCGGGGGCATGGATGTCTGTCTGTTGTAAACGTTGTGTTTTGTCAGGTAGAGGTGTCTGCTTCGGGCTGATCACTCGTCCAGAGGGGTGCTACCGAGTGTGGTTTATCTACCTGGGTGTGAATTTGAAGCCTCGATGAAGAGGAGGCCCTGGCCAACTAAGGGCTGTTGCGCCAATGGGAAAAAATAAATAAAAGAAACAAATCATGATTCTACATGTCTGTGAAAGTGTGAACCAGTGTGGTAAATTGTGGTGGGCAGTGGTGTGAACAAGTTTGGATCTTTGTGGTAGGCAATGATATGAACCAGTGTGGTACGTTGTGGTTCAGAGTGATGTGAAACGGAGTGCTACTTTGCGCAATGCGCAGTTATGTGAACCAGTGTTGTATCTTGCGCAGTGCGCAGCGATGTCAAATAGGCCTGGTCTATACACTTACTGTATGCCGCCCACCTAGAAAATATGACCTTCAACCATCTTCTTTTCCGCCTGAAGCATACTTTAAAATCGCCCCTATGAAACACAAAATATAACTCATGTAGTGCTCGAAAAACCAAAGCTACATAACACTTGTTTCTGCCATACACTGTTTTATTTTATGAGCTATTCCGAGCTGGAGAGTAGGTTTTGTTTTAAATAAATGAGGAAGTATTCTACCGTCTCTCTTTCATTTCTTTCGCCGCGATGTTTTTTCTTTTTTACTTTTTATTCTGTTTTATCCTTAGCTGTCTTGTAACAACTTTCCCCGTTTCTCATTATGTTAGGGCCCAGCCCAGGACTGCAGTCTCTTGATGAGTAGAAGCCAGGAGATATTGATCCCGGTTTAAAACACTAATAACCTCTATGTTTGTGTGGAAAAGCAGCACCTAGCTTCAGCTTTGGCAATAACGAGAACAACATCGCACCTGTTTCGCTTACAGCTGCCTGCTCCAACAGGGCAATTTTGTTTCCTCTATCTAACTAAAATCTTACGACAGTTTTTAATGAACGCATAAATTTCTAATAACTAATTCCATGAAGCAGAGTCTTTATTTAGACGGTAACAGTGAAAAAATTTCCTATATTTTATCGAACCGCAATGTTCATAACTGAGTTCAAAATCCCGCCGCTTTTCTCTGTGTTGAATGACACAAATCCAGTTCACTCCGGTTTACTTTTTTAACATTTGTTTTAATATCATCATCCCATCTATGCCTAGATCTTTTAGCGAGGCCATTTGTTTTTCGAGGAAAATTATGCTTTTGAGATTTCGAGTAGTGAAACATAATACCTAGAATTTAAGACGCACCTTAATTTTCAGTTTAGAAAAATGTGAAAAAATCCTCTTAAATTCGAACTAATGAGGTATTTACGAAGCAATTTGTTTTATTTCAGACGTGCTGTGACTATTTCGGAGGGCAGCTGGAACTGTGAGGCAACTGAGGGGTAAGGTCATAGCATACCTCCTACGTTATGCCTTAAATACTGATATGAACAGAATTATAAACTGTATATGTGGAGTCGAACCCGCTTATAACGACATCGGTTTATGTGATATCTCCTCTATAACGTCAGATATTCTGTTGTACCAACTAATTCCGCGCTGTTAACGGAAACGTTACACTCCATGGCTAGAAAAATTCTCGTTTATAACGACACAGAATATTCAGTCTTCTTCATGACGTTATAACCGAGTTCAACTGTACTTTTATTGCGTCGTATGCAGCCTCATTTCCAACAAGTATCAGGTGCTCCTTTCTCTGGAGTGGAACTACCGAAACCCGAAAATGACCACCCGTAATCGTCTAAATCTAAGTTTAAACATGCGTGGAGATATTCCTCCAAAAGTCCTTACGTAGTCTGGAACTGGCATGGCTGTGAGAAATGGGCTACGTGCTGGACGACCGAAAAATCGGTGTTCGATTCCCGGCAGGGGCAGAGAATTTCTTCTTTCCCATCTCGCCAATGCTGACACCAGAGACTCCCCAAGCTTGCTCTTCAATATTGATTCTATTCCCGGGGATAAAGCGGTCGAAGCGTGAAGCTCATCACTTGCTCCGTCCTTGCTGGGGTTAAGAATTCGTGGCGCTATACGTCTATTCCATCCTACGTGTTTATGTTTTGTTGTTTTATTAACCAGAGGTACAATTCTTTGGCCTTTGAATGATACTTTTTTTCCTGTGATATATTAAATTGCCATTAGCGAATAGGATACGGACTGGTTAGTCCTAGGTTCGAATACCGACAGTGGCAAGAGATTCTTCTCCTCCCGAAAACCGTCCGGGCTAAATCTGGTGCCCACCCAGCCTCCGGTTCGATGGGAATCGAGGTTCGTCCCCGGGGGTAAAGCGGCCGGGGCGTGAATTTGACAACTCGGCTACATCTAGTGCTGAGATTAAGAATGAGCGGAGCTACACCTCTACTCTCACTTTGTACCTTCATGGCGTGGACAGTAACGGCTTTCCCTTACCGTCATTGTGCGACACTTAGGATTTGGAGGGACAGAGGTATGACTTCAGCGAATTAACCCTTTAAAGACGAAGCGTATCTGTTTTATATACGGACTCAGTGCGTACCGCGCTGTAAACACTCTCCACTTCGGTTATAAAAACCAGTCTCTTAATGTTTTATAAGGCAAAAGTTGCTGTTTGTTCTGAGACCCGTACAAAACACATAAACGCAATGTCGGCACTACGTAGAATTTTTTGATGTTAAACCTGGTCTTATGTAAAGTTACCGCTAGGCGTTAAAAGATTAAATTAAATTAACCCTTTAAAGACGAAGCGTATCTGTTTTATATAAGGCCTCAATGCGTACCGCGCTGTAAACACTCTCCACTTCGGTTATAAAAACCAGTCTCTTAATGTTTTATAAGGCAAAAGTTGCTGTTTGTTCTGAGACCCGTACAAAACACATAAACGCAATGTGGGCACCACGTAGAATTTTTTGATGTTAAACCTGGTCGTATGTAAAGTTACCGCTAGGCGTTAAAAGATTAAATTAAATTAACCCTTTAAAGACGAAGCGTATCTGTTTTATATAAGGCCTCAATGCGTACCGCGCTGTAAACACTCTCCACTTCGGTTATAAAAACCAGTCTCTTAATGTTTTATAAGGCAAAAGTTGCTGTTTGTTCTGAGATCCGTACAAAACACATAAACGCAATGTGGGCACCACGTAGAATTTTTTAATGTTAAACCTGGTGGTACGTAAAGTTACCGCTAGGCTTTAGAAGGTTAAAGCAACTTTGGAACTCGTGAAGAAACTTACAATGAGGCGAGCACTATACAGTATTTACCACATGAGGCTAAATCCCAGAAAGCTAGAGCCCCACTTTTTTCTCGTGAACTCAGCTTCTGTAACCACCTGCGCCTGCGCCAATGTAATTTAAAGCCTCTTATCAAAAGCGTAAGGGCTTTACGCATCCACACTCAATGTTTTTGACAGTAGTTATTAGTACGAAATTTGAGGTATCTGATCCAAAGTAGTTAGTGTGTCTGCTAGACTGGAGTCACGTGCAAGACGTATAGGAGGGGCTGAAGATGTTGCTACAGAAAACCCTGGAGCTGTTGTATATAAAAAGGGAGGAAGAGCAGCCTGGTATTATGATGAAACAGGTGCCTTCAGTGGAACATGGAGAAAATATAAAGCAGATCGTGAACGAGGAGCAGCAGAATGTGTCGTTATAAAAACCCGTTTTACAGCTTCGCTTTTGCAGTCATTCATTTCATGGCATGAACACTCGCTCCTTCTGATTCCATCTGCAACATGTTATGCAGAAACACCACAGCATAATTGTCTGTGCTTTAAAAGGTGTTGTAATCATATGCACCGTAAGACAGATTATGTACAGCTAAAATGTGGTATTTGTTGTTTAATAATGAATTATAACACGGGATTGGACTATCTGTTGCTGTCTGGACATATGGGAAGGGAATAAAATTTCTGGTTCATTCTTTAAATTTGGTCTGAAAGGGCAGAGATATAGCAACAAGTGGGCCTAAAACAGGTGATTATTATTTAACGTGATTTAGAGCAATATTTATAATATATAAGACTTTTTGTTGAAGAGCCTGAAGAAAACACTGTTGGAAGAATTTTACACTGAATGAGAGAACAGTGACGCGTACTTCATACCTGTGCTGCAAATGTATTGACAGTTCAGAGGAACTTTCTTCTTTCCTACTCAGGTTAACCACTCGTCCTAAAGATTAATCCTTTAAAGACGAAGCGTATCTCTTTTAGATAAGGGCTCAGTGCGTACCGCACTGTAAACACTCTCCACTTCGGTTATAAAAACCAGTCTCTTAATGTTTTATAAGGCAAAAGTTGCTGTTTGTTCTGAGATCCGTGCAAAACACATAAACGCAATGTGGGCACCACGTAGAATTTTTTAATGTTAAACCTGGTCGTATGTAAAGTTACCGCTAGGCTTTAAAAGGTTAAACCTGCAGGTCCCTCTAAAACATTGGCCCACATTTACCAGACTACACGGCGTTACATCCTAGTGGACATCACTCTGCATATTCATCGCTGTGGAAGCCTCAAATCTCACATTAAATTTAAACCCTTCTCTGAAGATGGATTGAGTACGTTGCTCCGAAACATCGCTATTTATCTACCGATCTACCAGACTGTACGGACTCTTATGCCAGAAGAATTTAGTTTCAATGTTAAAGAGCCGTCACCCAATTTGCTATGCTAATACGGCCAGGAACAAGCGGTCGGTGTTGGGCCGTGCTGGAGCCATCCACACATCTCTTGCCCCCCGGTGGTGATGGCAGACAGGACGTATTAAGTAGCGGCCAGCCACTCATTAGCCCAAATCAAGCAATAATTATTACAAAATTGCCTTCGACTCAATTGTAGTCTTTTGTATAAAGAAACCGGTTACGCTGTAGGAGTTGAGGGCTGCATAGCTACTGCTCTACCTGCACACTTTGCTTTTGGTATTAACCACCCAGTGCTGGTACAGTTGTAGCGTGGGACACACAATACCACACAGACTTAGCAGGCCCGTTACTGGTAGCGCAATGTCGAGTTCAGTCTGTTACGACGATCAGCCTGCGGTATGTAATGACACTTTTTTTTTCACGGCTTGACAGCTCTAGCGGGCGTAGGCTTCCTCGTGGTGGAGGTTTCAAGAATGTTTTTGAATACTTGTCTATTTTCTCTTCTCAAATATTTAATTGTGATAGAAAGAAGGAAGGATAGCAGTGATGGGAAGACGAGGAAGAAGACGTAAGCAGCTACTGGATGACCTTAAGAAAAAAATAAAATAAAGGGAAATTGAAAGAGGAAGGAGAACTCGTTTTGGAAGAGGCTATGGACATGTAAGGCATACCACGGAATTAATAAAGAATTAATTAATTAATTAATTAATTAACGAATGAATGGATGAATGAACGAATGATGAATTAATGAACGAATGAATGAATGAATGAACGAATGGATGGATGAGTGAACGAATGAATGAACGAATGAATGAATGAATGAATGAATGAATGAATGAATGACCCGTTGCGTATTAAAGAAAATGATTTCCCACCCAGCGTTCTCTGTTTTTTTTGCCACTCTTTCTGTTCAGAAGAATAACCCTTGGACCAGCACACACAACGCAGCTTCTTTATCTGCCTTCGTATTATCTGTGGCTTTTCCCTGCAGAGTGTACAAAATACGGATATTCTCTCAGCCGATATATCTGGAGTTTTCCAGAGAAGATTTATTGTCGACATATTGACGACTCCTCCTAAAGATCTTTGTGGGTTACTTTTTGTGTCTACATAACAAGACGATACTAACTTCCGCTGTACCGAAGGGTGTGTTGGTCAATACAGCCTAGCCTACGTGTTTTTATCGTGTTGTGGGCAAACTGGAATCGCAGACTTATAAGGCCTGTTATCGGAAGCTATTATCCGTAGTGTAGAAGTACCTTTACACTAATTACAGTCTGGAGATGCCAAGATAATAGCGGGCATGTAATTGGCACGAAGATGCTAATTGTTTGTGGATCATATCTCGTTGTGTCGTACAGATTGCAGTATAAATTGAACAGTAACACCGTCTCACACATATAGAGCCAATCGGTAGCAAAAGAGTTCTTTTTATAGCGTAGTACATGTTTCGGCCCGTTTTCCGCTCTTTTAATATTTTTTGTATAAAGAGTGATGGTAGCCCTTTTGGACCAAAACATGTAGAATGTTGTAAACAGACATTTTTGTAATATATTACACTCATGCTTGAGGGTTGTATTTTTAGTTAATTAACCCTTTAAAGACGAAATGTATCTGTTTTATATAAGGACTCAGTGCGTACCGCGCTGTAAACACTCTCCACTTCGGTTATAAAAACCAATCTCTTAATGTTTTATAAGGCAAAAGTTGCTGTTTGTTCTGAGATCCGTACAAAACACATAAACGCAATGTGGGCACCACGTAGAATTTTTTACTGTTAAACCTGGTCGTATGTAAAGTTACCGCTAAGCTTTAAAAGGTTAATGAAGTGCCTGTTAATTAATATTGTTTTTATCTTATTGGTGCTCAGGGCAGTGTCCGTCTGTATGTTACGCCAAAGGAACCCTTAGGGCAGGGGGTCACAAGCTCAAAACCTATACTGGCCAAACGAATAACTAATAGTACGGAGGGCTGCACGTCATTTTAAACAAAAAAAAATAGGTTAAATATTTTGCTCCAAATTAAACACGCCATTGATGGTTTCGTATTTAATGCTTTTAATAACAAATCTGAAATATGAGCTCTTCGCTCTTCTGGGATATTGCGTTGCCTTGGTTGGTGTTTAGTAACCGACGTTTCGGAACGCCCTCGCAGTCCCATCTTAAAAGGTCAATTAACCCAAGAAGAAACGACGGTAACTAACTACCAATCTACGCTGCGTAACATCCCAGAAAAGCGAAGATCTCATTTAGGACGTGGCGGAGGCCTGAAATTATACACCTGGAATATAGGCCTGTTGTAGTTACAGAATTTTAAACTTTGCTTCATTGTTATATCTTTGTTGACGTGTCCTCTAGGTCGCAATCCAGAGACAGAACCTCCTTGTGGCACGTGAAGGAGAACATTTCTAAGTAAACTGTGGAGCCTCATACGGCTCGCGGGCCACTTGCTTCCGACCCGTGCCTCAGGATCGGGTTGTATAAACATGCTCGAAGGGTTAAACTAAAACTGAACAAGTCGTAACTACTAGTCGAATCGCCTACACATTGACAAATAATTATCACAAATGAATTATATCAATAAATCGCCACCGAGACGCATGTGCATTTAGTTGAGTGACGCCTATCTGTTAGTGCTCCACCTACCCGGGGCTCCACCTCACAAAATGGCACACGCCTCTTTGCAGCTGCGCAGTGAATTGCAACCCGCCTCCATATGCATCAAGTGACAGGACTCACCTGTTGTCCGCCACGCAGCCCAGTGAGGCGCCCGCGTCGCTGGGTGTGCAGAAGGGAGAACTGCAATCGTGCCGTTATGTCAGCAACTTGTAAGCTGTTGTCTGCTTATGGTCTATTGTTTTTACGACCATGCCAATAATTCAGAATACAACAGCTATATCGGTGTACGCGGTGGCGCAATTGGTTGAGGCACTGCGCTACAAGCCGGAAGGTCGCGGGTTCGATTGGAATTTTTGATTGACATAATCCTTCCGGTCGCACTATGGCCCTGGGGTCGACTCAGCCTCTAACAGAAATGAGTACCAGGAATATTTCCTGGGGGGTAAAGGTGGCCGGTGCTTAGGGCTAACAACCCTACCACCTTCATGTGCCGATTGTCTAGAAATCTGGGAGCCTCAACCTTATGGAACCCTCAGGGTCTGTCCAGGCCTGTAATGGGACTGCTTTACGTTTATAAAACAGCTACATGGAAAGGCGTTGCATCAAATGAAAAGATGATTAATGGACTGGAAACAACGAGGAACCTGCAGTACTCGTGTAATATAAGGTACTGCATGAGGATTTGCTTTCTGTGATTGAGGAAACACAAGAAAATCAGCTATCAGTATAGCCGGCGTCTAGGCTAGCATTAGAACCGGGGCATTTGCCGACGACAAGCGGGAAGCGTTACTGACTGGGCCATCTGTCTCTATTCTATCGTAATGAAGTTTGTAGTGGTGTTAGGGTAAAGTGGTACGAATCTGTAACGAAACTGCAGATGCAGGTGGACACGCGGGCGGCCTTGACGTGCTGCGACGTCGGAATGACTGTCCTGTTCCCCACCCACAGCGCTCGAGTGCTGTGGGTGGGGAAGGGGAATGAATAGTTTTTCACCTGCTATCGAAAGGTACAGTTTGTGTATGGTCTGGCTGTTTCTGCGCCTAACTGAACAGCTTATCCTAAGCCTTTAAACCGCGAGTTTCACTTCGAGGGACACGTGTTATGTACAAAGACTCATTTCATAATGCAGTCCGGGGTTCGAATCCCAGCCGATCCAACAGACCTTTGTCTTTCCCTTTACTGTTCAGACAGGCTGTGGGGCCCAGGTAGCCTACTCCTGTTCAATGCGTATCGTGATTTTTTCCCAGGGATAAAGCCAGCCGGGGCGTGAATTTGACTACTAACATCCACTTAGTGTCTAGGTTAAGAACGAGTGGAGTTGTATCTGTACTCCCCTTATACGCCGTCATGGCGTGGGTACGGACAACTTCACCTTATGTTCGCAGTAAACAAACTGCTTCTATTTGACACAGAATAGCAGGCTATTGACGACACTAAAATAATATCAGGGCTGTGACAGAGATGAATGTGCTGTGGCAGGTTTCATCCTAAACAAGTATATTTGGAAATAGTTAGTCTGTATACCTATACCTCCCGGTACAGTCTGTGTATACAGGAATTTCTAAGGACTTTAACCTTTTAAAGCCTAGCGGTAACTTTGCATACCAACAGGTTTAACATTAAAAAATTCTACGTGGTGCCCACATTGCGTTTATGTGTTTTGTACGGATCTCAGAACAAACAGCAACTTTTGCCTTATAAAACATTAAGAGATTGGTTTTTATAACCGAAGTGGAGAGTGTTTACAGCGCGGTACGCACTTAGTCCTTATATAAAACAGACACGCTTCGTCTTTAAAAGGTTAATACAGACGAGAGTGGGGGACTCCATGGGACATGAAATCCATGAAATGAGAAAATACGCTTTATGAGTGTTGCTAGGAAATGCTTGTTACTTTTTTGGGTTCGAGTTATGGAAACCAGTCTCAGCAGTTTCATTGTAAATTCAATCACTGTTAGTCCCCTGCAGCCACAGCTGGGTTCGGTAGGTGTAAACATTTCACAGTTCACGCAATCATAATCTAAGACAGGGCTGTCCAAAGCAATTTTAAGGCAATTATGACAACAAATCTTCATGAAAATTGTTTTAACCCTTTAATTCACGGTGATAACTAATCTATAGGCTATGTACTGTACATTTTAATGTTAAATAAATGCACTTGGCAACCACAATGTGCTGGTGTTTCGTAAGATTGTCAGGGTATACAGCCAGTCTGTACCCAGAAACAATAAATATACGTAAATGAAGAAGAAATGTACTTTCTGTGAGGTAAGGTAAGGTAAAGCTATCCCATTATAGACCTGGACAGACCCTGGAGGCTGGAAGAGGTTTGAGGCTACCAGATTTCAAGACAGTCGGCACATGAAATCGATAAGGTTCTCAGCCGTACGCACCGGCCGCCTTTATCCTCCAGGAGATATCCCTGGTATTAATTTCTGTTGGAGGCTGAGTCGACCCCAGGACCACAGTGCGGCAGAATGGATTAAGTCAATGAAATATTCCAATGACATAATCGGAAATCGAACTCGCGACCTTCTGGTTTGTAACGCAGTGTTTCTGTGAGGGAAGGTCTGGATACTTATTTCGATATTATGCATATTAACCCTTTAAATACGAAGCGTCTTTGTTTCATATAAGAACTCAGCGCGTACCGCGCAGTAAACACTCTCCACTTTCGTTATAAAAACCACTCTCTTAATGTTTTATAAGGCAAAAGTTGCTGTTTGTTCTGAGATCCGTACAAAACACATAAACGCAATGTGGGCACCGCGTAGAATTTTTTAATGTTAAACCTGTTGGTACGTAAAGTTACCGCTAGGCTTTAAAAGGTTCACTGTATAATTCAAGGACATAATACTCGCGTGTTAGTCTGTTCTACTCTTGAGGTAACCGCGTTCAATATAGCTACAACAAATGATTCCGTGTATTTTTAACCCTCGGAGGTTTGGTGAGCCAATGTTGGTGCAGAGCTAATGTCTCTCCATCCTGTGGGTTAAATGCAAATGAATGTGGAGCAACTGTGGAACGGTGACTGACAGGGGAAAACCAAAGTGGTCGGAGATAAACGTGTCCAGTTGCCACTTTGTCCACTAATCATCCCACATGGCCCTGCCTTGGGATTGAATCCGGGAGGCCACAGGACGTCATATCGAGGCTTAAAATCACACTTACTATTAACCCTAATGCCTTTGTCTGTTTTAGGTTTCCATATCGAGCAAGATGTGCGTGGTGTTTGTCTGGGTTGTGACGTCATCTGATGGCGGTTGATACCAGAGTAAACTGTGTTAAAGCAAAAGATCGCAGTCCAACGCACTTTTCTAGCTTGAAGTTCCTTTGAACTATAGGCCTATTTACAGAAATAAGGAGGGGATTCTAAATTTTGCAGCAGTTTTCTACAAAAAAAGTGATCAACTGAAAACAGATGGCTGTATCGAATCGTGGCACAAGGAATACCATCTCCGAAACTGGTATGTTATCAGACTATAGGGCTAACTAACTAACTAACTAACTCCATGGAGCAGAGGCCTTCTTGAGAAGCTAACAGTTTCTCAGCTAGTCAAGAAATTCCCCGCATTTTATGGAACCCGAAGGTTCATTACCGCATTCACAAGAGCCTGCCACCTGTCCCTATCCTGAGCCAGCTCAATCCAGTTCATGTCCTCCCATCCCACTTCCCGAATATCCATCTTAATATTATCCTCCCGTCTACGCCTGGGTCTCCCAAGTGATCGCCTTCCCTCGGGTCTCCCCACCAAAATCCGGTATGCAGACTATAGGGCTAGGTGTCTTGAATTTCTTCTGCCGCTTCTTTAGGAGATGTTAGACACCCCTCAGCTTTAGTTTTAGGGTTGCGTGCTAATTCTGACCATTCCTGCTGCATGCCCTCGGGACCGGAAATCCACCACACACGATTCAGAATGAATGCATGCGTGTAGCCTAAAACTAAAAGCTTTTATGGACAGAAAAAAAAATCCTACTGTATTTTATTGCTACAAACACAATGATAATCAGCGTCATTTATCCATATTTCACGCAGATACGAAAAGGAGTCTTAGACTCCAGCTATGCAACCTAGATGTGTGTCCGGCGGGCTGACAGGGAGATGGAATGCCTTCCTTCATGGTCACTCCTCTACACCCCGCAATTGTTTCTTATGGGGTAAATTTTTATTTCTTTATTCAGACAATACAGCTGGTTAAAACGGCTTTTTTGTGGCGCAACAGCCGTACTGGGGCCTAGGTCGCCTCAGTGTTGAGGTTTCAAGATCACACTCAGATACATCACACTCAGTAGGACTCCTCTGGACGAGTGATCGGCCCGTTGCAGAGACGTCTACCTGACAACACACAACACTCACAAGAGACAGACATCTATGCCACCGGCGGGATTCGAACCCGCAATCCCAGCAAGCGAGTATCCGCAGACCCACGCCTTAGACCCTGCGGCTATTGGTATCGGCATTAGACTTTCCAGCTTTCCAGAAACATTTCTATAGACAGGAACACTGTCCGTTTTATTGTCTACCCCTACACAGACACTAAGAGCTTTTTCTATTTTACTTACGTCAGTAGGGGTCTGTCCACTCTTTCACCTGAAGATGGAAATAGATCCAGTTGCCGAAACGTGTTTTGTTTCGGTCAGCAAAAGCTCCAGACCGGCTATGGAGCCGAACTATCCTCTTATTCTGTGGCTGCCGGAAGTTCTTTCCCCGAAAATAAAGCGGCCGGGACCTTACGATAACCACTCACCTACATCTAGTGCCGAGATTAAGAATTGTGGAGCTGTACGTCTACGCCGTCTACACGCCTTAATGGCTGGCACAGGGACCAATTTTAGGCCATGGTCAAAATCCAAAAAGCGAGTAATATATAATGCGCAGAAAAGTTTGAAATTAAGATTTCAGATGTTCGCTCATTTTTCGTCCATTCTCGTGCAGCATCTGTTTTGGTGCCCATATGCAGTGCACCTGTTACTGAGGGCTATAAGCAACTTTTCGTTTGTTTTTTACGCAAATGACTGGCGGCCATTTCTTCAGACTTATGGTTTCTCCCGTAGTTATGCGGGTAATTGGACTAAATGGCGTGGATAGGAGCAATTTCTACACAAAAGCTTACACGGCAGTTTTGTTCCGCGAGGCTGTAGAACCTCCAAACAAACAGAATACTGTTGTTGACATGCTACATTTAACGTTAACACTTTACAATGCTGCATATATTGAGCACACTTTTACTGTATGTAACTCGTGATCGAGGTGCGGTACATAGTATGATGGATACAGAGAACGACGCCGTATATTTTCGTAGAAAGGTAAAAAGTTTCGAAGGAACCTGCAGGCTGCAACTTCATAGTAGAGAATGCCCATTCCATTCCTTCCCTTTCCTGTGGCGCTATAGTCCAACTACTCCAAAGGCCTTCTCAATGTAGATGTTTCTAGATTGCAAACAATTAGACACACACACACACACACACACACACACACACAGCCGGTAGGGCTCCTCTGGAAGAGTGATCAGCCCGATGCAGAGACCTCTACCTGACAACACACAAACACTCACAAGAGACAGACATCCATGTCTTCGGCGGGATTCGAACCCACAATCCCAGCAAGCGAGCGGCCGCAGACCCACGCCTTAGACCGCGCGGCCACTGGAATCAGCGTAGGATGACCATTACCTTTCCCTTCTAGATTGTCTAGTAGTTAGCGTACTGTAGCATACTGACAAATAGTTCTCTATTTCGACTTAAACCGTCGTCACAATCTAAAGAAGGCCATGAAGTCCCTTACTTTACTCTTTTAAAGCCTAGCGGTAACTTTACGTACCACCAGGTTTAACACTAAAAAATTCTACGTGGTGCCCACATTGCGTTTATGTGTTTTGTACGGATCTCAGCACAAACAGCAACTTTTGCCTTATAAAACATTAAGAGACTGGTTTTTATAACCGAAGTGGAGAGTGTTTACAGCGCGGTACGCACTGAGTCCTTATATAAAACAGATAAGCTTCGTCTTTAAAGGGTTAATTAGAGTCAAGCGAAAAGGAAGTATCGGAAACTCCTGAAACGTCGTGTACGTCAAATGAAAAAGGAAAGGAAAAATTGTTCGTGTGCACGCTATGAAGGTGTGTGAGGAAGTGAAGGGTTGGCTTCAGATCTCGGCTGCATCTCAAACCGAAGAAAATCTTCTATTACAAGATGTTTGGATACAACATTTTACATAATTCGTAATATATTACATCCCAGTGGCCGCGCGGTCTAAGGCGTAGGTCTGCGGGCGAGCGCTTGCTGGGGTCGTGGGTTAGAATCCCACCGGGGCATGGATGTTTGTCTTGTACAGTATTTGTGTTGTCAGGTAGAGGTCTCTGCGACGGGCTGATCCCTCTTCCAGAGGAGTCCTACTGACTGTGGTGTGTGTCTCAGTGTGATCAAGTGAAAATAGACAACCTCGACACCTACTGTGAGTAGGTAGAAGAGGGAAGGACTACGTAAAATATCACTCGTGTCATGATTTTAATACAGTTTCAGTAATTGTTAATTACCCTTTTAAAGCCTAGCGGTAACTTTACATACCACCAGGTTTAACATTAAAAAATTCTACATGGTGTCCACGTTGCGTTCATGTGTTTTGTACGGATCTCAGAACAAACAGCAACTTTTGCCGTATAAAACTTTAAGAGATTGGTTTTTATAACCGAAGCGGAGAGTGTTTACAGCGCGGTACGCACTGAGTCCTTATGTAAAACAGATACGCTTCGTCTTTAAAGGGTTAATTGTGGAATGATATCACATGTAGGCGTATATAAATCACTATTTGCGGCTGACAATTTGCGTAACATGCCGTATGTGTCCTCAGTTGCTGTACCTCCCGGAAGATGGCTGCGGTTCGTGGCCGAAACATGTAGGAGCATCAAAACTACGTGAAGTGCATTTAGCTGGAAGTAAATTTGTGTATTTTTTCCCCATGGCACAACAGCCCCTAGTTGGCCAGGGCCTCCTCAGTATCGAGACTTCACGACCACTCTCAGACACACCACACTCGGTAGGACTCCTCTGGACGAGTGATCGGCCCGTCGCAGACACCTCTACCTGACAACACAAACACTCAAACAGACAAACATCCATGCCCTCGGCGGGATTCGAACCACAATCCCAGCAAGCGTGCTGCTGCAGACCCACGCCTTAGACCGCGCGGCCACCGGGATCGGCCACTTATTCTTGAACTCAGCACTAAAAGGTAGTGTGAGGTTAGCTTCACGCTACTACCGCTTTACCCCCAGAAAGCGTCCCCGGTACCCATTAAGTAGAAGGCTAAATGGATCGCAGAGCGTGTGTGGACGATTTTGGAGAAGAGAACTGTATCTTTCCTGTTCCGGGAATCGAACCACTGTGTTGACCAGTCCGTAGACAAGTCTTTACACCCACTGAGCTATCCTGGTTCCAGATAAAGGAAACGCTCCACAATAACGCATCAGACTCAGGAGAATCATAAAGTAATTGGTAACTTTACAGTCGTTTTTACCACTCGTCGAACAAGGCCCCAGTAATATTTTGTTTGGGACAGTTGGTGTCATTCGTGTATCGTGATGTCGCCAACTGCCCTGTGGACGGCCTTTAACGAGAACCGCAGTTCCTTGTCCTCAGCACGTAACTATGTGGCCTGGTTTATTAAAACGCGTTCCACATCGAGCGGATTTGTTTGCTTTAGGCTAATATTCTGAATCTTCGTAGCATTAATACCCAGACTACCTTTCTTATTTTACAAGGAAAGGCAGGCATGTTTCGTTTCGTAGTCCTTCCCTCTTCTACCTACTCACAGTAGGTGTCGAGGTTGTTTATTTTCACTTGATCACACTCAGACACACATCACAGTCGGTAGGACTACTCTGGAAGAGGGATCGGCCCATCGCAGAGAACTCTACCTGACAATGCAAACACTGTACAAGAGACAAACATCCATGCCCCCGTTGGGATTCGAACCCACGATCCCAGCAAGCGCTCTGCCTCAGACCTACACCTTAGACCGCGCGGCCACTGGGATCGGCAGGCAGACTTGTGTGGTGCCTTATAACGCCTGAAACCCATGAATGACGGAAATTCTTACCGTCTTCTAAACACCGAATTCCGCTTTTCCAGTGAAATGCTTAATTTTCTCATATCTTTCTGTCTCACCAACTTGCTTGAAAGTGTAAATATTAAAATTAATTTAAATTGTATCTAGCAACGCAGTCAATTTAATACATGAACCAAGTGCACTCTAATATTTACATATAAGTGTTATACATAAAGCTGCGACATGTTTCGGTGCCAGTGCACCATCCTCAGGCAGCACAGGCTGCGAAATCTAAAACCAACCGTCACTAACGGGCCGCTATTTGTATGCTTCCACATTCTGTTGTAGACTACGTTGGTCATACCTCTATCGCATAAAAGATACAGCTTCTATTTTAAAATACATACAGTTAAAACAGGAGTTAAAATATTTGCATACTATCTAAATATGCTTTTTAACAGACTGTAATTGTATTGGGTGGTGGTGGTAAACATATAATGCCACGACACCAGAGGTGTCGTGGCATTATATGTTTACCGTAATATGTAACTCATCCCAAAGCGGATCGGGTCCCTGTGTTGTGTAGTGTCCTGCACCGAAGTCAGCAGCCTACCTATTGTGTCTAGCAATTCAGTTCGTACCTCACGGAGAACGAGACTGTATCCCCGTTATGAAGACCAAAGAGTTACTGTTGTTACGGGAAATGATCTCCCTCTGTTTTTAAGAATCATGTGAACAGATAAATACAGTTTGTGGGCTAAATTCAGAGGTTTTAATATTTAACGTTGTTCAAGATTTCATTTCAAAATTAAGGTGGTCTACCATCTCTTCTGCTTCTTCGTAGGTGGTGCAGTATAGCAAATATATTCATTTATGTAGATTTGTGTTTGGGGCACGCGGTGGCGCAGTTGGTTGTGGCACTGCGCTACAAACCGGAAGGGCGCGGGTTCGATTCCCGATGGTGTCATTGGAATTTTTCATAACCCTTCCGGTCATACTGTCAGAAATGAGTACCAGGAATATTTCCTGGGGGGTAAAGGCGGCCGGTGCGTAGGGCTGACAACCTAACCACCTTCAAATGCCGATTGTCTAGATATCTGGGAGCCTCAACTTCCTGGACCCCTCAGGGCCTGTCCCGGCCTGTAATGGGACTGCATGAGACTTGTGTTTACTTGCTCTGTCCACTTCTGTCAATAAGAATTTGATTTAAGTCAGCTCTTATCGCAAATGCAGTAACGTCTCTTGCCCTGTCGTTATTCTTTACCCCGTTTTACCCAGTATATTACGTCCTGTTGCACAAGAAGTCAGAAGGATTGCGTATGCATTGAACAGATGTCTATTTTATGAAATGAAACCAGTCCTCACAACATATTAAAATGTATTATAAAACACTATGGAAAAAGGCTACATGTTTCGGTCATTAATCAACCATCATCAGGCCTATATACAAGAAGTAAAGAATAATTAGTGAAAGCCTTTGAGATCTCATGTATAAATTACAGTATATAGGTCGGAATTCAGACCTTTTCGTGTTTTATAACACATTTTAATAAGCTGTCAGGACTGTTTTCATTTCATAACCCAGTGAATTGTCTCACATCGGTATGCATAATATAACGAGATGTCTATTTGTCAAGATCCAATAGCCTCTTTTTTTTTTTTTTTTTGAGTGGTGAAGGGCCCCGCAGCAGACGCTTCGGACGCACCGCAGCCTTGAGGCTTATTGTGCAACCCTATGATGAAGATGAAGATGATGATTATTTTTTGTCCTTTTCCTAGTAATGGAGCACCGGTGGAATGAAATTGACGGGGGAAAACTGAAGAACTCGGGGAAAAACCTGTCCCAGTGCCACTTTGTCCACCACAAATCCCACATGGACAGACCCGGGATCGAACCCGGGCCTCCGCGGTGGGAGGCCGGCGGCTAACCGCCTGAGTCATGGCACGGCCCTAATAGACTCTTTCTGTTGTTTCATTTTTGTGGAAACTTACAGTTTCTTAAATATCGGCGCTATCAATTGCTAAGATTACGGAGCGTCGGTGATTGAATGTGTATAGAGCACTGGTGCGATGATAGTGACAGGAGAAAACCAACGGGCTTGGGGAAATTCCTGTCCCAATTCCATTTCTTCCAGAACAACCCATTTTGGACTGGTGTGGAATTAAACTCGGGACTCTGCAGTGACAGGACGACGACAAATTTCGCGGGCTTTGGCACTGACTACCACTGCTTCATTATACCTTCTCTATACATTACATTTTTCCGATGTAATATCAAATTTTCGCGTCGTCGCCGCTGAAATATTTAGGTCTACTTATCTACAAGCAATATTTCGTAGCATATGTAATGTGTGTACGCACGTGTGTGTAGTAGATGTCTTTCTGTGTCCTAAATCTCACATGTCTAAATCTATTTTTCCATTAGTTGCCGCGATCACACCGAAATATAATAAAAATTTTCGCTCGGCGGCCATGTTGTTATTTTATATTTTAAAAACTTATTACTTTAAAAAAAACTGCGTATTTTCATGGCCTAAAAGTGAACGTCGCTAATGACGCAATGGCGTAATGTTTATACCAGACTTCTTGCATGTGTGACTGCTGGTTAATAACTTGAAACCGGAGCACACAGAGCCCATAAACACGCGCGCGTTTTAACATTTTGCAGAGAAGTTGGAAGTTTAACCTACGGTGTAGGCCTACCCACAGTGACTGACTTAACGCGATCTTATTTTCTGCAATTTCAGACTTACGCATTTTTAAGAGAATTAAAAATTGAAACCAGAATTTTTTTTTAACGCGCGCAGAATTCTTACTTGCGGGAATGAAAGTGCAGTGAGATGAAGGTGGCAGAAGAATACTGCTGGCTGGTAAAACAGGTGGCGCCGCGGTCATACTGCAGCCGATCAGGTCCTAGTGTGCTGGAGTTTGGACTCCAAAGTGAAGTGTGTTGTCTGTATGTACTTGAATATACTTGGCCATATGTGTATTCAGTAAGGACTTGGTGAAATTCGACTGGCGCGGGAGCTTTCGGAACGTTGACTGTTGCGTATGTCGTGGAGTGTGTGTATCTTATGACGGCTTAAGTGTGTGTAACGAATGGACATTACAATAGGACATTCGTTCTAGAAACGATTTATTATGAACTATATTTCTTTGAGGAAACAGAAAACTGTTAAGTAGGAGCTAATTTTTCTTCCATTCCTCCCGTAATGAAATATCAGTAAGTTAGGAAATTTGCACAGAGCGTGATAATTCTGGAGCCTTCGCTCTGTTATGCCTTTTGGAGTTTAGAGATTTTATTTCGTGTAATTTTCTCGAAAACCGTAAGCCCCGCTGAAAACTGGTAATTGACACGAAATATGTTTCCTTCTTCTCTAAACGTTCATTCTTTCTCTCTAACAAATACTCATATTTAGATAGTTAACTCCAAAATGTTTGCAGAAATCCGTAACTCTTCGAAATTTTTTGTCCGATGTTAAGAACATTTGAAATACATCAGAAACTACTTTTAAAAATCCCATTGTGCAGTGTCATGAGAATCTGTCCGGCAGTTCTCGAAATGGTACGGACGGACAGACACATGACGAAGCTAAATAGGCAAATTTTTGCAACTTTTCATGGCGAAAGCATCAAACATATATAAATTATAAACAATTTTCCGTGTCCTAGCGAAAATCGTGTAAGAAACTCGTTCTTAAAAGACATCTTAGGCCGGGCTCGCTCAACCCGTAATTTGCGGGCAACATGTTTCCCGCGACACAGTTTTATGTTGCCCACATAGATATTTAGAAGGCTTCCTTTAGCCTTTTCCCTGGTAAAGTCGAATTACAACGGCATAATATATTTTTTAAACTTACAAGCTGGTTATTTATGGAGACACATTACAACCCTAATTCATCTTGTAAAAATGTGCTAAAAATAGCGACACCCTTCGCTAGATGTGAAATGCATTGTTTATAATTTTTCGCTTATTATTGTCCGTATATGTTTATTATTCATGGTGTGTTTTAAAATACATAGGTAAAATTATGCATGTAATTACACATATTCATTCTTAATTCTGCATATTGATTTTCGTGTTGCCCGCATGCAGACCAGCCCCTGCCGAAGTTGCTCCGCCGCACATGAACGTTGATCGGCTCTGCCTTAGGCCTTACATAAAACTCACTGACATATGACAGAAGGTACGTGTCCGGAAATCATAGTGCCTTCTCAGCGCTGGCTTGCCGTCCGTGACAGAGAAGGGGTGGTTGTGTGTCGAGAGCCCCTCTCTATCAGTCTGCTTGTATGACAAATCAAGCAGCCAAACCACACGTTGGCCTGTATATTTATCATAGTCCGCCATTTCAGTAGTCTGTCTTGCCGCTTCCCGTGTAGGTGTGTTTTGGCGCGTGTGCTTGGAATATGATGTTTTACATCAGATTATGTACTTAAAATGAAGTGAAATGTACTTGATATTAGTGTAAGTGTATTCGCGCGTTTGTTTAAATGTGCGTGTGGTCTTACTTATGCTGTATTTTTCTACGTTTGTTATTGTGGGAGTGTTTGAAGTGCAGAAGTGCCATCAGTGAGTGAATGTGGTAGTCTTACTAGGTAGGGTTGTGTTCTTTCAAACGTCACAGTTAAGGTATTAATCTGTTCAAAATACAAGGGTTAAAATTGTTCCTGTCATCTCTCGTATCTTTTCTACGAGGCACGTCACACTGACACAGCAGTTTTGGGAACTCCGTTTTCAGGTAGGCCCTGGCTTTTCAAACGTTCTATCCGCTATAATTAAGTGAAATCATCCCCAATGTTATCATCATTGCGACATCATCAATATCTGCGTCATTCTTCATCATAATCAGTTATCACCCTTACACTGCCGATCAGCTCCATTTGACCAGGTGCAGTTGCACAGCTGTAAGAGAGTCAAGTGTCCCCCACCACCACACCTGTAACTTTGCAGGTGTGCACCTGATGTAGTGACCGTTTCTAGGCTTTATACAAGTATATTGATAACTTGTTACAGTTGTTATAGGCACAAATATTGTTGACACGTGTAATTAAAAGACAGGTTTACTACACGGCACTTAATAAGGGTCAGTATTGCTGTCGCCTGCGACGTGACGCCGTGTAGTGTGGTAGAAGTTTATAGACGTTTCGGAGGAACATTATATCTTAGTTTCCAGGATAGAGGACGTGCCTGCTTATAGAAGGACATTGTGTTAGAGTTTAGGTTCTCACAGCGGTGACTACGAAGATTGCCTACTCACGCTTGAATATGACGCCGTGTAGTCTGTTATAAATTGTCATTCTTCCTCCTTTCTTACCATGCAAGAGGTGCTTCTTGGTCGTGCCATGCCTCAGGCGGTTAGTCGCCAGCTTCTCACTGAGGACGCCCAAATTCAGTTCTAGGACAGTCCCTGTGGGATTTGTGGCTGACAAAATGGACTCTCAGCAGTTTTATTTTGTCTGTTTGTTATCATTCCACCGTTACGCCATATTCGTCTGGCGAGGTGAACAGTGGGCCCATTAAAATCTGTAACTCCGCAGGGAGGAAGTGGCACCCCACCAACAGAAAACCGCACAACTGATATTTTTGGAAATAACGCAGTGGACCAGTAGTCAGCACTCCCGCTTCACTCTTGCGAGGTCTCGGATTCAAATACAGGCTCGCATATTGGTTGCGCTTATTGTTTTCGTGTTTTTACGCAGGCCTTCTAAGCAAACACCGGGATTTTCCACTTTCTTCGGCACTCTTTTTGATTCAGTACTTACTTATCACCATATTACCTAACAATTTGTGATCTGAACGGTGAATATATGTGAATGAGGTGGGCTGTTCGTGTATCCCACGTGGAGAGGTTAGGAAATTCGTAAAAAAAGTCTGGTCTGCAAAGAGCTCGTGGTACATCTAGGCGTAGCTGGTAGGTCAGCGGTGAAGCAGTTCTTGAAGAACGCCTTTGGACTGCGTGGAGTGGATCCGTCTGGCTGACGACGGAGCCCATTGGCGGGCTGTTTTATGCAAGGTAACTGCAAGTTCCATAAAAGTGAAGACTTGCTACAGTACTTAACTAACTTACTAGGTTCTCAAAGTGCTCCATGGAATTAAACTTTTAAAGCCTACTGGTTACTTGATGCATCAACAGGTTTAACATTCAGAAAATTGTACATTCTGCCCACACTGTGTGTATATGTTTTTTATGTATCTCAGAACAAACAGTGACTCTTAGCCGTATGTAACATCAACTGATTGGTTTTTATAACAAAGATGAAAAGTGTTTACTGCGCGGTATGACCTGGGTCTATAAATGAAACAGTTTACGCCTCGTCTTTAAAGGGTTAAGTGTGTTATGGTGCTTATACCGACTTCCTTGAAAACTGCTATGTTATTTCAAATCTTAATAAACGAGACAAATATTTTATTGCCTAAAGATAGTTTTCTTTTTGAGTAATTAATCACAACATCAACGTGTATGGTAAAGTGCAGACGTAGCTCCGTGCTTTCTTAACCTTTGCATTACATGGAGGCGACCGGTCTGCTTCATGTCCCGGCTGTTTTACCGCCGATACGCTATCTAGGTTTCTTCTGGCCACGAGGCTATGTGGATCGCATACCCTATGAATAAATGTGGGTCGAGCCCTCACGGTGCCGTTGCACGTAGGCCTTCACAGGCCCTTTGTGCCCCCTCATTAGGTCCAAGTCACAAGAGCCCTGTCCTCCTAAAGAAGTTCCAGATGGCCCTTAGATTCAGATCTCTCACATTCTCAGGGTCCAAGAAAAAGGGTCCCAGATGAATTTGTCTGAGTGTTATCGCATACCCTATAGAGACTGTGATGACGAGACAAATCTTTCTTCTTCCGGGAGTCGAAGCAGATACCTCTACCGTCCAGCCCGCAGCCCACTCAGTCTGCAAAACTGATCCTTACGGACACGTTTAACCCTTTAGAGACGAAGCGTATCTGTTTTATATAAGGACTCAGTGCGTACCGCGCTGTAAACACTCTCCACTTCGGTTATAAAAACCAATCTCTTAATGTTTTATAAGGCAAAAGTTGCTGTTTGTTCTGAGATCCGTACAAAACACATAAACGCAATGTGGGCACCACGTAGAATTTTTTAATGTTAAACCTGGTGATACGTAAAGTTACCGCTAGGCTTTAAAAGGTTAATGAGGAAAGTTGTGGGACACGGCGGCCGTGACTGCAAGCAGTATGCGTGGGAGGCAATACAGCAGCCTTCAAACCCACGCCCGCCAGTTCTTATCCTGCTGTCGCTGACACCCATTTAATAGCCGAGGGTAATTCTAAACAATTAGCCGTGTCTTGGAGAAATGGCTTTAGAACATGCAATGAGTATACAAAGAGGTATCTCGAGAATGCCGTCTTCTGGGATGTGACGCTGTGTAATATGTTAGAAAGTTTCCGACGTTTCGAAGGGACGTAATGCTGCCATCTTCACTATAGCCTGATTATAAAGGCACTGCGTTCCTCCGACGCGTTGGTAAATTTATACCAAAATACACGGCGTCACATCCCAGAATACGAAGATCATAGTGACTGTCGTGAGAACCTTAAATGTTGAGTGACGTCACCTGGTGGATTCCATTCTTCTGGGATATGGCGCGGCGACAATGGATGATAGGCCCCCGACGTTTCGAGGCAACCTGGGGGGGGCTGGCCCTGAGGATGTATATAATTTATGTTTGATTTTAAAAATTATGTTATAAAAATCATGTTGCAAGTACAACATAACACTGTTTGCATTTGCATTTATATAGATTCGCATATACCATGTTCCGTGACTCAGTCACAGTGTCCTATCTCCTTGTTCTTTTTAAATTTCATTAGTTTATTTTTAAAAATTTTAATGTACTAGTCATCACCCTATTTCGGTGTCTGATTTCACCTGAAGGGGAAATCACGCACAACTTTTGATATCATAATACTTACAAAATTTTGTGTTTCTTTAAATTTCGGTTTTCGGGGGTTTGGGGGGTGCAGCCCGTCATCCCTCCTTGGGTACGCCCCCGCATTACCTGTATTTAGTTGGAGGGTAAGAGAAGGAACCTAGAAGCATCGCTGTCCATGTCATGAAGGCATGGGGGGGGGGGGAGTAGAAGTATAGCTCCACTGAATCTTAACCTTGGCACTACATGGAGATGAGTGGTCAGCTTCACGCCCCACTCGCTTCATCTTCGGGGAAGGAGCCCCTGGTATCCACTGAATAGGAAGGTGGATGGGCCTTAGAAAAGATCTGGGCCTTTTGGAGAAGAGAATACTTCTTGCTCTTTCTAGGCTCTAACCTCGGATCGCCCAGCCCATAGAGTAGGCTGTAACCTCGGATCGCCCAGCCCATAGAGTAGGCTGTAACCTCAGATCGCCTAACCCATAGAATAGGCTCTAACCTCGGATCGCCCAGCCCATAGAGTAGGATGTAACCTCGTATCGCCCAGCCCATAGAGTAGGCTGTAATCTCGGATCGCCCAACCCATAGAATAGGCTCTAACCTCTGGTCGTCCAACACATAGAATAGGCTCTAACCTCGAATTGCCCAGCCCATAGAGTAGGATGTAACCTCGGATCGTCCAGCCCATAGAGTAGGCTGTAATCTCGGATCGCCCAACCCATAGAATAGGCTCTAACCTCGGATCGTCCAACCCATAGAATAGGCTCTAACCTCGAATCGCCCAGCCCATAGAGTAGGATGTAACCTCGGATCGCCCAGCCCAAAGATTAGGCTTTAACGTCGGATCGCCCAGCCCATAGAGTATGCTGTAACCTCGGATCCCCCAGCCCATACAATAGGCTCGAACCTCGGATTGCCTAGCCCATAGAGTAGGCTATAACGACAAATCGCCCAGCCCATAGAATAGCTTCTAACCTCGAATCGCCCAGCCCATAGAGTAGGATCTATACCGACTGCGCTTGTGACGTCCAGTACAGCCGAAATTCCGGTCGAGCTGTGAACCCACTAGTTCTCGAACAGGAAGCAGGATTGTTGATCATGTGACGCAATAGCCACGCGCAGAAATCAAGCCATGAAGGGTAAGCATGTGAACTAACATGGAACTGTAGGTGCTGAAGCATGTTACCTTGCGGTCAGGAGGGTATGGGAAACAACCAGAAGCAGTCCTCATGTGTATACAGCAGCTTCGTCGGAAAAAGCGATTTTGGTATGGTCAGTATAAAAGTGATTGCCCCTTGGAGCTCAAGAGGTCAGAGTCAGGCGTGGGAAGGCATCAGTTCCTTGCATGAAGTGGTAGCAGTTGAGAGGTTACTGCCCCTTTGCGATGTCGTGTAATACGTCACATTCCTCACTATATCGACAGAATTAACTGCTTGATTAGGGCGTACAGATGTGGGTATGGTGCAAGCATCCATTCACGGTACAGGCAGGGATTTTTCTCTTCTCCGCCGCATCCAGGTTGGGTTTTAAGGCCCACCCAGCGTCCTAAAATGGGAAATCTTTCACTCGGATTTAAAGCTAATGGGCAATGAAATTAACCACTCACCCCTATCTCGTACCCACTTTAAAGAATACGAGGAAGTTTACCTCCACTCCATGATAGGCCTTCATGGAGTGGTGCCCAAGTACAGGAAGGAACTATAACTTCACATTTTTTTAGTGGTGAAGGGCGCCGCAGCAGACGCTAGGGACGCACTGCAGCCATGAGGCTTATTGTGCAACCCTATGATGAAGATGAAGATGATGATCATTATTTTTTGTCCTTTTCCTAGTAATGGAGCACCGGTGGAATGAAACTGACAGGGGAAAACCGAAGAACTCGGGGAAAAACCTGTCCCAGTGCCACTTTGTCCACCACAAATCCCACATGGACTGACCCGGGATCGAACCCGGGCCTCCGCGGTGGGATAACCTCACATTACCTTCACCTTCATTTCTACCTGGATTTTGTATGGGTATCCAGTCTTGCGAACTGCGGTGTTTGGTTTTGTATAGATATCCAGTCTTGCCAACTGCGGTGTTTGGTTTTGTATAGGTGTCCAGTCTTGCCAACTGCGGTGTTTGGTTTTGTGTAGCACGCTCCTGTCCGCAGTTATGAACGTATCTACACACTTTCGAATCAGACGCATCCACACCAACAAACGTATAGACCCTATTTGCCGTGGCTGGAGATATCATGGCGTCTAACACCAAATTAATGCTGCACCGATTTTTATTTTGACAAATTTTACATTGCCTTATTTTTGGTGGGGGGGGGGGTACGCTGTCGTGCAGTTGGTTGACGCACTGCGCTACAAGCCGGAAGGTCACGGGTTCGATTCCCGATGGTGTCATTGGAATTTTTCACTGACATAATCCTTCCGGCCGCACTATGTCCCTGGGGTCGTCGTCTCAGCCACTAACAGAAATGAGTAACAGGGGTGTCTCCTGGGAGGGAGGTAAAGGCGGCCGATGCGTGGGGACAACATTACCACCTTCATGTGCCGACTGTCTAGAAACTCTGGGGGGCTCAACCTCCTGGAGCCCTAGGGGCCTGTTCAGGCCTATTCAGGGACAGGTTTTTTATTTATTTTTATATATGTCAGATTTTTTATACTAAAAACAATTTCCACTCCTATGAGGGTTGCAAATAACAGCCGTCGTTCCCTAAACCTCAGTGTTCCCGTAACGGATTCCAACTACGCGTACGTCTTCTAAAGTCGTCTCCTTCCTTAAATACGTCCTACATGGCTCTAAGATCTGGAGTTCTCAGTCGGTGTTTTACCAGCCGCTATGATTTCTCAGGAACTTAACCTTTGTGGTTCGTGGGGGTTTCCTGTACGTGCAAATTATTGCAAGGTAAGCAACGCGTCTGTTGTGCTGTATGACGTATGTTCTGACGTCATGTTATCTAGGTACAAGAACTCTCACCACCTTTCTGTCTCGCGGACGTGTTGGCATCCCGAGAGATGATACGGCTGGTTCATTGGTAATTGAATTTGTGCATCCAAGGTCATACAACGAACGTGTGAATAATCGGAATGCACCGGCAGCCGGGACACCACCGCCAATATAGTGATTGGGCTACGGGCTGAACGGTCCGCGCTTTGATTCCCGGCGGGGGCCCACCCACACTCCTATTGAATGATTAACCCTTTAAAGACGAAGCGTATCTGTTTTATATAAGGACACAGTGCGTACCACGCAGTAAACACTCTCCACTTCGGTTATAAAAACCAATCTCTTAATGTTTTATAAGGCAAAAGTTGCTGTTTGTTCTGAGATCCGTACAAAACACATAAACGCAATGTGGGCACCACGTAGAATTTTTTAATGTTAAACCTGGTGGTATGTAAAGTTACCGCTAGGCTTTAAAAGGTTAAAGTACGTTCTTTCTCCTGGGGTAAAGGGGCCGGGACGTGAAGTTACACACTCACCGTCATATAGTGCCGAGCTTAAGAATGAGTGGAGCAATGCCACTATTCTTCCTATATGCCCTTATGGCGTGGAAAGAGACTTCACCTTTGCTTTAACGAGGAATGCGCCTCCCGATTGACACAAACTATAATCAAAACTTGCGTTAGATAATAATGAACTGAAGACATTGTGGATTCTCACCGCGGAGGCCCGGGGTTTAATACCAGGCCAGACCATGTGAGATTTGTGATGGACAGTGGGGCATTGGGACAGGTTTCTCACACTACTTCGGTTTGCCCTGTGTCATTCCACCGATGCTCCATACTCATTCATCCATCCATTCATTCATTCGTTCGTTCATTCATTCATTCATCTCTCACTGATGGTATACAATCCTAGGAAGTGTCGTCGTTGCTTAGTAACACACACCCTCATCAGAGAGAGCAGTAATGAACAGCACCTTTGTCTAATTGTCACAATTGAGTGGACGTTTTCCCCACTTTCCTTGCCTGGGGACGAAGACGCAACAGGTTTCCGAAACGTCCTGTTTTTAGAATAAAGTTTACTCACACAATGGGAAAAGTGCAATTGTAATACCGTAGCAACAACAATCATTATAACGATAATAATTACAGGTAAGAGCCAATTTGGGCACTGCACACATACCTTGGAAAGTAAAAGGTAAAGCTATCCCATTACAGGCCTGGACAGGTCCTGAGGGTTCCAGGAGGTTGAGGCTCCCTGATTTCTAGACAATCGGCACATGAAGATGGTAAGGTTGTCAGCCCTACGCACCGGCCGCCTTTACCCCCCAGGAAATATTCCTGGTACTCATTTGCGTTAGAGGCTGAGTCGACCCCAGGGCCATAGTGCGGCCGAAAGGCTTATGTAAATGAAAAATTCACTTCGGAAAGTACTAATGCAATAGTACAAAACAAACAACATGGGAATTAACTTTACATGTACCATAAATTGTAGCTGTAGAACAGCTACAACAATGTATACCCTGGAGACATGGTTTGTTTCAGGCATATACGAGGTAATTGTAAACACCCTGTATAAAGGCAGTGAAAGATAATAATAAAAATAATAATAATAATAATATTTTATATAATTTATTATAATATGATTTCGAAATGTGAGTGCTGCATGTTTCACGAAGAACAACTTATAAATATTTAGACACAAAGTTCTCAGGAAAATAGCTTGAGACCCGTGAGATAATCGCACCAGCAGCTTCGTAGTATATATATCTTACACAGTGTCTTTGGAGAAATTAATTGAAGGCGGTTGTGGCCAACGCGATATGTAACTCTGACGCATAAGTAGAGAAACACAATTTTTATGGTGAGATTCTTTGGAAAATAGCCAAGTAGTCGGCGGGAATCTGCTAGAGTGATTTTCAGTGTATGACGTTTCAGATAACGTTGAGTATTGCCTTATCAGAAAACATACGACCAGGCAGAGTACCCGTCATTAGTATTGAATAAGCAGAGCTGTTGACTTCAAACTCGTAGCTCTGACAGTAACCCACGGTCATCTCCTACCTGACTATCCCATAGGGTAGCGTGAAACCACCAGGTGTCAAATTCTTAGATTCGTGCCGGCTACTATAAAACAACTACATGTCGGGATAATATTCAAACAGATCTTATGGAATTGGGTTGTACGAATCGACTCCACTGTTTCAGAATCGTGTGCAATTCACCTGTTTATTATTGGTGGTGCTGGAAATTAGAATGCTACGATTAGAATTTTTATGTTTTTACAGATTCAAAATAGAGTGTTTGAGGTCCATTACGGTCCGTTGTCTGTATCAGCTGAAGCTACAGAGTAACAACACAACTTATGTACGTACAACGTAAAATTTAGGCGCGTTCGCGTAACCATTGTTGCCGTGGAAAAGCAACATGTATTACACACTCTGAGCACGTGCCTGTAGCCTTAGTTATCCAGCATGCAAAGCACATGCGCCGTGTTAGGCCTATATTGTAATTTTTGGCCCGTCCGACTGTACCATATTTTCCACATATCTCATAAACAGCATGATTTTCGGAAAGAACAAGTTATTGAACATAAAATGTGTTTTGATTTTCCGTACATCTATTTTCTGAAGCATTTCTCATTCTAAGAAGACGTCAGCGAGATATTGTCATAACTGCACAAACGTCTTCATGTAAAGTACCCATTATTCTTGTCAGATTTTAATAAAACTTGAATTTTCATTAAAGATTTCCGAAAGGTACTCAAATATCAAATTTCATAAAAATCCGTCCAGTGGGAGCCGATTTGTTTAATGCGGACGGACAGACATGACGAAGCTAATAGCCGTTTTTTGACATTTTGCGATCGCCCCCAAAAACTGCGTCACACAGTGCTCGAAGGATCGTATTATCCGTACAAGATGTGAAGTTCTCATCGCGTTGTGTGTGAATATCGCATTCTTCTGGCATGTGAGGCGTTGCATTTACAAAGACGCTGCGGAATGACTGGATGATACTGAATTCAACAGAACGTGGAAGAAAACGGTCGTGACCTATTTAAAACAGACCCAGGTACCGTCATTAACCTATGGATAGGTCCTAGAAGAATGCCGGAAACAGATGGCTGGCGGCAGTGTCCGATTATTCCATTCTTCTGGGTCATGACGCAGCGTCACGTCCCAGAAGAACGGCGTCCTCGCTTTGGTACCCATCTACCAAATTACAGAGCCGCATCGTAGAAGAAGACAAGCTTGTTGTCTGTAGTTGAGGTGTCAGGGAATTTAGCCCTTTAAAGACGAAGCGTATCTGTTTTATATAGGGACTCAGCGCGTAGCGCGCTGTAAACACTCTCCACTTCGGTTATAAAAACCAATCTCTTAATGTTTTATAAGGCAAAAGTTGCTGTGTGTTCTGAGATCCGTACAAAACATAAACGCAATGTGAGCACCACATAGAATTTTTTAATGTTAAACCTGGTGGTATGTAAAGTTACCGCTAGGCTTTAAAAGGTTAAAGGTTCATATTAAATTACTGAAATGCGTATTCACAAAGAATCATTTATTCAAAATATTATATATTATATACGATATTCTCAAATGCAAGCTCGACAGAGAGAATATATGTGTATACAGAAGATAAAGTTGAGCAAATGTGAAGAAACTCTGTCTTGATTCCGTCCCACATAGCCGTCTGCTACTTCTCATAACATAACAACATTGACAGCTCATCTTATCCACCCCTGAACCATCATCCTACATACTGAGTTACACAATGTTTTAACAAACCGTACATTAACCAGATCTATATAATACTGTACATATGTGTTCCAATAAAAAAATGTCCTCACAAACAAATATTTTTTGCAGACAAATGTTTTTTGACACTTGACAAAACAGATAAAGAGACATCCAGTGTTTTTGGAAAGACTTTTTAAAATTGTAACAGTTAACAAATGAACACTCGAGGGGAAACTTGGGCTAGTCTCAACAGCAACGACTGATATTTGACGCCATTCTTCGAAAAGATCCAGTTCTTAAATATTTGTCTCATGCAAGATATTCTTCGTATCGGATACGTCAGTGAGAATTACAATATGCTGGGGAGGAACAGGACGTTCTCAGTACTATGTCCGTCTGTGGCCAGTCCTTTCCGATACACGATACAGCGGGAACGGAATGTACCAATTACTGCTTACTGTTTATGGACACATACCAAGTAAAATTGTCGGAATATGAGAACCATCAGCCTGTAATATACTGTTTTTGAACGAGTCATGCTATGTAAACAGCCTGCTGGTAGCAGGTGAATTGAGTTTAAAATCTCCTGTTCATAGCATCTGAAATTAATTTGATAATTCTGATAATTACCTTAAAACTGTGTTAATTCCGACCTGCGCTTTTGTAATGGATAGTAACACGAGTTTATATTTATCTAGACGCCACAAATGAGTACACTATGATGTCTCCAAATATTGTTACAATAATGACACCAATGACAATAACACACACCCGGATAATTTCAACGTGTGTATTTTTCATAACTTGAAACTGGAAAAGACTGTTTTAAGAAATAATTGGTTTCAAACATAACAGTAAATTATGAATATATTATGTTCATATTTCCACACAGAAATGCACTGTGCAATGTTAATTACTTAATCCTGATTCTTTTATTCTGGACACCACCCGAAAACTTTGCTTCCCTTCCATATTAATATCATCCAGCCGTTCGGGTTTTCATGTTACATTTCGGTTCCTCTCTTCAGCACGCCTGTCGGTGCATAGTTTAGTTTTCTGCCTTATGACCTCGTATAGTCTGGTAAGTGGACATGAACGAGTCGGCGGGTGTCCAAAGTATTTTTATTTCTTAATTCCCAGTTATTAATGTGAAGACGCGGAGTTAATTTAACTGGCGTGATATTGATTCGTACCGCACAGTAAACACATTCCGTCTCAATTATAAAAACCAATCAGTTAATGCTGTATAGGGAAATAATCGCTGTTTGTTCTGACATCCATACAAAACACATAAATACACTGTGTGGGCGGACCGTGGAATTTATGAACGTTAAATCTCACTGTATATAAATTAAGATGTGTTTAAAAGGTTAATTTATAAATATTGACAAATATTTCAAAACAAAATAGTGCTGTCATGGGGAATCTGCTTTGAGTATATTGACTTCTCGGCCACATATCAAAAGACTACGTAACATACCAGGCGATGCTGTTGCGACTGTAGGGAACTGCGAAATTTGAAGCACCGGTAGAAGGAAAACATATTGGTGTGTAGCATAACCACGTTAATACTGATGCCGTAGTGCCTGACAATTTGAATTAGTCTTTTAACATTATACAAACATTACATTTACATAAAATGTATTCGCCAGTATGAGATATAAAGCAACAGACATCACCTTCCACATTGGAATACTGGAAGAAAATTTCAGTAAGGCGAGACATACTCAATTTTGTGACATGTTCTCCACAGTTGGTTGTTAACACCTACCTGTGAACGTTTCCGTCACACGTGGATGTGTTAAATTAAATCTCTAAAAAAAAGCTTTTTACCTGCCAAATTTAATGCACATAGCTTCTGCAGGGCGTTGTCATTTTTGTGTATAGTCCCAATTCTAACACACAGTACATGCTTCTAACACCTGCTCACAAATTGTTGTGCCTACCACTGCACACAGTGGGGTCACAATTTTTTTTTTCGCGTTTTTGATATTTTACATTTCATTCGTCTTCTGTGTAGAACTCTTGACAAATATCCCTAATTTCATGACGAATTTAATATCATGTCACAAAATAAAGTATATCACAAAACCGGCCGAAATATAATGTAATGAAGCGGTTGTACCGAACTGTATACGAACAAAAGACACAGTTATGCTACATTTTGCTATGACTATAGTGGACTGAAAGGTTAAACACGTTCAATTGAAGCACACGCTGTACAGTTACATATTGACTGACAGGGAGGTTTTGATACTAAAACAAAACAGCATTTACCTTCAGTTTCGCAAATTGAATGTTATTCAGTTGGAAATTCCAACGGAAACACATTAAATTTACACCTGAATATTTATTAATTTATCTTCTAGTGTTATCAAGACTGTTGTTCCAAATTCAAAACAAATATGCAGACCCTGATCACGATATACAAAACGTCATCACAGCAGCTTTCACTTTGCAGGTACAGTTCAACGTTTAAATTCCGACAGAGCACCATGCCCATCGATTTACCTGCAAATTTATAATCGGTTACATATTATATATTTACTTAAGGGAAAAGTGGAAATTGGCAAGTTCAAATATATAATTTTAAAACTGTGTTTTAAATTAGATGTTCAAATTTGATGTGACATATAAAATGTATAAGAGATAGAAGCGTCTCTCCCCATACAATGTAAGAGGAAAAAGTAGACATTAAATGGAGCAGACCCCAAGGAAACATCTGTTGTCAAAGAATTGCAGTGGCTTGTTCAATGCTACATCTCCGTTCAAATCTACTAGATTACTAATTGCGTGTGAAAAAAAAAGTTTCTATTGAAAGGCATTTTAATTATTTTTCCTCCTAATAAGTATGCACTTACGGATTATATTTTCAAATATTAAAAAATATGCCGTGACTTAGTAAGACTGTATAGTGTTTTAAACTTTTTAAATGGCAGTATGTAAGAAATTTAGCAATTTCTGATTAACAATATAATGTCTTCCATAATTCAATCATTACTCCTGTAAATTCTCACGTCACTTTACCTCTTCTCCGGAAAAAAAAATATGGACAATTTTAGCACCACTGTTCTCTCCCCCTGATGAAGATTTAATTATAAATTTATTTTAAATTCAGCATGAAAATCTTATTCATGAGTATATTGTCATTTGCTCCACTCATTGGCTAAAGACAGAGCACGCACCGTGACAAGTAATTTCAGAGACTCCACTGCGACGAAGCCACGTCACAGTTTGGCTCCAACTTTTAACTGGCCATAAACGCAGGCAGCACTCGTTTGTCCCAATAGCCAAAGGTTTCACATTATTTTTTACAACCAACAAGACATGATATGTTACAAATACATACATTACACTGTAGGCCAAATTTACTTTCCCATATAATGTTTAGACACAAATTCAGAAACATGTCTGTCAACGAAAGCTATCAAAAGGAGTAAAGACATTAAAAGCTGAAGGGGGAAAAAAAGGTAGGTTACAAACGTACGAAATAACAAGAACATTCAATTGTTGAAAAAACGTTCACAGATGCTAACAATTTACACTACAGCATTAACACCATAATACATTGGTTTTGTGATTTTGTACTCTTTGGAGCATTCTGATAATGCAGCCAATCTTTATGATGAAACAGATACATGAACAATGAAAAAAGATATTGAATACATAAATAATAAAGAACGGGTTTCATGAAGGAAAAAATATTTACCTTAAAAACAATCTACCTCGGTAATGTACATTGGCAGTAACTCCAAATTTACAAAAAGAAAATGCCTTCCTTTTAAAAAGGCTTAAAAAGGGTAACAAAATAACTTACTATCTATTACAATAGTCTGGCACATATATTCATTAATGTATTAACAACGGATCCGTAAGATAAGACATTGACAAATTCAACATGGTTTCCAACGTGTGAGCATTACAGGAAGCCAAACTGAAAGACGTATTACGTAACATGTTTCAAACGATGAATACACTTTTATCAAAGAATAGAAAATAATTACTTTCTCTTGTGATGGGAATTAACGACTGATTGTTCCCCATTAGCTAATTACACTGCTTATCCGCTTTAGAGAGCCTCACTTCATATTGTATAAACATTATGTATAAATCACAACTGGCAGCGTCTCACTACCATCTAATAATGCCCTATTTCATTGATTACTTGTTACATTTAATCTCGTGTTTGTGTGCGTGTGTGTGTGTATATGTGTGTGCCAAAGGTTACACATCAAAAGAATTAAATGTCTAAATGAAATGTCGCTATGGCTCGACAAATGTAACCCTAGAAGTGCCAGCACCAATTCCTAAAGTGCCAAGTGAAAACACCGCAAAACTGCAATATTTAAGGTTCACACAGCGGTCTTGCTAGAGGTTTAAGTCTTCTGGGATGTTATGCTGCGTCGTTGGGTAAGTCGTTCCTGACGTGTTGAAGGATCGTACTGTCTCCGAAACGTTTGCAGCTATTTACCCAACGGCACAGTGTAATATCCCAAGAGACTTCAATCTCCACCCTAAAATTTTCGAGTTAATTATATATGTACAAAATACCTAAATAAATTCGGCTGTAGAGGAAATGTTTACTCCATATTCTTGGACTGTTTGATGCCGGTTATGATGGTACGACGATCCTTCGAGACGTCCGTAACTGTTTAATCAGCAACACAGTGTGACACACCCCATAAACTTGTATTTTTAGTGACACCGCTGTGAGAACCTCAAATCTCGCAGTTTTCGTCCAAATGGGTTTTGAGTATGCAACGGAGCTAAAATGCTAGATTATCGTACATGGCAATCATTGTACAAGCCGAAACGTCCGGCACTTAAAGGGTTAATCGACAGCGATGTTGTTTCTATTCCTTCAGCACCACACGTACAGACATTGGATCGTGACTAATCATAAATATAAAGCAGTACATGTACAGGGATTACAGTTAATTAAATAATTAAAAAAAATTAAAAAGTTTAAAAAAAGATATATTTCCTTATGCATTGAATTAAAACACTGGCATACGCAATTTTCAATAGAAGAAAATCGTTCTTACATGAAAAATCACTGACCATTCTATTTGGCACTTCAAAGAAAGTGTGAAATATTTGTAGCCATCGTGCTATTCTTACGATTAGATAAATGTTACTTTAAATTGTTCTACGAAAGTAGCTTTGCAGCAATAACCATAGAGTGCCTTAACAGCTGATAGCCAAGGACGAGAGCTCAACGCGATGAACCGTTTAGAACGTTTCGAGCTATTTCGAATAACGTTTCTGAAATGTTACATTCTGAATCACAGTAGGTGTACGGTTGAAACACTTTGACAAAGTAGGCTGTACTGAAATAGCATCAAGCCGTCGCATCAGAGAACACGTTTTGTTTCACACATGGTAGTGGCACTGCAGCTCCTGTGTGCTATTGTGTCTGTCGTTCTGGGCATGTTCACTGACGTTGTCAAATGTGCAAGAGGCATTTTACCTTGATGCGGGCATATTAACCCTTTAACGATAGAAATTGACCTCAATTAGACTTAAATACTCAGTTCGTACCGCGCAGTAAACACACTCAGTCTCGGCTATGAAAACCAAACAGCTAATGCTGTATAGGGAAAAAACCGCTGTTTGTTCTGAGATCCGTACAGAACTCACAAATACACTGTGTGGGCAGAACGTAGAATTTGTGAATGTTAGACCTGGTGGTACGCAAAGTAACCACTGGGCTTTGACGGGTTTTAAGCATTTAAGTGAAAAACGACAGGTGGAAAATTACTTCAGACTGTTTGTTTTTTTTTTTTTGTGGGCTACGACATCGTATTTTGTCGTAGGTGGTTACTAAAGTTACGGAAAAACCTGACGCATCCATCTTCAGGACCTCTACCCTGAACACGGTGGCAGCAGCTTCTACTAAACATGTGTGTGTACCTACCAGACCGCACGGTATTGTAATCCAGAAGATGAAAATCTGAACTTCCACCGTATTGAAAACCTCAAATATCATAAATTTATTTGGTGATGTCATCGGTCGGTGGTGCTTTGTCAATTATATAACAAAGGTCAAAATAAATGTATCAAATGACTCGATTTCAAATAGCAAACGACCATTTGTAACTTGACGATAACAGCAAAGATGATAAACAAAAGCTTAAACAAAGGAGATATTTTAATGCAGAAGAATGAAGTAGAGCCTAAAGGTAAAACTCTGGCTGTGCTTAATTCAACACAATGAAGACGTAGGTTGAAGTGAAGTCACAGCTCCAGGCATTCTTAGTCTTGACACTAGATGGAGTTGAGTGATCAGATTCATGCCCCCGGCGCTTTATCCCTGTGTCTGAGGGCCTCCGGTGCCCGAAGGAAGCTGCTTGGACCTCAGAGCAGGTCTGGACACTGTAGATAAGAGAAAAATCTGTCCCTGGCAGGTTTAGAGTCCCGATGGGAAAACCCGTAGCCAGGGTACTTTGAAGACCTTTCTGAGGGCAATTAAAAAGTAAACTTGGAGTCCTGCCTAGACCTAGTTCTAGACTGGCAACGCAGAGCAGTGTAAGAATTTACATACAAATATGTTTAACAAAAAATTTACAAAACAACCAGCTTTTTCGGGCCCCCCCCCCCCCCGCGAAGAGTGAGGGCCCACGCAGTCGTATACTTTGCAGCAGCGCTGAATGGGGCCTATCCGCAGCCAGACATTACACTGGCTGAGCTAGCACTGCTTATTAGAAAATATGGTATGTCAATGTATAATTTCTTGATGGAGTTCCTTATGCGAGTTTCGTTATTTTGTGCACTCGAACCCTATTATAACGACATTGGTTTAAGGGATACCTCGCCTATAACGTCACATATTGTGGTACCAGTTAGTTTTTCACTGTTAACCATAACATTATACTCCTCGGTTAGAACAACGCTCGTTTATAACGGCACAGAATACTTTGTCCCTTTCATGACTTTATAACGGAGTTCGAATCTGTTTATAGAGGAGGAATCGGACGTCACCGATCTCATTCATCGCTCGATTCGATTACACACGATGATAGCCAAGCGTCGGACTTCCGCATTAGGGTCTTGCAAAGGAAGCATCTCCGTTTTCTTAGATGACCGGACACGTAACGGCACTACACTAAATTGCAATTTTCTGATGTATAACACGACACAATTTGCAAACACTGAATACCGTCGCCCAAAAGCTAACGCTTCATACGTGTATCTGAGATATGCCCTATTCGAATCCCGGAGCCGGAACACCGACCAATCGGACTAAAGTTTTTGCGTGATTTTCCTGTCCCCTCAGGCAAAGACCAGAATAGTACAAATACGCACACTTTTCTTTTTTATTTGTGCAGAATGATGAAACTTAAGTAATTTTAAAATTTTCGTTTACAACCATATACGCACATTATAATGGTCGTAGGGATGTAACGGTTGATGAATGGGCCATGTTAATACATCAGTTTATAGGCGACATAGAGTTTGGCACAACTTGTGCAGAACACTCTGTATAACCCGCATTATTGAGTATAGTTAAGAAAACTAATCTTACACATAAATAAAATAAAACCCACACGGTCGAATGTTATAGCTTACGGCACTTTACTGTTCTTCTAATTACTAATCAGTTAAATTATAAATGAAATAATGTGAACACAGCAAATTGTGACTTTGCAAATCGTTTTCAGTCTGCAAGTTTTCTTAATTTTTTATCTGAGCGGAACCTGTGGCAATGAACCTACAGAAACCGCTGACAGTTGTAGGCGGTTCAACCTTGCTTTCGACATGTTAACAGCCAAACAACATAACCACCGTAGTGCAGGTTAAATTTAATCTACTTCAATGTATGTACGTGTGTGTGTGTGCGCGCGCGCGCGCGTGTGTGTGTGGATAGACTCGCAGTTTGGCCTTGCTTTTGACATGTTATCGGCTACCTTATGCTACCAAGGGTTCAAGCAGAACGTAATCAAGGTAAGCACGCTGCGCTTTGATGAAGTGATTCAGGCCTGCACGCCCCAGTACCATATCTTCATCTGTGACACACGATAATAGGATTTTTCGTACAAGGTCAATAAATGTACCGTGCAGGTATGGGATTTACAACAAGCTAAATTATGCTCGGTCTGTATAATATTTTCAGCAGGCTGTTGTCCTGTTAACGCCCAGTGTCACCTGACTGACAGACGTACATTATTAGGATCAGTTTACAGTAACACGCTTCATGTTTTGACATACATTATACTAAGAATTCTTGACACGATTAAATTGTGACTATTTGTCACTGCTTGGATTTGTTGTTATACATTTCTGTGCAATAGACATGCCATATTTGTATTTATTACCAACAAATTGCACTTATTAACACATACACGACTGTTACTGCGACATGTTTCGGCTATTGAGAATAGACATCCTCAGGGAATATCATTTCACAAAAAAAGGACAAATATATGGTAAACACACCATCATCATAGGTAAATGGATAAGTGGTATATATAAAGCAACTTAAGTATAGCATTAGCATGTAATATTAATAAATATAAATGTTAAAAATTATTATATAGGATTTATATTAGTTCGAATTATGCACAGTTTGCATCCATACACTTCCAAACTTGTTTGCGCAGTAGGTCAGCACACAGGATGTTCGTTCAACAAGGACACATCATGAGTGATATACAGAGTATGTATCTGTCTTCATTCTCAGTTAAGTTCTATTTAAAGATTTTTATATTAAGATTTTAATGGTTTTAACCATTTAAATTTTAAATTCGATTTCATTTTTTCAGGTTTATCATTCAACTACACGTGAGGAACATATACTACTTCTAGGTGGTTGTATGCAAACAGTACATAATATGAACTAACATAAATGCTGTACCATAGCGATTTATTAATACTACCTACTGATATTGTAATTAAGTTACTTCATATGTACCATTTAATCATTTACCAATGATGACGGTGTGTTTTAACACCTTATAATTTGTTGTGAAATGATACTGCCTGAGGATGGCTACTCTCAATAGCCAAAATATTTTGAAGTAATAATGTTGTATGTGTTAACTAGCGCAATTAGTTGGTAATAAATACATGCAATATCTTGGATTTGTGTTGAAATCACACTCAGTCCGTTGGCTTAAACACGTCTGTAAATATTTCTTTCCTCTGACGTACAAACATCTCCATATCACGTTTTCCTTAATTTCGATAACAAGTTCTTGCATAAATTTAAATGTACGCGTGACGTACTTCGCACACAGTGACTTGAATTACGAGTCAGTTTGGTGACGTAAGCTCGTCACCATCAGTCGTAACCAACGGACTCGTTGCATGCAGCAGAGTTCTTCTTGAGAAGCTGGTAGTTCACCAGCTAGTTAAGAGATTCTCCGCACTGTATGCAACCCAAATGTTCATTACCGTGTCCACAACAGCCTACAAATTATCCCTGCCCAGAATCGGATGAGTCTCGTCCAAACCTTCCATCCTATTTCTTCAAGATACATCTTAATTCTGTTCTCCCATCTAAGCCAAAGTCTCCCGGGCACTTTCTTTAAGTTCCCCCCAGCAAAACCCTGTATACATTTCTCTTCTTCAACATGCGTGCTACATGCCCCACCATCCCATCCGCATTAATTTCATCACCCGACTAGTACTTGGTAAGGAGTACTAACCATGAAGCTCCACACTGTCCAATTATCACAAGACTCCTGTTACTTCCTTCCTCTTAGGTCCGGAAATTCTCCCTAGCACCCCGTTCTACAACATGGTGAGTGCACGTTCTTCCCTCAGTGTGACGGACCAAATTTCACCCCCATATCTGTAGAATGTATGTGTAACAGTTAAAAAGAAAGAAAGCCAGAGAATTTATTAAATAAAAACTCATTCAAGTCCACAATTCGAATGTCTAAAGGCAACTGAAATTATATTGTCTCTAATATTCCTATGGTTTGAATTTCTTTTTTAAAGGGTGCCATTCCGTTGTATTATTTATAACAGAAATCAAGACAAAATCCGTCCAAACACAACTACGCTGTGTTTATTACACAGAACAATATGTTTCGATCGATTTAGGTCATCTTCAGGTTAACAATTCTTATTAGTCAAAACATATTAAGGGTTGAATAGAACTCTCTTTTATTCGTTCCTCAATATGTGCTGACTAATAAGAATTGTTAACCTGAAGATGACCTAAATAGATCGAAACATATTGTTCTGTATAATAAATACAGCGTAGTTGTGTTTGGACGGATTTTGTCTTGGTTTCTGTTACGACGTTCTTTTGACTTACATGTACAATGCCAGCGCCCTATATTTAATTCAAATGTTCATAACGATACGCATGTGTGTGAAGGTGTGTGACGGTCATGTCAAATGCGGATTTACGAGTTTCAAGCCTGTATACACTATACAGCCTGTTCGGCCTGTATACACTATACAGCCTGTTCGGCCTGTATACACTATACAGCCTGTTCGGCCTGTATACACTATACAGCCTGTTCGGCCTGTATATGTCCTTGCTCCTGACCCGGTTTCCTACTTCCTCTCTGTAGAGATCGATAGGGAGTTAGCAAGGTCGAGAAGCGTCGCGGCGGTAAACACCTCTCGCTAGTGCTGGCCTCTCGTGGCCGTAATCACGTACGACGACATTGAATAAGACGGTGGAAATTCATCGCGAGAATTCAGTGTGAGTTAAGAACAAAACACCCTTATGAATCTGTAGGAGGAGAAGATCATTTTTTGCATATTTCGTGCATGAAAGTCTCAAACGTGGGTTTTATTACATTAAAACAGTGATTTACATTTTAACGTTTCATGATTTCTGTTGGGTTACTGTGTCATATTACCTTCAATTCTGCGATTTTCACACAAACCGTAAGAATATTGAGCATTTTTGTATGCTCATAGCCCTGAATTCAGCACATCCAATTAATAGGTTCCTGCCCTGGGCACCTCATTTGTAACGGGTGTTGCGGCGGATGCTGGTTATCGACGCGACAAAGCTGCTGCCATTAAAAGAAACACTCTGTATTTAAAAATTTCGTTCCTGCCTCACAGAAAATACACTGCGTCTGCGGTACAAAGACCAGTAAGTTACAGATGTTAGGATAAGGTAATGTGGGTAAAATGGAGAGGTTTTCAATGCTTAAAGGTGCAGAAGATACGTGAAATAAACAATGCGACCATGAAGTGGATGCATTTGTAAAGCATGTCAGAGCAGAAATACTTGCAAAATTAAAATTTGTACAATAAAATGACTACGAAGCCAACAGTTTATAAATTGTTCCACAGAGAGTCTTAATCTCTGGATCAGAAAAAAATTTGATATACAAAATAGCTTTTTTGGTAAAGGTAAAGGTAATGTTGTCCCTGTCCAAGCCACGAAGACATGTAGGAGGAGTAGACGTATAACTCCGCTCAACCCTGACCTCGGCACTTGGTGGAGGTGCGTGAACAGGTTCACGCCCCAGCCACTTTCGTCCGAGAATGGACACCCAAAACGCATTGAACAGGAGGCTGGATGGGTGGACCCCAAAGCCAATTTTGAGTCTTTCAGAGACATTATCATACCTGTGACAAAGAATGAACCATGATTCCTCCATCATAGTCCAGTCACTATAGCAACTGAGCTGTCATGGCTCCTAATTCGTTTGGTAGCGTTTGTAACTTGTCATACGTAAAAAAAAAAAGAATAGCAGAAACCGGTTAACCTTTTCAAGCATAATGGTTACGGTAACGCCAAACCGGCATAACAATAAAGAAACCGCATTTTGTCCGCATAATATAGTCATGTCACTCGCATGATTATAACAGATAACAGTGACTATTTCCCTTACCAGTTTGTTTAAAATGGTAATGAAGTGTGTTTCCTGTGAGGTGGGAACTAGATTTTGATTTGGGATTTATGTGAATTTTGTATTCCAAAGCGTTATGCAGTTATTCTTATCACAATGTTACAATGTATCTTACTGGACATTTCCTGCTTGCATGAAGGCAGCTTGAATTATAACCACAGCATATAAGTAAAGTATGAAGAAAACAATCAGATTAAACTTTTAAATAAAAATCTGATATTTTACATTTTTATGAAGGGCAACCTCCGTTTTAGTCGCTTAATTACAAAATTAGGCCTCAGCATAAACTAAAATGCGGACAGTAACTGCGTCTTGATCAGCACGTTGTGTAAAGTGGCATAGTAAATGTCACGTCAGTGGGGCTCGACAGTGGAGGACAGGTACACAACTTAACACGGTTGACGTAAACACTTGGGAACATCATAAATACTGGTTGTAGAGTTGGTAATACTGCGACAGGTTTCGGGATTACATGTTGAATGTAAGTGATTCAAGCCCGAAAATGATAGTCGAAAGAAAGGCTTTTTGTAATTGTAAGCTGTTTCTAAATTTATTACTTTGAGTCAGGGCTCACCAGTGTTTTGAGTCAAGGCTCCCCAGCATTGTGTCTGCTGATGTATAAAGACAACCGCGGTATTCTGAGATACGACGCCTTGAAGTTCGGCAACTATGCATCAACATTTTCGAGAGATCTCTTGCCTCCACCTTCATGATACCCTCTTTTTAACCTCGCTCTTATATGATGAAACAGTAACTGCAGTTTCACCCGAAATTTTTGTACATTATCTGCCAAACGACATGGCCGTCCATCCTGGGAAAACAGCAGCCTTCATGGTTACTAGGGCCAAAATGTCAAATCATCTCACAGAGCCATAAAAAGTATTTATGAAGTTCAGAACAGAATGAAAATTCATCCTGGCAGTTAGGGTCCAGTTTTTGGAAGAGAGATATGCAAGTCTCCGCATTTGTTGTTTCACCATAATTCTTGAGCATTATACTGCCTGTCGCAAGCCAGATCGGGCGGGGGGTGGGGGGGGGGTCGCTTCGCTGAGATACATAAGGGCAGAGAAATAAACAAGCAGAATAACAACAATGCCTTGCGTGGTACATTTACCTACTGTGTGCATACGTACGAACAACCCGAATAGGAAGAACAGTTCTTGTAATGAATATAGCACAGCACTGGATGAGACTGACGAAGTGCTTTTCTTTTAAAGAGTCAAATCTTCTGGGATGTGACGCTGTGTTTTTGGGCGAGTAGTTCCCGACGTTTCGAAGGATCGTAGGACCTTCACCTTCAGGGTGAAGCAGTTCAAATCTTGTACAGCCTGACACCCCATAAGCACTAAATTTTAAGCAACACCGCTTTGGCCTCAATTCTCGCATCTTGTTTTGTTTTCTTAGTAAATATACATATGTGTGTGTGTGTATACGAGTATATACAACGGTAAAACAGCAAGACGAACAACCGACCTGCGGTGTATACTAACATATGATACATTCAAGTCTGTCTGTTCAAAAAACGGTAGGGGCCAACATTTCTTTCCATATACCATCAAAGGTACGTTGGGAACATTAACAAGAAAACAGATATAAAACAGATTTAAATTGTCCTGAATCCCAAGCGAACGAACTGATCGGTTGACATGTCAACCTCATCACAACCTTTGTGATTACGACATTACGCACGTAAACCTCAGTCGGCCTCCGTAAATCGACGGTCCGCTTGTTTTTAGCCTGTATACCTGGCAGTCCAGTAGTGGTGGGATTTTAACGTACTGATGATAAAGTTCATCTTGTTCCCTACGTCCCACAACCTGGTAACCTTATTCAATACTGTGCTTTACTATAAGATTGAGAAACTTTCATACCTAACCTTATGTTTCACACGAGACCAAGATGAACAATGCCATTCGTACGATTCGAGTAGACGCAGTGTTGGAAAACTGGCTTTATGACATTAGATCCTGAACTTTCGAGGGGAACACAGCCAAAGTTGACCTCAGTCACTGTCCTTGATACAAGTGTCCATGGGCGAATGCACCGACAGTGAACTAAGAGCCTGAGAGGGCGAAAGGGGTGGGTCTGGAGACGTGGCGATACCATGGTCCTCAGGAGTTTCGGCACCATGGGGACCACCGCCACTGGCCGGCTCGTAGCGTGCATGGGTCCTCATATGCCGGGTGATCATGTCCCGCCGGCAAGCGGCATACGGACACTGAGGACACTTGTACGGCTTCTCGCCCGTATGCGTGCGCTGATGTGTGGAGAGGTGATCGGAGCGCGAAAATACTTGCCCGCACACCTTGCAGGTGTACGGCTTGACGCCCGTGTGGAGGCGCATGTGTCGCGTCAACATATCGCTGCGCGCGAACGAACGTTTGCAAACCTCGCACAGGTACGCCTTTGTGGTAGAGTCAGTAGCGTGCTGTCGGCTTTTGTGCCGCGACGCCATGTGTTTGGCCAGTCGATCATGCAGGCTGAACATTTGTCCGCACACCGGGCACACGTAGGCCACATCCGATCCGGGGGGCATCTCCTCCACCACGGGAGATACCTCTAGATTATAACGCACTGCCACAGACTCTTTAGTGGTGGGCGATGCAACATCACCCTTCACAACTGGTACGGAGACTGCTCCCCGCGATGGCAGAAATCCTGGTGGCAGTAACTGGAGCGGTAGCACTGGTTCCAGCGCTGGCGGCGGCATGGAATCTGAGCTCGTGCTGCTTCCAACTCGTTCTCGACTCCCCTTCATGGACAGGTCTAGTGGTGAATCTTGTGGCGAGGAATGTTCCGACTCCAGCGAACCTCCTTTTCCATGATGAGGCAGCTGCTGTAAGGTGAGAGGAGGCACGGACCGGTCGTATTGCCTCAGCACTGTCCCTCGATCATGCACACCACTTGCGACCCTCTCTGTGTTCCCCACCTCCAACCAATTCGGAAGGTCCGAGTCGGAATGACTACGGCGGCGGAATAGATCTGGGTACTTGGCATGCAAAAAATTTTCGAAGGTGTGTGTTGGTGCCGCTGGAGACTTTGGGGTTTGAGGGGAAACGGGTGAATGCGAAAAGAACCTGTCTTGGGTGAACGGTAGAAAGCCGCTTGCTGTGGGGCATAACGAGCAGGAATATCCTTGATAACGAGGATGAGGACTACAATGCTGGACATCCTCCTCTATAGTGGTGTCGATGTAGTTGCGGACCTGTAACCGAGGAGGCGGTGGGGTGCAGCTGTTCCCACCATCCAGTTCCTCTTCAATGCTGCTGTCCTTAATTCTCAACGGACTGAAACTGATTTTGGGGGAGTCTGTTGTGGAGCTATGTGGCGACTTGTTGGATGACGAAGCTGGACTAAATACATCCTCTACTTCGTCCTCCTCTGATATGGCGCCATAATGATAGCGCTCCCTGTCCGCGCTGTCAAACCGGAACACTTCTCCGTGGTGGGGCGCCATGTCTCGTCCTGCCTCCTCTTGACTTTCGGACTGGCGACTACTGAACATGTGTTTCGACGTCTTCAGAACGTGTAACGGTGCTCTGAGGTCATCGTGATCAATGTGGTTGTTGTTGTGGTGGTGGATGTTGTTGTTAAGGAGCGGTTGACCTGTACAGGACACTTGAGTGGCGAGTTTGTCTACCACCTGACTGAGACGCTTCCTCTTCCGCTGCTTGCTATTCCTGTGATTGTTATTTGTGGCGTGTGGATGATTGTTGTTGCTAATTTTCTTGTCACCATGTCGCTGATCTGTCTCTATGAGATTCTCAGTTGTCGAGGTTGTCGTCGTCGTCGTCGCAGATTCAACCTGGGTCTCGGCCATCGTCATCAGCACTGTGCGGCGTTCGAACGCCGCGTTCCTGCACCCCACCTGTCGTCCTCTCTGCCGACGACAGATCCAACAATGGCAGCGCCCCCAGGCCAAGATATCTTTCTGCCGTCAAAACTGCTCATTTCTAGTGCATTTGCTGATCCTCACTGTGTTGGGTTCAGAAGTTAGCATAGACTGGACACTGATAGCTAACATTAACGTACTAGACACGCACTCACAAAGCGTCCTCTTCGCCTCAACACACGAATATTCCACCTGAAACAAGAAGAAAGCGTCATTAGATGAATGTACTAGCCATGTGATTGTTGTGTAGCAATGAGTGCTAAAAGAACCACGAATATATCGTCGGTCAAATCAACTTCAAAGAGTAATTACAATATATGTACGTCGGCTTAAGACGTGAATGAACTAAAATTATAAAAACTTCATATATAGGACATAGTCCTGCTTGAGAATGTGTTAGTATGTTTACACTTAGATAAATTCCCTGCCGAAGGTTCATGACAGTGTTCACAAGAGCAGTTGACTTCAGTCCACGCCCTCACACTTTACGTATTTAAGACCATTTACTGAGTGTGACTAGGCCACATGCTGGAAGGCCAAAGAACTTGTGTTTCTCCCCAGCCAGGAGCATGAGGTTTTCTCTACTCCGAAACGTCCAGACCGGCTCTGGAGACAACCGCTGTTGAGTGGGTATTGTAAGAGTATTTCCCCGGGGGTGAAGCAGCTGAAGCATGAAGCTGATGGCGTACCTCCATCTAGTGCTGAGGTTAAGAATGATGGGAGCTACGTCCCCACTCTTCCGTACGCCTTCATGGCATGCAGAGGGGCAAATTTACCATTTGCTGGGAGTGCTGCATTTCGGTAGAATTTTCCTGTTCGTATTGTAGGTGGACACTTGAAATATTCAGTGCAATGTAGAACTTGATATCAAGTGAGAATTGGGAAAATTTGATCGATTTGTACGGCCGCAGGACATTCTGGATGCGTAATGACTTACACATAGCAGTCCGGCGTTCAAACACACGAACCTTAACATTGGTCCCTACATGTTCAGTTGCTTATTTTTAATGCATTTGTGTTGTTGGTACTAGTTTTCTGTCTATTCCATTGGAACAGTAAAAACATATCGAGTCAACATAAACGAGGAAGCACCACAATCGACTTTCTGATGCCAACAGATTGTCATCACATTTATAAACCAGAAATATGTGACATTTTATCCTCACTGAAGTATTTTCAGTAAGGTAACTCTGTATAAAACATAGAGGGTTCTATTTGTACCATGTAATTTAAAATTATGAGGATCCGCATTTTGCACATAATGTACTTACAGCTTTCATATAATTCTCAGACGAAAATATTAATATTTCACCTATCTTTTGTCTTTGTCATAGAAATGCCATGTGTTTTCTGTGATATAGGATTTGAAATTTTGAATGCTGTGCGTCTAGATAAATTTCATACTCCGAAGGATAAACTTTGTTGTTAATCCAGTTAACAAAGTACGGCTCTATATGTTCCTTGTTGCCTGACTGAAGTCTGGAATATAGCTAAATAACGTTTAAATATTCAGTCAATACCTCACTGAAATCACACTGCGTCTGCATTAGAAAGACCAGTTGGTTAATGCTCTTTAGGGCAATGATCGTTGTTTATTCTAAAAATTATGGGACACGTAAATACACTCTGTGGGCAAAATTATAAGATTCTGAACGTGAAACATGTGCATGCAGTTAGTAGTGTTGTTTAACCTTTTATAGCCTAGCGGTAACTTTACATACGACCAGGTTTAACATTAAAAAATTCTACGTGGTGCCCACATTGCGTTTATGTGTTTTGTACGGATCTCAGAACAAACAGCAACTTTTGCCTTATAAAACATTAAGAGACTGGTTTTTATAACCGAAGTGGAGAGTGTTTACAGCGCGGTACGCACTGAGTCCCTATATAAAACACACACGCTTCGTCTTTAAAGGGTTAATCCAATTGTTGCTACTCTGTCTTCATTCTTTCTTCCCTTGGGGCCCAGAAGTCTTGCAACATTGAAACTACAAATAAAATTTAAACTGAACTTAACCATTTTAAGTCTATGGCTATTGTGGTTATATAATACGTAAACATTCAATTCTCACCACACAGGGAACAGGCTGTCTCCATTACAAAACCGACCTCTTAAAGCTGTTAGGGAAATTAATCACTGCTTATTGAAAGAATCACAGACACAGATAGTAATAGTAATGAAGATATTTATGGCGCTCAGTTCGTCCTTCGTTGCTTGGGACTGCCTACTGATTAAGCCCGGGTTATCATGGCTGTAGCCCGTTCGCCAGCAAGCACACATATTATGTACAGATCGTTCATGTTGTTAAACCGCTTTTATTTAACTTTCTTTAAATATCTCCCTAGATCTGTATCAAGCTTTCGTAGCAAATTTCAACATTTTCTCATAAGCCGACACCACGATTCATATATAACCATTTTTTATTTAAAAATCACCTCTCAATTTTCTAGTCTCTGGACAGTTCAGCGGCATGTGTTTAATATCCTCTTTACCTAAGTACAACTGTCATCTCTCTTTATTTGTTATCTTCCTCATTACTCTAAACTTACACACTCCAGCTAACAAAACATTACCCCACTTCTTACCTTCCTAGTACAGCATTCAATATATAATCTTTTACCCCAGCTAAAATGTATACACATGGCAAGATGCAGGGCTTTCGAATGTTCAGAGCAGGTGTCACATAGTTACCACTGTGCTCTTTAAAGGGTTAACTGTATGAAGCAAAGGTCAGCATAGGAAATTATGGAATGATAGAGGTAAGTAGGGCAAACGCCTGAGCATGCTGCAACACCGTGCCACTTCACAGCACGTGTCTGCAGTGTTCTGCAGTGCGGTCTGTCTGGTGCACTCGGGTGGGCGTCAGTCGGGGGTGTGCAGTCAATACCCGCCACCTGCCGGCGTCACTGTCGCAGTGTTCCGGATAGCAAGCGAAACTGCTTACGTCCCTGTCAGTCGGCCAGTATGTACACACAGGCTGTTACACTTTAGGATTCTTGTAATTATGCCCTCTGGATAAATTCTGGTATAAAATGTAATGTTAAAGTTACATCTTTACAAGCCATGACGGCGTATGTGGGGTGTGTAGGTGCAGCTGCACTCATTCTTAATCGGCATTATATTAACGTAAGTGGTCATTATCACGCCCCGGTGGTATAGCTCCACTCATTCTTAATCGGGACTAGATAGAGATAAGTGGTCAGGTTCACGCCCCGGCCGCTTTGACTCCAGGAAAAAGTAGGAGAGTACCCACTGTATAGCAGACTTGGCGACCCCCAGAGTCCGTCCGGATATTTCGGGGAAATTTTTCCTTCGAAATTTTTCTATTCCCGATTTTGCAATATTTGTGCCATCCCATTAGATATGTAACATAAGCTTTTGTGTGTTTTGAAATTAAGTTTTGGTTTCAGGCAAACAGAAATAAAAAGAATGGAATGTGCACACGCGGTTTTACGTAGTATCTTGTAACATGTGTAAGCTATAAACGTGTTTACTGACTACCCCCGTACCGATTGTCAGTTCCCTAGCTCGTCACTCATTGGTTACGGCCGTCAAAACCGAAGGCTAAAGCAAATTTCCGCACGGCCGCCATGTTGTTATTTTACGTACTAAAAAACTGCTTTCACCCTGACAGAAGTTGCACACTTTACGAAGATCTGTTTTGCTACTATACAACCACCGCCGCAAGTGTCTCCCCCCCCCCCCCCGCCCCGCCCCGCCCCGCCTCACAAGTTCGCACTCACGCTATATTCTTGTGCTTTTAGAAATTATAATAAAGGATAGACCTGTTACGTATATGTACACATTTGCAAACATGGCGACATAGCGAAAATGTGAAGTTATATCCAACAAATTCGATACATACAGGTACGCCTGCTGAAGTAATAAATTATTGACACATAAATGGAACACAAGTAAAAGCAACTTAAACCACTAGGCTGAGAGGGCTAGACATTTACGCTGTAGCCAAGAAGGCATTTTGGTTTCAGTTCGGAATTTCTTGCTTCGATGTTTATTCTAGTATTCTGTCATCTCCCCCAAACATAATAGCCCTTTAAAGACGAAGCGTATCTGCTTTATACAAGGACTCAGCACGTACCGCGCTGTAAACACTCTCCACTTCGGTTATAAAAACCAGTCTCTTAATGTTTTATAAGGCAAAAGTTGCTGTTTGTTCTGAGATCCGTACAAAACACATAAACGCAATGTGGGCACCACGTAGAATTTTNTTTGTTCTGAGATCCGTACAAAACACATAAACGCAATGTGGGCACCACGTAGAATTTTTTAATGTTAAACCTGGAGGTATGTAAAGTTACCGCTAGGCTTTAAAAGGTTAAACTAATTTCAGACTCTCCACCATACACAGTCGAACCCGCTTATAACGATATCGGTTTATGCGACACCTCGCATGTAGAGTCAGATATTCTGTGGTACCAGTTAGTTCATCACCGTTAAGCAAAACATTATACTGATCGTTTATAACGACACAGAATATTCAGTCCCTTTCATGACGTTATAACCGGGTTCGACTGAACGTTACGACGTACTATCAAAACAAACTGAACTCGTCGAAGCGTTAGAAAATGGGGGTGCGATAATACCGTCGCTTTCTTTAGTGTTCATGATGACAGAGGGTGACTTCTGAGGCGACCTGTAATCAGTGCTGAAGGTAATAAGGGCTAGACTTGAGTGACAGAGGTTGAGAATCCATTACCGCAGTGACGAAGACAATCTGCACACGCGTGCCCCCGACAGCATGCATTCTACATCACGTGATAACCGGCGTATAGAAGTGAACCCCACCCCCACTCCACAGAAAAACAATCCGTCTCAGATTCGTGCAATCGATAGCAGTTTAAAGCTGTGCGGGTGTTGACTTCTTTATCGTCCGGGGGAATTGCGAGTTTACAACAGACGAATAACACGGCACTGAATTCTGCAATATAAATTCAAGCGTCGTTTACACAGCAAATCCAATGTCCTTTGTGTTTGGCATGTCCTTGCATCTGTCGGTCTGTCTCTTATTATCACTGCATAAACCACTGGACAGTGCTTTTTTATAAGTCGGTGTGGAACACTTTCACTAAACGTTGCAACAAAGTACGATTTTCAGCAACCTTATCCACAGTAAAGTACGCTTCAAGACCATGGATGAACTTTCTCATGCATATCGCACACGTAAATCCTTAATCACATTCTTGGAAACTTCGATACGAATGTCACCTACTTAAACTTATTCGGCCATTTTCAGCTAGGTTAACAATTAGTGCTTTACTTCCGTATGACAATAATAATGTTCCATGTATTTCATAAGCTGTAGGTTACGACAGTACAAATTCTGGGTATAGAATACATAAGGAAAGAGTCTTAGGTAACGTGTAGGCTATGCCTGAACTTCTATGGTTAATGTTCTATAGGCCATTTGAAACGATCGTGTGAAAAACGAAGAAGTATTACATAGAGTCAAGGAGGAAAGGAATATCCAACATACAATAAAAAGAAGGAAGGCTAACTGGATTGGTAACGTCATGCATAAGTACCGCCTTCTAAGACACGTTATTGAAGGAAAGACAGAAGAAAGGACATAAGTGACGGGAGACGAGGAAGAAGGCGTGTGGCTACCGGATGAACTTAAGGAAACGAGAGGATACTGAAAATTGAAAAAGGAAGCACTAGATCGCAGTGTCTGGAGAACTCGCTTTGGAAAAGGCTATAGAACTGTCGCAAGACAGACTGCTGAATAGATGAATGAATGAATGAATGAATGAATGAATGAGTGAATGTTCTGTAAGTAATTTCTAGTAATAGGCCGCAAATAGGCTAAGGCACTGCAAAGTTTGCTGCACGCTAATTGTGGTATGCACTACATTATGAAGTAAATAAAGCTCATTGGTTACTTTATTTACCACCAGGTGTAACATTTACAGGTTCTACAATCTGCCCACACAGTGTATTTATGTGTTCTCTATGGTTGTACGGACAATCAGTGATTATTTACCTACATAGCATTAACTGATTATTTTTTATAACCGCGACGTAATGTGTTTGCAGCACGGTACGAACTGAGACTTTAAATTTCAGTCCTTAAAGCCGTGTCATGTTTCAGGTGGTCAGTTGTAAGCACGAGGACTTAATATATGCCTTTCCACGTTATTACATGACACGCACTATTAAGTCTTCTCCGTATAGTAACAACGTATTCACAGTCCATCATAACTGGTATCTCGTAAACAGCAAGATACAGAAAAGAGGACGATTTACGTACACTTAACCGTTTAAAGCCTAGCGGTAACTTTACGTACCACCAGGTTTAACATTAAAAAATTCTACGTGGTGCCCACATTGCGTTTATGTGTTTTGTACGGATCTCAGAACAAACAGCGACTTTTGCCTTATAAAACATTAAGAGACTGGTTTTTATAACCGAAGTGGAGAGTGTTTACAGCGCGGTACGCACTGAGTCCTTATATAAAAACAGATACGCTTCGTCTTTAAAGGGTTAATCATGCTCGAATGTGGCGTTTACATTGCTAACTTGTGCTTCGGCCTCAGCTCGAGTCTAGGAATAAATACAGCCTGTTTCAGTTACAAACGCCAACAATGGCGAGATATTGTCTTAAGTGTGCGTAGGTCTGTACGTAAAGTGCTTATACTTCTGTCGTATTTCAACCAGAGTCAGAATTCGCGTAGTTCCATGCAGACAGACTGACGTGACAAGGCCAACGGTCTCTTCTTGAAACTAATTGTGCAGGCGCCTTGAAAGCAGTAACATAGCCTACCTGTCATTACCATAAAGGGCTACTTAAATGTGCCTGTCTGTTGTACCAGAGACAAGAGACAATACCCACCATAAGCTTAGTATTTGACCAGTTAAACCACTGTACTTAGTGTGCAAGTGTTTATATTTTGGTAAAATGGCTTTCTGTGAACGAATTTGCTGTCAGTATGAGATTGAGAATAACACTTGTTCATATAACAAGCATTTAACCATTTAAAGCCAAGCGGTAACTGTACGTAACACATATTTTTACATTCAAATGCTCTGTATACCGTCGACACAGCGTATGTATACTATGATATGATTGTCAAAACAAACTGATTTTTATTTCCATAGAAAGCATTAATTGGTTTGTCCTTGTAACGGTACTGCCAGGTATAAATTAGTGCAAATTACATTCTTGAATAAATAAACGTAATTGTATATAAGACTTTCAGGTTTCAGCAAATGCAATGGAAGTTGTACAAATACTGTATTACATGTAAGCCAAATTATGAAAACCGTCAACCGCTGTAATATTAAAAAGAGGGATGGCGGAACAAGTTAGACCCACGACATACAGACTGATTTACGGTCAGGATGTACTGTCGTGCCGATCCCAGTGGTCGCGTCTAAGGCGTACGTCTGCGACCGAGAGATTGCTGGGATTGCGGGTTCGAATCCCACCGGGGGCATAGATGTTTGACTCTTGTGAGTGTTTGTGTTGTCAAGTAGATGTCTCTGCGACGGGCCGATCCCTCGTCCAGAGGTCTCCTACCGACTGTGGTGCGTGTCTGAGTGTGATCAAGTGAAAATGAACAACCTCGACACCTGCTGTGAGTGGTTAGACGAGGTGAGGACTACAAAACGAATGCACTGCCGTCAATTCATCTAGTCACAATTCGTAATCGCCTGACCTTTCATTAACCTTTTAAAGCCTAGCGGTAACTCTACATACGACCAGGTTTAACATTAAAAAATTCTACGTGGTACCCACATTGCGTTTATGTGTTTTGTACGGATCTCAGAACAAACAGCAACTTTTGCCTTATAAAACATTAAGAGACTGGTTTTTATAACCGAAGTGGAGAGTGTTTACAGCGCGGTACGCACTGAGTCCTTATATAAAACAGATACGCTTCGTCTTTAAAGGGTTAAACTACACTTGCACTCTGCAGTCTGTTTCATACGGTGGTACCTTTCGGTTACACTAAACAGCAGACTCGCCGGAATTAAAACTTCGGCTCCTGTTTTATGTTCAGCGAGATCCGCTGTTCTAGTCCTGTCCTTTTATGGCGACTCCAAGACATTTCTCCTCTTGATCATACAGTCTTAAGCAATTATTGACCTATATGGTAATGGTAAATGACCCTACTTTATTGTGCAAGCAGACGACACAATGCTTGACGGGAATTTAGCCTTTGGCAGCTACGCTTAGACCATGGAGTTTGTTTCAGCAACGAGTTGAATGCCATTACCCCAGTCTCAGGCCTACATCGCTATTCCTGCGAAAATTCTAATACTCGCTTCTGTTTGTGATTTGAATTATTATTATGGATGTCAGTCGGTGTGGAATATCTGTATCAATATGAAACACTTTAATAAGTGGGTCAAAGGCATTTTCTCTTCACCAAAATATCCACACCGCCTCTAGGCCCCACCCAGCCTCCTATCCAATGGGCACATGGCTCGTTTTCGATAAAGCGGCCGGGGTATGATATTGACCATTTACTCCATTTAGTACGGAGGTTAAGAATGAGTGGAGCCATACCTATGCTCCCCGTGATGCCACCATGGCGTGGACAGGGACGGCTTTAATTTCACCTTTCTTTTTCCTTAAATCAGACTTAATTTACGTGTATTACACGGGCGTCTTTGTTATTCATGCCTGTGTGCTGATACTCCTTGTCACGCATAAGGAATAATGGGTTTCAATATAATCACTACTGGACTGTAGGCGAATCAGTTAGGCCCAAGTTAACCGTTTAAAGACGAAGCGTATCTGTTTCATATAAGGACTCAGTGCGTACCGCGCTGTAAACACTCTCCACTTCGGTCATAAAAACCAGTCTCTTAATGTTTTATAAGGCAAAAGTTGCTGTTTGTTCTGAGATCCGTACAAAACACATAAACGCAATGTGGGCACCACGTAGAATTTTTTAATGTTAAACCTGGTGGTATGTAAAGTTACCGCTAGGCTTTAAAAGGTTAACATTCAAGACTTCTGTGATCTTAGCGTTGTTTCTTTCGTCACAACGTAACATGACAGGAGACTCAAACCTTCAGCAACACCGCTGTGAGAACCTGAAACCCCTCGTAAATTGGTCTGCACTACCGAAAGGCTAATGGTGGCACAGTGCCTAGACGGCTAAACGCCGTGTGACGCCCCCGCCATGCACCGTTAAAGCGGACAGAACAATCAAGGAATTCCACTGGGCCCTCCTGTGAAATGAATGCATAAGACAGGTCTGTTCGTCCTTGTAGGCCTGTAGCCTATACCTGCAGTTACAGGTATACTGGTTACGAGCGTATCTGGAGAGTCCGGGGTTTGAATCCCGGAAGGGACAAGATTTTTTCTCTTCTCCAAAACGTCCAGGCGGGCTTTGGGGCCCACAAAGTGTCCTATTCAATGCGTACCGGGGTTCTTTTCCGGGACTAAATCAGTCATTGCCGAGGTTAAGAATAAGTGGAGCTGTACGTCTGGTTCCCCTTATGCCTTCATGACGTGGACGGGTAGAACTTTACCTTTACCTTTAATACTCAAACTCGACTAACAGAGTAGGTAAAAATTTCACTCCATTGCACCTTTTTCTCTTAGAAACCATACGTCTGTGCCCTACTAGGAATCGTAAATTCAAGGTTTAACCTTTTAAAGTCTAGTGGTAACTTTACGTACCACCAGGTTTAACATTAAAAAATTCTACGTGGTGCCCACATTGCGTTTATGTGTTTTGTACGGATCTCAGAACAAACAGCAACTTTTGCCTTATAAAACATCAAGAGATTGGCTTTTATAACCGAAGTGGAGAGTGTTTACAGCGCGGTACGCACTGAGTCCTTATATAAAACATATACGCTTCGTCTTTGAAGGGTTAATTAACAACTACAGCAACATTAACAGCTAGAGCTGGTGGTACGTAAAGTTACCGCTAGGATTTAAAAGTTTAAATACAGTGATGAAGTTAGTTACCAACGGAGATTGTTCCCGAACACGCCCTTGCTTTGAATGCATCATGGCTGCCACGTGACGCACTCCTACACGCTACGAAATTGCAGACTTGATCGTTTTCTTCCAGCGAATCGGGTACCTTAACAATGACGCCAACCTATGACGTTACGTTAGAAGGAAGTCCTGTTGATGTTTCCTCAGTAGTACGGATTACCTTGTCTGGCTTACGTAAGTCACGTGACCACCTCCCCACCATGTCGATACTGCAGCTCACTACAGTTGTGGTAGAGACTTTGTCACACAGTGACAAAAGGAGTGCCGAAGTTAAACCAAAATTACACCCAGACGCGAGGGAATATGAAATATTGTTTTCTTTTTCGAAGACAGAAAGAGCAGTATATGTAGCAGACACGGGAGAGATGGGAAATGTATCAAAATTTTAGATTGAAAATATCAGGGGAAGAGACCAAATCCACAGATCTAAAGGTAGACGTGAGCATAATGTTACAATGAGTTTGGCACATGGTGTTGTGTGAATTCAGGTGGCTCAGGACAGTGCCAGTGTGTGTGCTGTTCCAGGCAAGGTAGACGTAATGAAAATTTGGATTCGATAAGCTTCGCACTAAATGTGATAAAAGTTTAAATTATTTTAATGTGAGACATCACCCTTGTGTTAGCAATGTACAGCTATATTTCTTTTCCAAGTAGTCTGCTTTACCTGTATTGTGAGTCGTGTATGACTACTTAAAAAAAAAAGAAATATATCTGGAAAACGTGCAATTACTAGACCTAACAATTTTTCCCATTAAGTTCTATTCATCACACCCAGTTTTTCACGTTCAATATTACTTAACATTTTTAAACTTTTTAAAACAACGTAAAAATACTTTTCTACCCATTTCTCCCAGATATCCGAAAGAACACTGCTTTGTTGGAAGTTTCCCACGCTTTGCCCGCTTGTCCTTCTCATGGAAAGTGTTTAAGATGAAGATAAATAACATACAATTTGAAAATAAAGATTACACCTGCAGCTGACCAGTGTTAGGTCACCTATACACGGGATTCCCGGGTTCAAATTCCGATCAGTATAGGCTATATAGATAATTTGGTCAGCATTTTTTGCAGTATCCTGGTGAAGCTCTTACGACGGGTTGATATCCCATTTAAGGCGTCTGACATATCATATATGCACCGCGGGGATATTTTATGACGTAGTGTAGTTTGGTAGGTAGAACATCCTGCGTGAGCCCTGAAGACTCGCGCGGGGTACAGATCGAACAGCTTCGTACAAAACATTGGTAACCACTTACGAAATTACACGGTTGTAACACGGCCAACATCAGTCGTAGTCCTGCTGCGTGCGAACACAGAAGTGGCGTGGGGAGGAGCCACATCTGAGCAATTAGCCGTGTATATGGCCTACAGATCTAATGGCCTAGTGGCCTAAATGCGATGAAGATGAAGAGAACTTGAATGCAATTTGGCAGCTGCCAGAGTGACAGCTGAAGTTGTGCGTGAGCTTTAAGCATCTCGCCGTGAAGGCGTATAGATGAGTGGAGGTACAGACCCACTTATTCGTAATTTCAGCACTAGATGGATGTGGATGGTCAGCCCCATGTTCCGACCACTTATTCCCGGGAGATAGTCCCCGGTGTCCTCTGGGTGGGCTCAAGAACCTGTTTTTAACACAGCTGTTCGAAGAAAACTTTTCCCCCTGGTGGTAACCGAACTCTGATTCTCCACTGGCCATAACCTTATCCTGGGAATTACCTTATTTATGCCTACAGAGCATAGAACATGATGAGGAGTGGAAAATAACTGAATATCTGTGTCGAAATGTGACGTCAAAGCAGTATTAAGACAAGCAGACAGAACACCCGACTGGTGATTTCTAGACACTGTAAGAGAGGTAACTAGTACGCGTTCCCTTGGTTTATTGTTCACAAGTTAGCACTGGTTTTCAATTTGTACGTGCAGGTATGGACACCACCAGTACACTGTGCTGATGTTTCAGCAAGGTAGATTCTTTCTTACAAAAGGAGAAGAACGCGAGCTGGTAAGGTGATTGGATACGTCTGCAGCATAATGGATGTACATGTTGACGGTCATGGACTTCCCAACAACCGCCTACATTATAACCAAGTATAATGGGTCACAACAGCCAGCAAACAAGTGGTCTGTACAGTGTTGGCTGAACATGCATCAGTCGGACTTCACGGTAATAATGAAGTTAAGAATCGAGGCTCTCACGGCTTGTAGTCTTCTGGGATGTGATGCCGTGTAGTTTGATATATGTACTAATGTTGTGCAATAAACTTCAACCTGTATCTTAGGGTAGAATACACAGACCTTTAGGCTCGTACCCTGACGATGGAGGCAGTATATTCCTCCGAAAAGTTGGTATGCACGTTTTATGCTACACCATATAACAGTTCAGAGGAGCATCATAATCCAAACAGGCTAAATACTGGAGCTATTTGAAACTCCGTTCCTTTGTATGCGTGTGTGTGCGTGTATGCGTGTATTGTGTGTGTGTGTGTGTGCGTGTATGCGTGTATTGTGTGTGTGTGCGTGTATGTGTGTGTGCGTGTATGTGTATGCGTGTGTGTGTGTGTGTTTTACTCTACACTTACTATACAGCTCACCGAAACTTCGAACAAAAAATTTCACATTTCCCTTACACTAATCCAGTGCCATACGTAATCGCCATGAACTTCAAAAAAAGTTCTAGAAAGATACCTTGGCGGGAAAAGCAATGCTACCTACAGACAGGGGCCGGGAGAGCATATTCGGTACAGCGACTCGCTACGGGCTGGACAGTCCGGGGTTCTAAGTCCGGTGTGGGTAAAGACACTTTTTTACTCCGTACTCGTCCTGACTGGCCCTTTGGTCCACCCAGCCGCCTGAACAATGGGCACCGGAAATCCTTCCCCGGTTAAGGAGGTCCGGGCGTGAGGTTGACCGCCTACCACCACCTAGCGCTGAGGTTAAAAAAGAGTCGAGCTATATACCTCTACTCCCCCTCTGGGCCTCCATTGGCATGTTATGGGGCGACATTATTCTTTACTGGGTCTGCGGCCATTCGCTTGCTGGGATTGTGGGTTCGAATCCCGCCGGGGGGCATGGCTGTATATCTCTTGTGAGTGTTGTGTGTTGTTAGGTAGAGGTCTCTGCTTCGGGCTGATCACTCGTCCAGAGGAGTCCTGCCGAGTGTGGTGTGTGTCTGAGTGTGATCGTGAAGCCTCGATAATGAGGAGGCCCTGGCCCACTGGGGGCTGTTGCGCCATTGGGAAAAAGAAACTTGCATATAACTTCTTATGTAGCGTCGAATGGCAGGATGATTAATGAATAATAAATTGGAAACGACGTGGTGGAAACTGGCCGTGTTACGTTTCAGATACTTGCCTGGCATTTGCGTCAAGACGCTGGGGAATGTACGAAGGCCCTTAGTCAAGAAACTCGGTGTGGCGGCCAAGCTTCACACCAGACTTCAGAAACGTCACCGCTTGAGGGAACTGGCTGGGTTTATTGGTTTGATTTACATTAGAATTTTGGCCGAAGACTTTTCCGACAAAAGTAGGTTTCCGTTAAATTCAGGACTTCCTTTGTACAGATTTTACACTCTTTCCGTCAAATCATTCTAGGCAAAACAAAAATGACTGTCATACATAGTTTGTTTTGAAACGCGCAGAAAGCAAATCAATAAAGCGGGCGGGGAGGGTCTCGAGTTTGAAGTCTCTGGCGCCATTACGAAAGAATGACGCAACCAGACACCTGCGAGTGTAGGTGCTCATGTGCGTGTGCAATGACGTCACATTTAGGGCGCTAGGCAGTAGGCGATATTGAAACCCAGCCACGCCCCGCAGAACGTTTTCCACTCCACAAGTGTCTGTCACGTATTCAGAATTACACGTTTGTAGCGGGCGGGCTTTTGTGAATGCGGTAATGAACCTCCGGGTTCCGTAAAATGCGGGGAATTTCTTGACTAGCTGAGAAACTGTTAGCTTCTCAAGAAGACCTCTGCTCCGTGGAGTTAGTTAGGGTATTGGTAACTATCTGCGCCTGTTTTAATCTTAACTGACGACATTTTGTCCGAACACTGTATTTCCGGGTGTTGTTTGCTTCCCAGAATTAACAGCGATTCGAATATTACTGTATCTTTAACATTTAAAGCCTAGCGGTAACTTTACGTACCACCCGGTTTAACATTAAAAAATTCTACGTGGTGCCCACATTGCGTTTATGTGTTTTGTACGGATCTCAGAACAAACAGCAGCTTTTACCTATAAAACATTAAGAGACTGGTTTTTATAACCGAAGTGGAGAGTGTTTACAGCGCGGTACGCACTGAGTCCTTATATAAAACAGATACGCTTCGTCTTTAAAGGGTTAAACATGGTAGTAATTTCGTAGATAAGAACATCCTGCCAAATATGTGACCTGCAGGTTGCTCCGAAACCAAACTATACTGCGACAATTCGCACAGACACTCCGCAGGCCACCCCATCGTTGTAGTGCTTACCGTACGCAGAGACGTACCTATCAGCGATCGTGCGAACTCCTCACAGGCCTACCCGTAGCTACGGCAGTAACCCCTCGTAATGCACGATCAGGAAGTCTGGATTGCGAACAGATATAAAAAAAAAACATGACAAGCAATGTACGTTTAACGCAATATTGAGGCGCGTTCATGTAACCACTGTTGCCGTGGAAAAGCAATAAGTATTACGTATTACGAGTGTGGGTCTGTAACTTCAGTCACCCAGCATGCAAAGCGGCTGCGCCGTATTATATAGTCATCTGTGATGTGTCTGGGTCTACCATATTTTCCCACATTATGTCATAAACGGAATGATTTTCCGAAAAAAGTTGTTGTACATAAAATATGTGCTTTGATTTTCTCTATAACTTTTGTCTGAAATATTTCTCATTCTAAGAAGAATTCAGCGAGATACTATCATTAATGTACCTAGGTCTTCATGTAAAGTACCCATTATTCTGGTCAAATTTTAACTAAACTTGAATTTTCGTGACAGATTTTCGAAAAATACTCCAATATCAAATTTCATAAAAAACATCCAGTGGGAGCCCAGTTGTTCCATACGGATTGACAGACAGACAAACATGACGACGCTAATAGTGGCTTCTCGCAATTTTATGAACGCGCCAAAAACACGTATTTTTTGTAGAATGTAAAATAGCAACATGGCGACGAACAAACTATGTTGACTGCCGTCAAATGGGTTACGCTGTGCACAGTCTGGAGCTTATAAACTTTTACATATTGCAGACTATTTTTTATTGCCGTACTGAGCGCTGTGGAACGGGTGGCATCATCGGTCGCTGCGCAGCAACAATGTCGTCCGCTCTACGGCGAGCAGTCCGGCGATAAAAAATACTCTTTGTATTGCCTCGTATGTAAGAAATAGGCCTACTGTCTACGATCAGCAACTTCGAATATGGCGACTCTGCGAATCCCTATGCTGAGTAAATTTAACGTGGTCGAAATCAGTAAGTGTAGGGGAAAATATATAAGATATACAAACGAATTATTGAATTGTGTAACTGAGTGTATTTCTTGCTAACCTCGCCATATAGGTCAAAGCCATTTGGGCGGAAGTAGTAGCCATAATGCGTTACCGCAACATCATGTGTTCCTTTCCGCTACATAACATAACCTGTCTTTACTAAAACATAACAGATTAAGTCTCTGACTGGGTACACAATCAGATGTTTCGGCTTTAAAAATGTCCGCAAATATTTTGCAGATTTCGTATATACTTGAGTCAGAAACCTTAAATTCTACGAGCTAATTTTGAGCACATAGTTTCGCTACAGCTTCGTTATTTTTCAACATCCATACACAGTACGGTCTTGCAAACATATTAGGGTCTCGATTTTTCTCCTCGCAAGTTTTAACTCTTTAAAGACGGAGCATATCTATTTTATATAAGGACTCAGTGCGTACCGCCCTGTAAACACTCTCCACTTCGGTTATAGAAACCAGTATCTTAATGTTTTATAAGGCAAAAGTTGCTGTTTGTTCTGAGATCCGTACAAAACACATAAACGCAATGTGGGCACCACGTAGAATTTTTTAATGTTAAACCTGGTGGTACGTAAAGTTACCGCTAGGCTTTAAAATGTTAAGGTTCTCGTTTGGCTCACTGTCATATGTACGCATCCGAACATATTGCCGTACCAGACAACATATGGAGAAAGATTCTCATTCCATTCGTAAGACAGGGTAGGCTGTATTTCCCCTGTTATCGTCTGCCGAAACAACACATTGAAGAAACGAGACTCAGTATATGCTGTTGTGTACGTGGCAGTGCTTTCTCGTTTAACTCTTTGTGTGGGAATTTAAGTGCCGTGTTGCAATATGTGGAGTGACCATTTAAATTTGGACTGTGGGATTTCTGATCCACGATTTTCTTGGAAATCAAAGGACAGAAAAAAAAAGAAGAAACGACACACTGATAACAATTAACTATTTTAAGCTAGATAAAAAAAATACATATGGTACTTCCCCGTCATGTGTGAATGCAAGTGAAAATAAAATGTCAGAGATGTAGAAACAGGTCATTGCCAATTGCTGACCGCATTACCTGTCACGGGCCTCAATCGCCAGTCCCATACACTGAGTTAAGCGGAACCATTGCTTGTAGCCATTGCTTTGACGCCTTTGTTGCGTCAATGCTATTGGCATTAGCATAAGCCAGGAGAGGCGGAGAAATAATTAATTTACCCTTCGTGTTGTTGACATCGCCGATCTCAGTGGCTGCGCGGTCTAAGGCGTAGGTCTGCGGCCGAGCGCTTGGCTGGGATCGTGAGTTCGTATCCTACCGGGTGGGCATGGACATTTGTCTCTTGTACAGTGTTTGTGTTGTCAGATAGAGGTCTCTGCGACGGGTCGATCCCTCGTCCAGCGGAGTCCTACCGACTTTGGTGTGTGTTTGAGTGTGATCAAGTGGAAATAAAAACCCGCTACACCTGCTGTGAACAGGTAGGTAGATGAGGGAAGGACTAAATAACGATTGTTGGCATCGCTTAACTGGGGACTAAGCTGTTAAGGCGTATGGGCAAGTGGACGTACAGATCGACTCATTTTTAACATCGTCACTAGATGGAGGTGAGTGGTCAGTTTCACGGCCGATTGTTTTACACTTCGGAGGAGGAGGGGGGGGCTAACAACGGTACCCCTTGCATGGGAGGCTTGGTGGGCCCCAGAGACGGTATGGAAACGGTGATGAGTAAAATATCTTGGCCCCTACCGGGAATTGAAACCTAGTAGTTGCTAGCCACTATACTAAGCAGCCCTGCCCCCCCCCCCCCCAGTAATTCAGTTCGATTCAAATTCAATTCATTATTTGTTTATTAATGCGCTGAAGCAACAGCCAAATGGCTAGTAATAAAGGCAGTACAAACATAAATACACAAAATGACAGAGGAATAACAACAGAAGACACATACAAAATATAAAAATTATATATATAATAAATAAAAATTACAATAAGACTACAAAGCAAATATTAAATCTGCGTCCTGTAACTTGCTGTCTGAAAATGTAAGTATCTCTGCAAACCAGATTTGCCGCAATTGCACAGTTCTTAAAGGATGAACTGACATGAAACAAGGAGAAATCGCAGAGATTGCGAGTGGTAAATCGAAGACATGCGATACAATATTAAAATGAATCTTCAAGAAGTGAGAGGGGGGCCATGGACTGGATTGATTTGGCTCAGGATAGGGATAGGTGGTGAGCGCTTGTCAGTGCGGTAACGAGCTTCCGTGTTCCATTAAATGCGGGGAATTTCTTGGCTGGCTGAGGACGTGTTAGCTTGTCAAGATGGACTCTGCTGCATGGAGCTAGTTATGATGTTCATAGAAAATTAATAACAAATACAATATAACGCCGAATTTTTCTCTCATGTCCAGTACTACGTACATTATTAAAGTGAAGTGTTTTAGCATAACCATAACCATCACAGTAATGGGAGAGGGGGGTGAATATAACAAAGATATAGAAAATTTACATTAAACATCCTGTTGTGTTGTATAGAATTATAAAGAAATTAAACATAATAATCACAACTAATCTGTGTTGTTATTCACTTATTCTAAGGCAGCATGTTTCGATTAATGTGGTTCATCTTCAGGCCACTAAAATCAAAAAAGGTGTAATATAAAACTGCATTGGACAGTGTCAGTGTAAAACTCAGATCTCAATTACTGACATTGAATAATGCAATTATATACAATAGCCTACCTTTTAAGATTTTAGTGGCCTGAATCCGACCAACATTGGTCAAAACATGCTACCTTAAAGTAATTTTCTTTTTGCATGGCGCGCAGCCCCCAGTGGGTCAGGGCCTCATCACTATCGAGGCTTCACTATCACACTCAGTTACACACCCCACTCGGTGGGACTGCTCTGGACGAGTGATCAGCCCAGCGCAGAGACCTCTATCTGACAACACACAAACACTCACAACAGACAGATGTCGATGCCCCCGCCGGGATTCGAACCCGCAATCCCAGCAAGCGAGCGGCCGCAGACCCACGCCTTAGACTGTGCGGCCACTGGGATCGGCTACAATAAATTAATAATAATAATAATAATAATAAAAGTTAATTTTGTTGACGGTATTTAATCCTTTATAAAGAAATACAACTTTCACTGAATGCGTTCGCGTTTCTCTAGTATTTTCAGGTGGTGATGATAATAATGACGACGGTGAGAGTAAAAACGTAAGTAGGTGACACATTCTCTTTTATAAATGTTTAAGTAGATGTGTGAAAAGTAAATTACGGTTGAACCCGGTTATAACGACATGGGTTTATGCGACGCCTTGTTTATAACGTCAGATGTTTTGTGGTACCAATTAATCCCTCAGTGTTTAGCCATTACATTGATTACACTACTCGGTTAGAACAGCGCTCGTCTATAACGACACAAAATATTCAGTCCCTTTCGTGAAGTTATAACCGACTTCGGCTGTCTTATATATGGAAAAGACGTCGTATCGATTACAGGCGTCAGGGGCCTGTAGACAGGTGTGACGATGTGACAGTCTGTAAGCCGGGAAGTTTTACTGTTAGGGCGCGATATATTCATAATGATCTCTGAAAGCGCCTAATAGTCAACACGTATGTGCGAAAGTTTGCGTTATGCAAACAGCGTTCGCCTAGTCGTGAATCGCCTTATAGCCAATTGGCGTGGAAGAAACACGCAACACTGACTGTACCCTGTGCTCAGTTCTGCTCTGTGTTTCCTGCCGCCCCAGGTAAACAAATCTTTGCCCTCCCACCAATCACCTCGGTTTTTACCCTGTCTGCACTCTTTGCCAATTATTTTTGGCCAGCTCAAAATCTGATAAAATAAAACGAAGAAAATCTGTAGTTACTAAAATAAAAACACTCCAACTAGTATACGTAGTTAATGCTGATCCCAGTGGCCGCGCGGTCTAAGGCGTGGGTCTGCGGCCGTTCACTTGCTGGGATTGTGGGTTCGAATCCCGCCGCGGGCGTGGATGTCTGTTTCTTGTGAGTGTTGTGTGTTGTCAGGTAGAGGTCTCTGCGTCGGGCTGATCACTCGTCCAGAGAAGGCCTACCGAGTGTGGTGTGTCTGAGTATGATCGCGAAGCCTGGACAATGAAGAGGCCTTGGCCTACGTGGCACTGTCGCGCCAGAAAAAAAAATACTCATTTAATTTTCACAAAAACACGATTACAAACATTTTGGGTTGAGCTCTATAATGTCGGTCTCAAGTAGCAGCTATTTTCTTTATAATTTAGCTAGATTTTCGTTCATACTTATTTTTTTACGGAAAGAACCGATGGCTAAGATGTGGCTCCTGCAAACTTCCAGCCGCAGGCTGGTGCCCACAGCCGGCCCTGCCAATATTTCTTAGGTACCTGTTGTCTCACAGAATTGCTTTGTGTGCAGTGATGGACGCAACAGACGGCGATCGCGCAACTGAGTGTTAATGACAGGCAACTGACTTGCGACAGGTCCGGATTGTGGGTGACCGACACAGTGAAAGTGTGCCAGATCCGCGTCGGCCCCTGCGCGTTAAGAAATTAACACAATTTGTAGAATGCCGTTTTTTTTTGTATGGCAACGCGCGAAGTTTTACAGCCTTACTTCTAAACATAAGCGCGTTGTATATAAATGATTCATTGTAATGATAGTTGCTTTGAAATTGGTCCGTGCGAGAAGAAATAGACGCGCAGCAGGTCACATGTTGCTGGAGGCCCGAATCCACTCAACACGTCGGCAGAAACCAGACCTGCCAGCAGTGTTCTGATATCATGCCACGGTAGCGGCGCATTGTTACTTTGAAGTGCGGTAACAACGTCAGAGCATATTTAGTTTGTGTACATTCTGTAGCCTGGTAGGTGGTTACTGAATTTCGAAGTAACGTCCTGCCTCCATCCTCAGGCTAAAAGCGTTCGTCGCGGTCGAGTGGGTATCACCCCTCAGGCTCTGCAGACCTGTTAACCTGGCTCAGCTTTTGCATGGTTTTCCTCAGTCCGTCAAACCACGACTGCTTCATTCCACGTTGTTTACAGTTCGTTATTGTCTTCCGTTCTCAAGCGTCCGGTACGTACAACACACCGCCTTCTAGAACCTATAATATTGCATAGACCTATACCTCAACTCTCCCAATACGCCTTCATGACCTTATGCTTAATGAACCACGCAGGCAACTTTTAACTTCATATGAACTTTCAGGAAGCATGCTCGCCCAAAATGTTGGTAACCCTGTACCCAAATACGCTGTGTCGGAAGTAAAAAAACCACAGGTTTATTTATAATTTATATTACCCCACCTACAAAGCACATAATGCCGTATTCTAGAAGACACTAATATTCACAGTTCATTTCTCTGTCATTAATTGAGTCCACTGGTCCACATTTAGCACAGAACAACCTATTCTTGCCGCCCCCAGTGGCCGCGCGGTCTTAGGCGTAGGTCTGCCGCAGAGGTCTTGCTGGGATCGTGGGTTCGAATCCCACCGGGGGCATGGATGTTTGTCTCTTGTGAGTGTTTGTGTTTTCGGGTAGAGGTCTCTGCGACGGGCCGATCTCTCGTCAAGAGGAGCACTACCGACTGTGGTGTGTGTCTGAGTGTGATCAAGTGAAAATAAAAACAACCTCGACACCTGCTGTGAGTAGGTAGAAGAGGGAAGGACTACGAAACGAAACGAAACGAAACAACTTACTCTTTCGTTGAGTTCATAGAAGTCTTCGTAGACTGAACAGACTCCAGTAGCTTGCTCTAAAAATTGCAACTACAAGCTCACTGTAATTTACACATTCGAAACGCAATTTTCAACAAAAGAATATAGCCTATAACAAGTAACTTCCTACATCACAGTGAACACACAGCGTCTCTATCACAAACACCAGTTAATGATCTATGAGGATACAATTGCTGCTTTTTGTGAGAATGATATGTAACAGATAAACACACTTTGGGAACAAAATGCGGAGATTTTACGCGCTGTCCCGTAAATAGCGAGAAGCGCCAATTAGCTTCGTCATGTCTGTCCGTCTGTCCTCCCGCATTTATTTTTCGTGACGCTTGATATTGGTGACTTTACAAAAATCTATCTATAAACTACAGATTTGGTTAAAATCGAACAGCACTATCGGGCACTGTACACAAAAACCTCAGTAATTTTATACTGTTGACAGGAGTACAAAATATTTTGTAGCCCGGGAAGAGTGCAGAGGGAACCCATTGTTGCATTTCCATGGCAAACATGAACACTCCCATATTGTTGAAAATCACATGTATGTCAGTAAAAGTCGCCTTTCCATGACAACAGTTGTTATGCGAACGTGCCACAATGTTACGTTGTAGACGTATATTGCCTTTGTTGCTGGTAATGTTCCAGCAGGTGGTATGTGAACTAACGATTGGGCTTTAAATGTTTAACCACTGTGTCAGCCTTTCTTGATACCTGCTGTACGAGGTCATATGATACAAAGAATTCGCTCTTTCTCGGTATAACAGGCAGAGGCCTTTCATATTAGCTACAATTCTTTTCGAGAACTGCATTGTATCTTGTGGACACCTTGCCTGGATGAACATTTAAGGACGCTGACTTATAAATACGTAGAATCCAATGACCGAACGAATACCACTCACATTACAAGTGTCTTCAGTTTACAGTGTTCATCACATTGCAATGTGCCAATAAGCCTAGTCTATAGAGTCACTTCTAAACACTGCAGACGATAGCGTATTATCATTTTGGTTGCTTGTTTCCTGGAAGCTGTCCGTCCTCTAGTGTTCCGCACAGGAACGCGAAGTTTGCTGGGTTCGACCTGTTCTAATCTTCAAGTGGGCGCCCGTACTCATTCATTACGATCCTGGGCAGTTCCCGGGGTCGGTCTAGACGATGCTTCGTGTCGGGAATCGAACCACGATTCTCCAGTCTTACACTCCGTAGTGTAGTTACTATACCGACTGATTTGTGAGGTTGAAATACGAGTGCAAAAGATCATTGTATTTGCTTGATGAATGCTGCTGCTTTTTTTTTAATATACAAATGAATAAATCTAAAATCTAACAGTCATACCTATTATATTAGCCCTTTAAATTCTAAGATTAACCTGAATTGTATTTAAAGATTCAGTCCGTACCGCGCAGTAAACACACTCCGTCTCGGTTATAAAAACCAATCAGTTAATGCTGTATAGGGAAATAATCGCTGTTTGTTCTGAGATCCACACAAAACACATAAATACACTGTGTGGGCAGAACGTAGAATTTGTGAATGTCAGACCTGGTAGTACATTAAATAACCGCTAGCCCGTAAACAGTTAAGTAAAGTATCACGTTCTTAACTGATAGGAAATGTGACTATATGTTTCGGCTAAAATTAGCCATTATCATGCCAATTCCAGATATTTTTCCAGTTCCAAACACACCGAATGTAACGCATTTAAAATAGTCCCCTCCACCTTGTAATAATTTCAAATTCTTCTTCCCTGAAAGTTGTTACGGTTTTTATACGATGTCTTAATGCTTCCAACGTCATTTCCAGCCAAATCTCGAAATGTCTTGCCCACTATAATCATGAGTCTAAACGAACGGATCCTCGTACTGTAGAAGCCCATTCGCCGTCTGTCTTTGTCCCTCGCTTAATTACTGACAGAGAAACCTCATCAGGCGATGCTAACCTTGCTAGTTCCAGGTCGGCAAGTGTACCATCACTTGTGGGTGGAGAAGATGGAGTCGGCCACGCCAACACGTCCCTTCGGTCAGCCCTCTGTGCCCCTTAAATACTGCCTTCGAAAGGAAGCCGCAAAAAATGTATGCTCCCGTGTACCTGCTTTGTTTCGTTAGTACGTAGCGTACACGGAACATTAACCTTTTAAAGCCTAGCGGTAACTTTACGTACCACCAGGTTTAACATTAAAAAATTCTACGTGGTGCCCACATTGCGTTTATGTGTTCTGTACGGATCTCAGAACAAACAGCAACTTTTGCTTTATAAAACATTAAGAGACTGGTTTTTATAACCGAAGTGCAGAGTGTTTACAGCGCGGTACGCTCTGAGTCCTGAGTTAACGGCCGGGGCCTGAAGTTCACCACTTACCTCCATCTAGGACCGAGGTTAAGAATGAAAGGAGCTATACCTCCATTTCCCATATGTGCCTTCATGTCGTGGACAGGGACAACAATACCTTTCACCTGTTGCTAGGCACAGTAACTGTTATATCATGTAATTTCATTTAACTTCATTTTCATTTTTGTGGTGGACTTCATAGGCTACTTTAATGCAGAGTCTGTGTGCGTTGATCTGTCGGATATAACCCTGAAATTACGCAGTCATAATTTAATTACTGACTCAAATGAAGTAATTCGTGTTTAAGTGTCCGTATGTTCATGGTCTATCTTTGTAAAACTGTCACATCCCTAGCTCCAGTTCTTCATTAGTTATTATCATCCAATGAAAGTCAAAGAAAAATTTCGGAACGATCCCCCCCCCCCCCACCCGCGCCCCTGACATTGTTACTTCATATTCTATAAAATTCACCTGAACCAAAGTGCAGTATTTTTCGAAGACTGTTGCCATACATTATTTCAGCACCTCAAATTAACCTTTTAAAGCCTAGCGGTAAGTTTGCATATGACCAGGTTTAACATTAAAAAATTCTACGTGGTGCCCACATTGCGTTTATGTATTTTATACGGATCTCAGAACAAACAGCAACTTTTGCTTTATAAAACATTAACAGATTAGTTTTTATAACTGAAGTGTTTACAGCGCGGTACGCGCCGAGTCCTTGTATAAAACAGATACACTTCGTCTTTAAAGGGCTAAGCGCCAATGATAACAACAGTTCCTCACAATTTCGCACGTCTTTATGTTGTATTTGTGACTGAAGTTTGTGGCTCTACCGTATTTACCCACGTCTCCTAAACGGCACCATTTTCAAGAAAAGTTACTAAATATAAAATTGTGTTTTGATTTTCTCTACAAACTTTTACCTGAAACATTTCTCATTCTCGGAAAAATTCAGCGATATATTATCATAAGTGTACATAGGTCTTCATGCAAAATACCCGTTATTCTTGTCAGATTTTAATGAAACTTGAATTTTCTTGATAGATTTTCGAAAAATACTCAAATATAAAATTTCATGAAATTCCATCCAGTAGGAGCAAAGTTATTCCTTGCGAACGAATAGACCGGCGGACACAGACATGACTAAGCTAATAGTCGCTTTTCCTAATTTTTTCGGACGCGTCTGAAAAATTGAAAAATTCGTCGACAACATTTGACTAAATTAGGAACAATATAGAAGCTCCAGCAAGCCAACTTTGGATCGCTACCCACCGTTTGGTAATCCTGCAATAACAGACACACAGCGTGGTGATCTTATGAACCTGTTTGCTTTACACGAGAAATGAAAGAACGCCACAAATATAAGACATTCTGAGGTCGAAAATGTCGTTTAGGAAGAATAAAATTAAGTTCTGTTATTCATTTGGCGTCTCTTCTATATCTGTAGGCCAATGTGAGGTTCTGATGGCAGCGAATCCTGTCAAAAACAGGACTGGTGTCTTCCTGGATGTGTCGCTGTACAGTCTGATATAAACTGCCGATGTTTCGGAGAAACATGCCACTATACTTCGAAGATTGTGGCAGTATGTTCCTTCGAAAAGCCTCCAAACTTTCTACAAAATATACAGCGTCACACACCAGAAGATAATGACGGTTAAAGTCTTTAAAATATTCAAGGACGTCGTCATTTTTATGGAACCTGGGGTAACACCACGTTAATAATCACAGGGACAAATTCACTCATTCCAAGGAACAGTCCTTGAGAAGCTAACAATCGTTCAGCTAATCAAGAAATTCGCTTCCTTTGAAGGGAGCGGATGGATCAGTACCATGTTCTGTGGCCAGTAATGAAGAGAACTCATCAGTGGAGTGGCGTGTGTGTGTGCTGTAACTACCACGCCGGGAGGTCGTCGAGCAACTGGAACTCATGAACGGCTATAGCTTCTGGTTTTGAAAGTAGATGGTTAACGGAAGAGGTCATTGGACCAGACGTCACCACGTGATACAGGAGGCTGGAGCGGATGCGCTCTGTGACACGAACTGACGATGATCTGTGACAGACACGGCGTCCTCACCTCAACCGAGTACAAATACGTACCAGGTTCTTTACAGCCGACTATTACTTCGTGTGTTCGCAAAACTCTGACACAGCCACAGTTGTCTTTTTTAGCCAACCTTCGGGTTTACTGTCTGTCGTTACAGTTTGTTTCTGAAACTAGTTGTTTCATTCGTCAGGTGAGAGGATAAAGGAATTATATTCAATTTTAACTAACGTCATCCCGTTGGTTTTTTAATCGTACAAATGTTAAATCAATATCTGTCCAAACACAACTAAATTCTATTTATTATATAGAACTACATGTTTCGACCTATTTCAGGTCATCCTCATGTTCACAGTTGGTCTCAAAACATACTGAGGAAGAAATATATTTCTTCCTCAGTGTGTTTTAAACGACAATTGTGAACCTGAAGATGGCCTGGAATAGGTAGAAACATGCAGTTCTGTATAATAGAATTTAGTTGTGTTTGAACATATCCTGATTTAATTTTTGAATCCTACTCACCTGAGAACGCCGGCAGGGCTAATTTCTAAACGCCGGTCCAGGATAAACAAAAGAATGTTGACTAAGTACCAGTGAGGGAAATGCCTAGTTGTTATGGTCCCAGTGTTTCTTGAACCTTCGGCGTTAAACGGAGGCAAGCGCATAGCTATATGCTGCGACCGCTTTATCCCCGCGGAAAGAGACCAAGCGATGTCCACTAAAGAGAATACTCGTTGGAAGGCAGAGAAGGTCTAAACAAAGTGAAGAAGAACCGAGATAAAATAGAAAGCCCCGCTAACGCAACCTTAGAATTTATTAATAATAATCCTCGTCAGTGGTACACTACATGTTTCGGCCTAAAAAGACCATCTTCAGGTGTAATCATACACAGAATGATGTACAGGGCTTAAAGTTGGGTGTATACTTGTGGGATCTCAGCAAGTGTTAAATTAAACAGGATCACATTAACCTTTTAAAGACGAAACGTATCTGTTTTATATAAGGACTCAGTGCGTACCGCGCTGTAAACACTCTACACTTCGGTTATAAGAACCAGTCTCTTAATGTTTTATAAGGCAAAAGTTGCTGTTTGTTCTGAGATCCGTACAAAACACATAAACGCAATGTGGGCACCACGTAGAATTTTTTAATGTTAAACCTGGTGATACGTAAATTTACCGCTAGGCTTTAAAAGGTTAAAATTAAAACTAAACAAAATTACCAAAAGCGAAATATCTGCTGCCTCCGGGAATCGAACACTGACTTTCCGACTGTCCAGCCCATAGCCTAATCACTATGCTGACTGAGCTACCAGGCTCATCTCTCGCTGTCATATCTCCTAATATTAAATCAAACGTCGTGTGAATATTTTAAGGTCTGTGTTACTTTGTGATTTTGGAGCAGTACGTGACAAACTAATGTACGTAACAGTGATGACAGATCGCGCTGGCTGCTTCCGTATAAATAGCAAAGGAGTCCGGATTGGACAGAGTTTGCTGTGTGCTTTGGCCCTCATGCGACACTGCATAAGAGCACGGTGAGTTACAAATATGTTTACAAATATGACATGAAATACTGCGTGTTCAAAATCTCGCGTTAGCACAGCTTCCTTCTCTTGGAATTGTAACTACAAAATGAACACTGAAACGAAAGAGATGGTTACCCACAGCGCTAGCCCATAATGTTTTAAAATCACAACAAATTAAAAACAGAGCTGTCTAAATAGGTTTCAAGGACAAGTGCACATGACTTTATATATTTTAAGCATTTGATCCAGTGTAAGTGGTGTGTTGTTTATATATACATGCTACTATTGGAACCAATGCTCCCGGAAGTGTTAATGTGAACTGCTTAACTCAAGACTTCTGTTAGAAACCGTATGAACGTCCAGTGTTATTCACAATGAGTGTCCCCTGATGATGGCGACATTAACCTTTTAAAGCCTAGCGGTAACTTTACGTACCACCAGGTTTAACATGAAAAAATTCTACGTGGTCCCCACATTGCGTTTATGTGTTTTGTACGGATCTCAGAACAAACAGCAACTTTTGCCTTATAAAACATTAAGAGACTGGTTTTTATAGCCGAAGCGGAGAGTGTTTACAGCGCGGTACGCACTGAGTCCTTATATAAAACAGATACGCTTCGTCTTTAAAGGGTTAAACGCCGAAACATGTGTCGGGAAGTAAGTGACAGTTAATAGAAGGTGCATTTGTTGGTGATTTTGTTTATACATTGAAAAATGCACGGTGAAAAACAATATAAAGAGCTATCTAACGTCTATCTGTCTAACGCGTATCTAATGTCACAGTTGAATGATAAGGTTTTATGCTGAGTAGCTGACTGCCCATAGTTCAAACCTAGGCCCAGAAACCAATACCCTAAAGGGTTCTGAGTGCCGCCCCTCTTCCTGCAGGCATTCTTTTTTGAACTGCTTTACCCTTGAAGATGGAACCGATGGGTTCTCCCGAAACGTCGGCAGCTAACTACCAATCTACGCTGCGTAACATGTCACAAGAGTGAATATCTCATATAGCGGTTCATAAACTAACTGCCTTAAAGTGCCTTTTTAAAGAAGCCATATTACATATAAAGATTCAGTGCTTAGCCTCTCACAAAGGACACAGTGTGCTTCCATTATGAAGACCGAACAGTATATGCTGTGTAAGAACATATTGTGTGTGTGTGTGTGTGTGTGTGTGTGTGTGTGGTGAGGGTCATATGGAATAAACACGTAGAATGTGTAGAAAAAATGCGGAGACCCCAGTGTTAAATCTGGCGGTATATATATTTACCACTAGGCTTTATAGTGTTAATTCAACACTATAAGTAAGCAAACACTAATCCTAAATTTCATTAACATTTCTTGTACGTTTTTTTTTCGAGGTAATTCAACAAAAAACGAGCGAACTCGCAACAATTGTTACACTGTGTACACACTGCCTAACTCGGCACTTTCCCTGCAGCAAATCCATTAAGAAAATTACGGCAGCCTCTCGTTTTACGGCTAGGCTTCAGAGCTAGGTAAAGCCAAGTGATGCCAACTGCGCATGTCTGGTGTGATTAGACAGTTCAGTGAAACGAACTCGTGTTTACGAGGCTTCTTTCGCGGAATCTGCTTTGCAGCTTGCTTGCTATCAGTACACAAAGCATCTCTTCAGCAGGTTGCTCCTGTAGCCACATCACCCGAGCACTGTCTCCCCGACTCTGCGCATGTCACTGTGTACGTCGCGTCTTTCTCTTGTTAATTTTTGTTGAACATCTTATGAGGAACAGAAAAATACGACGACGCTAGTTAAAAAAGGACTTTCCATTGTCTGCTGAAAGCAAAAACCAGCAATTTAAAATATCACTTGTATTCGCTTACGAAGATGTAACTTTTCTTGAGATTACCCACTGCGCAGGACGCCCCCTTCACTTGTTTCGTGGTGTCAGTATTCACTGTATTGGCTACTGTGCTGTTTAGGCCAAATTATACAAAGCCACTGTTAGCTTCGTCATGTCTGTCTGTTTGTCCGTCCGCAAGGAACAACTCGGTTCCCACTGGATGGATTTTAATGAAATTTTATATTTCAGCAGTTTTCGAAAATCTGTCGAGAAAATTCAATTTTTATTAAACGCTGCCAAGAATAACGAGTACGTCACGTGAGCACCTATGTACATTTATGATAATATCTCGCTGAATTCTTCTTAGAATGAGAAATGTTTCAGGAACGGGTTGTAGAGGAAATCAAAACACACATTTTATGTTCAATAACTTTTTTTCCGAACGTCGTGAAGATTATGAGATAGTGCGGAAAAATATGTTACAGCCAGACAGGCCACAGATGACAGTCTAATACGACGCATGCGCTTTGCATGCTGCGTAACTAAGGCTAGAGGTACGCACTCAGCATCGGTAACACTTATTGCTTTTACGCGACAACATTGTTTACGCGAACACGTGTCGTTACGTTTACACGTACATTGCCTATCTTGCAATCAGACGACTCGCGGCCCAATTCTTTGCCTAAAAGAATTATGTCCAGCGGACAGTACATATGTTGATGGTCAGGAGATTGTTGGGAGACTGTAATGCTGCCGTAACAACACTGAGACTGGAAGAAACTTTAAATTAATAGTTTCAGTTACCCATTTCCATCACCTGTTGACACAGCAAGGAGGTTCACGCAGTAATCCTTCAGGGGTTGCCAGCCTCAAATTGTGACTGGGGACCAAGTATTCTAACTGTAAATTTTTGTGGTTTTCCTCGGTCTCTCCATGCAGGTGTTGGAATAGTACTTCAAATTAGGCCACGACCACTTCCTTTCACATTATTTCCAATTCATTATCCACATTAATCAGCGTACCGGGGTACCATGTTAAGTCGCGGTAGTTATTATTTGGTACCAACTAAAACTGGAAATATGTCGAAACATTTCTGTGAAATTCCTTAGAAACAGATTTCATAAAACACTTTCCAGTGTCTCTGGGATTGTTACATGAAGACAAAGGGACGAATGGTGGAAAATGGCAAAGTTTCTAGACACACTTTAATTTGTATTATCTTGGACCACTTTGGACAATTTCAAATCTTCTAGGCAAACGTTTACATCTTTTCGATATTAACCTTTTAAAGCCCAGCGGTAACTTTACATAATACCAGGTTCAACATTACAAATTATACGTGGTGCCCACATTGCGTTTATGTGTTTTGTACGGATCTCAGAACAAACAGCAACTTTTGCCTTATAAAACATTAAGAGACTGGTTTTTATAACCGAAGTGGAGAGTGTTTACAGCGCGGTACGCACTGAGTCCTTATATAAAACAGATAAGCTTCGTCTTTAAAGGGTTAACAGGCCAACACTTTACAAAACGTATAACAGACACAATTTGTTATTCCTGAATGAAAACTGTAGACTCACGGTAGTTTTTGTTGTGCATATTCGCCACACAGCGAGGTCGCATGAACACAGACGGAGCGATCCAGTCTCCCTAGAAACTAGATTGATCATATCTCTTTGTAACTAAAAGGTCAACATTCCAATCCGTGGCACTGCGTTGATGTGAGTGACTGTATTGCACATCCAGCCCCCTTTGCGAACACGAAAAAATTACGTGATGCCCACGGTCTTCCTAGACGACATTGTGACCAGGACAGCTCCTTGCATCCTCCTGAATATCCAGCTCATATTACCACCTATTTATTATCTGTTCCAAATGCCTTCATTTAAATCTACCCTGTGGTTGGCCTCGCTGCAAACAGGCCCGTAGCCAGCCCATGAACACAGCGCGTGCAGCGGCTTCCAGTGCCGGTGCGTGTATATTTTCGTTTCGTAGTCCTTACTTCTTCTACGTACTCACGGTAGGTGCAGATTATTTATTTTCACTTAATCACACTCAGACACACACCACAGCCGGTAGGACTCCTCTGGACGAGGGATCGGCCCTCGCAGAGACCTCTACCTGACAACACAAACACTTACAAGAGACAAACATCCATGCCCCCGGCAGGATTCAAACCCACGATCCTAGCAAGCGCTCGGCTGCAGACCTACGCCTTAGACCGCGCGGCCGCTGGGACCGGCTACATGTACGTACATACGTTTAAAGGTACAGGTCCACCCTATAACAGGCCCTGAGGGCCCAAGAGGGGGAGTAGAGGTATAGCTCTACCCATTCGTGAGCCTCGGCACGAGGAGGGGATGGGGTGGCTAGCCCCACGCCCCCGCCGCTTTACCCTCGGGAAAGAGACCCGGTACCCATTGTACAGGAGGCTGGGTGGGCCCCAGGGCCGGTCTGAACGGCTTCGGAAAATCTCGCCCCCACCGGGATTCGATCCCCGGACCGTCCAGCCCGTAGCGAGTCGCTATACCGACTGAGCTATCCCGGCCCACGTACATACGTTTATATTCGTATATAATGCTGTGTTCTACATATACCGTGTGTATGTATTATGTATGCATAAGCGCATACACGCCTTTGTGAGGACCATAAAATCAGCACTTCAGTTAGATAATGCGCCCTATAACATTACACAAAACATTCTGCATACGCATAAATGTTTGAGAATGCGCGAGGTTAAGTTGGCCGTAATGCAATGATTTGTTTTAGGGAGGTAATCACTTTGGATGTCACCCCCTACACCAGCCACACACACACTTTCTCTCGACTTGCCGCATTCTTTCCAGCAGATACGGAGATCGTGTCTCTAACCATCTCACAACCATTTCCTACATGATTTCCAATTCACCGCACTATAATCGCCCCACTATATGACGGTCTATAGCGGATCGAATGACGCTAAAGATCAATTTTCCCGTACACGCCAGGAAGGCGCAGGGGGGGAGTACAGGTACAGCTCCCTTCAATATCAACCTGAGCACTAGATGGTGGTGAGAAGTCATCCACACGCCCCGGCCGCTTTCCACCCGGGGAATAACTCCGGTATTCATTGAAGTGGAGACTGAGTGGGTCCCACAGCTGGCCTGGGCGTGCTTGGAGAAGAAAAACTCCTCTGACAGGGATTCGAACTCCGGTCCGTTCAGCCCGTAGCCTTGACGTTAAGTAGTCCACAGATACATAGGCAAGTTGCGGCGTAAAGCATATTCGCCCCGTCGTATTGAACAAAACGCCACGAAGAAGACAAAAACCAGACGCTAATTCAGAGAAGTCGGTGACACACGTGCTTTGCTAACCAGTTGTGAGAGCGGTGACACACACACACACACACACACACACACACAGACTGCGGTAGAGCTGTTGTCTGTCTGCTTTATTGCCAGTTCCAAGTATGTAACAGCATTCATTCTGTTACGCTGTTTGCTAGAGTCGCATGTTTCTAGACTCAAGTCTTTGTTTTCACAATAAGCCAGTGACATACCTAACTATATATATATATATATATATATAAACAAAAACAAATATGGTAGGTACACTAAGTTAAAAAAAATAAACATCAACTAAGCAAAATCTGTAATTGTGTTAAAATGTAACAGTGAATGTCACATGACTACGTACAGAAAATTGGGCGAAGACGGTTTCAATTCACATCCGTTCCCAATGGCTTTTACACTGATCATCACATTAGACAACGGTACATGACAGTGTTTTTAACCTTTTAAAGCCTAGCGGTAACTTTACGTACCACCAGGTTTAACATTAAAAAATTCTACGTGGTGCTCACATTGCGTTTATGTGTTTTGTACGGATCTCAGAACAAACAGTAACTTTTGCCTTATAAAACATTAAGAGATTGGTTTTTATAGCCGAAGTGGGGAGTGTTTACAGCGCGGTACGCGCTGAGTACTTATATAAAACAGATACGCTTCGTCTTTAAAGGGTTAACGCATATATGTAAATTTACTGTTTCATACTGCGGACCTAAAGGGGAACACAATAAGATGTAATGAAATCCAGTAAGTACTCTTGTTAATATGTACGGCGGGTAGGCTGTTAAAGCAATGTGCAAGTGCTGCAATACAGATTTTGGATGCCTTCAAAGTCCAGTCCTTACTTTATGTACCGCCAGGTTTAACATTCAAAAACTCTACGTTCTGCCCACACAGTGTATTTATGTGCTTTGTGTGGATCTCAGAACAAACAGCGAGTATTTCCCTATACAGCATTAACTGATTGGTTTTTATAACCGACACGGACTGTGTTTACTGCGCGGTACGAACTGGATATGTAACTGTATCTTTCACGTTAATTTCCATATTTAAAGGGTTAATCTTTACTCAAGTTGGCCAACATGAAAAGGTTACGTAAGGGTAAAGTTGTCTTTGTCCACGCCATTATGGCATGGAAGCGCAAAAGTAGAATAGCTCCACTCATTCTTCACCTCGGCAATGGATGGAGGTGAGTGGCCGTCAGTTTCAGACCCCGACCGTTTTACTGCCTTTAAAGAACCCCGATTCCCACTGAATAAGAGGTTGGGTGGGCCCCACATCCAATATGGACGATTTTGGAGAAAAGAAAAATCTTCCGCCCCTACCTGGATTCGAAAACCGGACCGTCCAGCCCGTAGGTAGTTGCGGCTCCTCACTCTATTCCACGAGTAAACACGAATTTATACTGACGCGCCTGCGCCACAGTTTTAGCTACTGTGTATTTTGATACTGACAATGAAAACAGTCACGTCCAGAGTGAAGGCCACGATCTTCTGCTAGAGAACCGTAAATGAAAAAGTACAGTCGAATCTGACTATAAGGGCATCCGTTTACGCGACACCTTGTCTACTGCGCAAGATATTCTGCGGTACCAATTAATTCCTCGCTGTTAAGCATACATTATATGTACTCCTGATTATACCATTACTCGTTTATAACGACACAAAATATTTGGTCCCTTTCATGACGTTATAACCGATTTCGACTTATATAAATAAATAAATAAATAAACTGAAGCGCGTGCTGTCACACTGAGGGAGGAACAAAGACTGAGAGTGTTCGAGAATAGGGTGCTGAGGAGGATATTTGGGCCTAAGTGGGACGAGGCGACAGGGGAGTGGAGAAGACTACATAACGAGGAACTTAATGACCTGTACTCATCACCAAACATTATTCGGGTAATCAAGTCGAGAACAATGAGGTGGGCGGGGCATGTAGCACGCATGGAGGAAAAGAGAGGTGCATACAGGATTTTGGTGGGGAGACCTGAGGGAAGGCGACCACTTGGGAGACCCAGGCATACATAGGAGGATCACATTAAAATGGATCTTCAAGAAGTGGGATGGAGGGCATGGATTGGCTTGAGCTGGCTCAGGATAGGGACACGTGGCGGGCTCTTGTGAATGCGGTAATGGACCTCCGTGTTCCATAAAATACGGGGAATTTCTTGACTAGCTGAGCAACTGTTAGCTTCTCAAGAAGGCCTCTGCTGCGTGGAGTTAGTCAGTCAGTCAGTCAGATGTTAGGCAGTTAGTCATTTAGTTAGTTTGAAGCGCGTTCTCAAGCATGAGTGCCGTGGAGTCAGCTCAGCGCATTTCGCTCTTACACTGCTGATGATACCAGTCATAAGTGGCCGAGGCCTGTAACGTCTTATTACGAAACAGTCAAGGGACGCGTTAACGTGGCTGAACATCCATCAGAATATGCGTTCAGGCGGGGACATGTCTTGTCACTTGTCACTTGGCTGAACTTCGCAGCAGGTGCCCGTAACCCGACACGCAACTTAGGCAGCACCGAAGTCTTCCTGCTGATAAAAACTTGCTAGTCTGCAAATACCAGTTTTAGGCACGTTCGCAAAACAATTGCGAAAAGCTATTTAGTAGCTTCGTCTGTCTGTCTGTCCGTCTGCATGTATCGCAGCGACTCCCATCTGGCAGAATTTCTTAAAATGTTTGCTAAAATTCGTCGACGCAGTCCGACTGTGGTTTAAACCAGACAGAAGTAACAAACATTTTACTTGAAGACCCGCATAAAGTTTATGATCTAAGAGAGAGACGAAAAGTAAGAGACACCACACTTATTATTATGGGGGGAAAGAAAATTTACTGGTGCGAAGGTTTCTAGGCAATCCCCGCTCGTCCTTCTGGTAAAGGTAGGATGGAGACGTTTATGATCTCTCGCGTTGATAGGTCGTTTACAGTTGACTGTCGGCTGCTCAAGAATGGCTGTGCTGCTCTGTTTATTGCCGAACTTGAGAATATTCATGCAGGTGGTTTGTCAAAAGAGAATGCGTTTAATAAACGACTGATTATGTTTCATAAGCAGATGCTTTTTTTCCGTGGCGCAACAGCCCCCAGTGGGCCAGCGCCTCCTTATTATCGAGGCTTCACAATCACACTCAGACACACCACACTCGGTAGGACTCCCCTGGACTGGTGATCATCCTGACCCAGAAACCTCTATCTGACACACAAAACTCACAAAAGACAGACATCCATGCCCCTGGCGGGATTCGAACCCGCAATCCCAGCAAGCGAACGGCTGCAGACCCACGCCTTAGACGGCGCGGCCACTGGGATCGGCTCCGACAGTTTTCCCCATAATTGAAAGACAAAATAATACTTAATTAATATTCAGAATTTATAATTCATTATAAACGTATGCATTGAACACGTTTACCACATCTACGAAATATTTAAGCAGGAAGGATTGGGGTTAGAAGGAAGTGGTTGTGGCCTGACTTGAAGCATACTGTCCAAGAATTTTCGTGGCGGGGCTAAGGAACACACAAACGCAGCAGAACTGTCGATATTTCAAATGGTGACCTGCAGGATCTGTCAGAAGCGTTGCTGCTTGAGCCAGCTTGTTCCGTTGCTGGTTAATGAAAAGCACAAATAATTGCAAGAACAACTACACGCGAAACCCCATTTTCATGGTCGTGACAAAACAATTATTCCATAGTTCTTGGTAATGGCACAAGCTTGGCACCACATTCTGCTGTCTGGGTCTCAGTACAGTTCATACTTCCTTTGCGTGAAGGATGTGACAGATAATTGTCTGTTATAATAATCGATAATGTGACCTGACCAGTCTTGGTAAATGACAAGAAAAGGTACGATGCGACTCGAAGTCAGTTACACAAGCTAGAAGAAATTAATCCATTAATTCTTTAAAGTTTATTGTTTAGAACCAATTCATGTGCCACCAACTTCAACATTCACCAATTCTACGTTCTGCCCACACAGTGTATTTATGTGTTTTGTATGGATCTCAGAACAAACAGCGATTATTTCCCTATACAGCATTAACTGAGTGGTTTTTATAACCGAGACGAAGTGTGTTTACTGCGCGGTACGGACTGGATCTTTATATACAATTCAGGTTAATCGTTTTGTTTAAGGCCGTGCCATAGTTCAGGCGGCTAGTCGTCGCCCTGTCACCGAGGAAGTCCAGGTTCGGTTCCACGTCAGTGCATGTGAGATTTGTGGTGCACAAAGTGGCACTCGGACAGGTTTTTCTCCAAGTATCGTTCCACCAGTGCTTCATAATCGTCTTCATTTTAAGACGCTCGTACTAGAAGAACAAAAGGGTGAAACCTGGGAACCTTTCAAACAGCAAATTTCATTCGGAAATAAGCAGGAACACTTAATAACAAAAGTACGGTCGAACTCGGTTGTAACTTTATGAAAGGAACGGAATATTTTGTGTCGTTATAACTGAGGAGTATAATGTTACGGTTAACAGTGACGAATTCATTGGTAACAAAGAATATCTGACGCTATGTATGAGGTGTCGTATAAACCGATGTCGTTATAACCGGGTTCCACTGTACTTCCATTTTTTGTTTAAGGGGCTAAACTTTCAAACATGGATGTCGTCCATTAATCCGAAACACTTCATTCCATACCTCTGATACTGAGAAAGCAACCAGCGTTGCTTAGCGAAATAATGGCTGTTTATTGTGAATGTTACAACACGTAATTAAATGCACTCTGTGGGCAGGATGAAGATTTTCGGAACATCAAAACTGCTTCCTCCGAAACGTTGGTGCCTGTACAATATACGTACAGTGACATCCTAGAACATCTCATACCTCAGACGACGACAACTACAACCACCACCACCACCACCACCACCACCACCATTACTACTACTACTACTCCCACCACCACCACCACTACTACTACTACTACTATCCCTCTGCCACCACCGTATATCTTCTGTGGAGACGTATGCAGTTGGTTGTGACAGGAGTTTATTATTGTTTAAATCCCTACAATCAGTAGTCCACGTTGGCTAAATAATTGAAAAGAAGCTGTGGAAGCTGATTGACAATGACAGGTGTTGCCACGTGGCGCTTCCAGACCTTGACCCGACCAGAAAAAGAGGGTACCACCGGCCCGAACCTCGCTTGCTCGTGTAAGCTTCGATTTACACCAATCGATCGAGCGGGGAAAGGGCGCGTGTCTGTTTTCTACGTCACACACAGTTCAGCAACACTGCACAATCTGAAACCTTGTTACCCCACACGAGGTAAAGTGCAGCGCCAACGTGACATCATAGCCTTAACAACAGGTTTCTGGTTATTAGATTTCAGCACACTTAGTACGCTGTTACATAGCGTCATCAAGACAGGGTCTAATTGAGTCGGCTCAAGTTGCCACTGTTATGGTTTCTGTACCGGAAGAACCAAGTTCGAATCTCGGCCGAGGTACTAAGGATTTTGTGGTTTTCCTCAGATCTTCCACGCAAATCATGGGATAGTACTTGGCACTGGGCTAAAGCGACTTCCTTCCAATCATTTCAAATCCGATAATTCGACGTAGGTTCCTTCGTACTATCAGTGCCTATCTACCAAACTGTACTATGTTGTAACTCAAACCACAGTAATCTTCAACAAAAACACTCTGTATTACGAAAGCATAATGTTCCTTACCCTCTTAACACAAATACGCCTCTGCCATCCCCCCTTCCCTCCGTGTCTTATTTTTCAGGCCACTATCTCACAATCGTTGTCGTTAACATCCATGTAAAAATGTATCTCCCACCCAAGATCATGTAGAATGTATCTCCCACCCAAGGTCATGTAAAATGTATCTCCCACCCAAGGTCATCTAAAAATGTATCTCCCACCCAGAGTCATGTAAAATGTATCTCCCACCCAAGGTCATGTAAAATGTATCTCCCACCCAAGATCATGTAGAATGTATCTCCCACCCAAGGTCATGTAAAATGTATCTCCCACCCAAGGTCATCTAAAAATGTATCTCCCACCCAAGGTCATGTAAAATGTATCTCCCATCCAAGGTCATGTAAAATGTATCTCCCTCCCAAGGTCATCTAAAAATTATCTCCCACCCAAAGTCATCTAAAAATGTATCTCCCACCCAAGGTTAGGATTTCCAGATGTTCTTTCCTGGGCCAAAAGTGTGTTGCAATGTCGCATTTCACCATATGTCCTACACGCCTCGCCTTGAGTACCAGCATCAGAATCCAAGCTCATTATTTCGCACCTTAGTAGTGATTGCTTATTTAACCCTCTGAAAATGTGGCTAGTAATGCATAACATGCCGCTCGATGCAGCATTCAAGGACTGCATTTTACCCACGCATTGTATTCGCGTGTTTCGTATGATTCTCACAACAAACAGATAGTGTTTTAGCAAACAATGTTAACCGAATGCTCCGTGTAATGCAGACGTAGTGTTCTCTGTGAGACGGGAATAATCTGTGGCTGAGTATGGCCATGAAGCCATTTAGGGGCGTGGATGTATGTCTCCACTCATTCTTAACCTTGGCAGTGATGGAGGTGAGATTTTTAAATTTAATGTTAATGTAGGAAGTGAATTTTTAAATATTATTTAGACCAGTGACGTTAATTTTTAGTAACAATAGGTGTACTATAAGTGTTGGTCATAAAATACCGCCCTTTATAAACTCGCCTGTCTGCAGATCAATTGCTACGTTCTTTTTAAACTTTCGTATGAATTACTGTTTACAATGTCTGTTTCGTTCCTCTACTTAGGGTTGTCACACCCATATCTCTTCGCGGGTACCTTGGTCTATTCTGAAGAAGGAGGCAGTATATTCCTCGGAAACATTTGCCCCATCTTCCAAATTATTGAACACAAAATATGTGTTTTGATTTTCTATACGAATTTGTCTGAAACATTTGTCATTCTAAGAAGAATTCAGCGAGATATTATCGTAAATGTACTTAGGTCTTCATGTAAAGTACCCGTTATTCTTGTCAGATTTTAATGAAACTTGAATTTTGTCGACAGATTTTCGAAAAATTCTCAAATATCAAATTTTATGAAAATCTGTCCAGTGGGAGCTGAGTTGTTCCATGCGGGCGGGCGGGCGGACGGACGGACGGACGGACAGACAGACAGACAGACAGGACGAAGCTAGCAAGTCGATTTTCGCAATTTTACGGACACGCCTAAAAATAGTGACACTGAAATCTTAAGGATAAGTCTGCAAACTTCAGTACAGTCAGTCCCATATTGTGGCAGTGTAAGTTGGGGGTGCACAAATCCCGGGCGCAATGTCGCCCGGGCGAGTAAATTTTCTACGGTGGCGCCTGATGTTTTCAGCATAATTACTTCAGTTTTAATTTCATTTACATACAAAAATGTGTATCAGTGCGCATGCACCGAGCAGTAAGTGCCAGGTATCAGTGCGCATGCACCGAGCAGTAAGTGCCAGGTATCAGTGAATTTCACAGGTCACTATGGAAATTGTGGGTTTCAGTATGGAACTTGCCTGGTGCCACCTTTCCGGCGCCCAGAATCTGAAGGTGGTTGCTATATTTTGTGGAAACTTTGTACACAGAAACCAGTAGCTATATGCCTGCTGCTAATCCGTTTTAAGCAGAGGCAGGAGACGCTTCAAGGCGAGTCACCGTCTCACTCTTCCCAGAACTTGTTCGGAGAAACTCTGTTCACGCGTGCGTGTACTGAACGTCCGAGTTAAACTGTAACTTTGTATCCAAGGAGTCCCGGGTTCAGATCTCGGCCCAGAGACCTTCCGGCCTGACATGTTTTCGTATTTTTGCTCAGCTCCTCCAGGCAAACCGCTGTCAAGACCGCCTCTTTACACGTTGTTTTCTTAATCATTTATTCGTGAATCACTATAGTGTCCGAGCCAAACAAAACAATGTTAAATCAACAGTTAAACCTTGGAAGAATAAAATTATTGTATATGACAGATAAAAGATTCATTTGGTACGTCGCAGAGAACACGGTTTTCATCCATTAGAAACACCAGTCAGTTAATAATATTTGAAAAAAATGATCACTGTTTTTCGTGAGAATCATAAAAAACACATAAATATGCTGTGTGGGAAAGGTGCAGAGATTTTGGTGTTAAAACCTTGTGGTATATATAATTTTGTTTTTCCTCACTGGCAAGACAGCCCTAGTAGTCCTAAGCTTCCTCATTATCGAGGCTTCACAATCATACTCAGGCACACCACAGTCGGTAGGAATCCTCTGGACGAGTGATCAGCCCGACGCAGAGACCTCTACCTGACAACACACAAAATTCACAATAAACATCCATGCCCCCCCGGCAGGATTCGAAACCACAGTCCCAACAAGCGAGCGACGGCAGACCCACGCCTTAGACCGCGCCGCCACTGGGATCGGCTGGCGGTACATATAGTTTACCGTAATTCTTAAAACGGTTAACGAGTGAACAGGATGGATGTTAAATAAATTACTGCCTGCTGGGATCAGAGAGCGCATAGTTTGGTCGATAGCTACCGATATTTTGGAGCAAATTTTTGCCTACAGCTACAAAACACCCCAACTCTAATGGTGCAGCAGATTCCTCCGTAAAGCCAGTAGGCATGTACCAAATTACACGGCGTCACATGCCAGAATACGTTTGTCTGTCAGTAGCCGCAGTGACCACCACAAATCAGAGGGTAGCGTGTCAATCCGGAATGACCCGGTCGTATGGCGGTGACATCCCCACCCTGCTCTAGTTCCAGCCCTCGTCAAGGTCGGCTGATGTGATGACGCGAGCAGTGACCTCCCCCTCTTGGAGAATCAATAATTGCTCGCCAAGAGTTGCGTTTGGGTAGGTTACGAGGCATCACTTTGATCCTAACTGAATCAATAAAGTTCTAAATGATTTATACACAGACTTCACACATACGTATAGAGACACCAATAATTAGTCGTCTAACGCAACACTTATGTATTACAGCTCACACTCAGCTACATGTTTCGGCCATCTTAAGCTGCAGCTCAGTGTGTACTTTAATAAATGACTGTTATGTCAGACAGTCAGTTAATTGTGTGAACCATTTCGTATTCTAAGAAAAACTCGGGAAGGTACTATCATAAATGTACACAGGTCTTCATGTAAAGCACCGGTTATTCTTGTCAGATTTTAATGAAACTTGAATTTTCTTGACAGGTTTTTAAAAATAATCGAATAAAAAATTTCATGAAAATGCTTCCAGTGGGAGCCGAGTTGATTTGTAAGGACGGACGGACGGTCGTTCAGACAGCTATGTGGAAATAAATATTCACTTTTCGAAATTTTGCGAACTCGCCTAAAAAATCACGTGCCTCGCCGCGGACAATATTAAAATTCTGCTGTCTTACAGAGCATAGAATAGTCAGAGATACCCGGGCCTAATTTATGTAGAATAGATGAAAACACAGACAGTGGCAAAGTTGCAATAAGGTTCACTTGGCAGAAAACAGTGACAAACTAAGGTAAGCAGTTGTTCCGCCGTGTAGAGGGTGATGTTAGAACGGTAGCAGTGAGCACGTCAGATAGACACCGTCAGTGGACATGAAGACAGATTACTGCCTATCGCAGGTGCGTCCAAACTTTCCAGAGAATCGTACAAGCCTATAGTTCGACTCGTTCATAGCCCCCGTGCTAGATGGATATGAGCTGTCAGCTTCACGCCCTGACCGTTTTATTCCCAGGGACAGAGCACGTGGCATCCATTGAATAGTTGGCGTGGAGTTTACTTTATAAACGTTCTTAACCTTCGTTTTATAACTTTCGCATTAAAAATCCAACCAGTTACTTTCACTCAGACCTGATTATGATCAGGTCATTAGTTGCTCCAAGCTAAATTTATCGCATAGTTTGGCTTCATCGCTCTGAATATTGTTAACTGTCCCAAGAAATCCAATGTACTCAACAAAATTAACGCTTTTTTGCTTAGTTAAGTAAACTGATATTATATTTGCGCTTAATTAGATAGACGTATGTGCATGATCGACGTTTTGTAAGTTATTCTACATTACATCAGTGTCAGACATTCAAGAGAGATATCACGCGCTGGTATCTCTCAGATATGAAGCTGTGCCTATTGCCCCTTAGAATTTCGTAACACACATCTAAAAACTTTGTTTCGGATAGAACAATTTGTACACCACTTCCCAGATTTCAGTGTTCTTACAAAATGAATTTTTATTAACACAAAAGCAAAGTTTATATGATTAAACGATGGAGGCAAGGAAAAATAATATTTTCTTGTTTCTAAAGCCAACGTATGCACGTATAGCACGTACAGCAGAAATTACTGTGGAGTGGCTGTGACGATGTGTGCATAACAAGGTCTGCATCTCGTCAGTGGCGTCGCACCTTCCAGTTTGAACTCTCTCTCTCCCTGATGATGGTGGTATATATGCCACCGAAACATGTCGGAGTGAAGGTGACCCTCTAAGAACTTTAGGTCACATAGATTAAATTTATGCGTTATTGTTGGCACTTTTTAGCGAATAATTCGACAAAAATGCACGGTGAAAACAACGCAGTGAGATACAGCAGTACAATTTGTTATTTCCTTCTACATGTTTGGGCGGCCACCCGCAATCATCAGGGAGTATACACAGCAATATATTTAAATCATTATAAAATATGATACACTTACGTTAGTAATATACAATGTATCAGTGATATCGGCAGCTATCTCCATAGGATGTAAAATACAGTAAAACGGTGTATGCATAGCTAAAGCTGTGCGCAGTTGATACATTATTGTAGGTTTCGCAGTTACATACAAACGTCAGGGCTATGGCATGGCGGGTAAAGGCGGCTGGTGCGTAGGGCTGACAACCTTGCCACCTTCATGTGCCGACTGTCTAGAATTGTGGAAGCCTCCAACTCCCGTAACCGTCAGGGCCTGTCCAGGCCTGTAATGGGACTGCTGTACCTTTCTTACATCCTATGAAGATATCTACGGAAGTCAGTATGACAAGATATATATATTACCAAAGAAAATGTATATTGCTAAAGAAAATATGTATTACTAAAGAAAATGTATATTACTAAGAAAAATGTATATTACTAAAGAAAATGTATATTAATAAAGAAAATATATATTACTAAAGAAAATGTATATTACTTGTATAAATGTATCATATTTTAGAATATTTTAAATATGTAGCTGTTTATACTCCCTGATGATGGCGGGTGGCTGCCGAAACATGTAGAAGGAAAGAAGAAATTGTATTGCTGTATATATGTATGTGCATATGTTGGTTTTATAAATAAGAAATATAATCTCATTACAGGGAATGGGTAACGTTAAGAAAATAGATTGTCAGAAGGTACTGAAAGTTTTGTAAACAGGGTACAAGTATTAGAATATTTTAAATGGATTACTGTGTGTGAATCTGTTTTTTAATTTGGTATGCATACATCGTAATTTCGGTGTGGAAGGACGAGCGGCCCAACAGTATGTAATTTGTGCGCGGACCCGAAAACTTGTAAGAACCACTAATTTATATAGATACACGATACAAAACTTCAAATGGCCGTCCTGTAAGATTGTTGTTTACCTTTTATGCGCTTTCGCGTAGTCGCATAGAGCGCCTATTAGTTTCGCCATATCTGTCCGTCCGTCTGCCCGCCCGTCTGTCCGTCTCTTCGTAAGTATCAACGCGGCTCGAACTGAACGGATTTCCGTGAAATTTTATATTGAGACCTTTTATGAAAATCTGTCGAGATAATCCAAATTTGGTTAAAATCGGACACAAAATATCAGAGACTTTACATTAATAACTAAGTAACTATTATAGTTGCCGGCGACAAATCCGCCATAAAAGCAAGCATTGCTGTGCAACACTCAATATTTTTATATTCTTGACAGTGACATGTTGCACAACAGTACACACTAAAACCATTGTTGCATTTAAATTACAGCAATCAGGCAAAAGGATGAATCGATACCGTAAGATACCACGTGGTTTAACACATATTTAGATGATGATGACGATGATGATATTGCAACAGTGGTTACGCGAACGCGCCACAACATTACGTAATACGTACATAGCCTATCTTGTTTCGTTCGCGGCTGTATTACTCGCATTCTTGGCACGCCGAAGTATGCTATTGTGAACGACATACATAACACTGATGATGGAGACAGAGAAGGTCTACGAAACGAGATTTTATTGAGAGTTGTGAAGGATTTTAAATTAACCCTTTCTTCAAGCAAAAGTAAAACAGAGGTTCTGAAAGAAAAATATTTTCATTGCAAGGCACATGTCTCGTCTATATTCATATTGTACTTTTTACAGTTCAGTCGCTGTTCATATGTAGGCAAGTTTTTCAACGCACTTTACCTAAGCTGGGAAATTCCAGTTATTTAAGGAAGGTTATGAAACCAATACGCGTACTGCTTTTCAGTAATCTGTCATCAAGAAAAACAGCGAGGAAATGGCACTTAAAGTCTTAGTTGTGTCAATGTAATGAATAGATTATACGCTAGATTCGGAAATCGGGATCCGACTGTCCACATGAACAAACCAGATCTTTACACCTCTGGGATGTTACGCAGCGTAGGTTGGTAGTTAGTTGTCGACGTTTCGGGAGCAGTCCAAAGTCCCTGAACTGCTTGATCCGAAGCGTCGATAACTACCAATCTGCGCTGAGTAACATTCCAGAGGAGCGAATATCTCATTTACATCGCGGCGGAAGCCTAAAATCTTGCAAAGAATAGACGCAGGCCTGCAGGGTGACAAAGCTATGCACCCGATGTGTACAGGTTGTCGCTTGGCCCGGGGCGATTGGGGCGTAAAACTGATTGCTGGCTTCCACATAGTGTCAAGGTTAAAAACGAGTGGAGCAATCACTCCACGGCATGGTGCTTAAGTAATAATGGGGGTAAACTTAGGTTCTTAATTTTGTCATATCTTTTTGGCTTTCAGGTCTAACATACCCCAAAGTTACAGACTTAACATTCAATTCAAACTCAGTAAGTTTTAATTAATCTGCTTCATTATTGATTAATAGCGAGGTAAATTAAATACGGATAGGGCAGGGAAAGTAACGCTGTTTTTCATTAGGGCGACTGGCATTTCATACAAGAATTTCAGGCCGTGTCATGGTTCACTCAGTTAGTTGCGGACGTGTCATCCAGAAGGCCCAGTTTCGATCCCTGTCCACTCCATTTGGGAACTGAGAGTGGACAAAGCGGCACTGAGACCCGGTTTACCCCCAGAAATTCGTTTTTCCCACCACAATTCCACCACTGCTGCGTACTCATATTTCATTAATCTATACCCGACACTAATGTAACCTCACCAACTGACAGCACCGTTAACCTTTCAAAGCCTAGCGGTAACTTTACGTACCACCAGGTTTAACATTAAAAAATTCTACGTGGTGCCCACATTGCGTTTATGTGTTTTGTACGCATCTCAGAACAAACAGCAACTTTTGCCTTACAAAACATTAAGAGACTGGATTTTATAACCGAAGTGGAGAGTGTTTACAGCGCGGTACGCACTGAGTCCTTATATAAAACAGATACGCTTCGTCTTTAAAGGGTTAAATAAGACACTAAAACACTTAACAGCTTTTCTGCAAGAACCTCGACCTTTCCGTTGTTCTGCACTTCGTCAACAGTCCTGAGCACCTGTTGTTACAGTGTTACGGAAATCGAAGCTGTTTCCATCATCAGGTGTAAAAGTAAAGTTGTCCCTGTGGACACCATGAAGGTATATAGGGGGAGTATAGGTACAGCTCCACTCATTCCTAACCTTGGCACCAGAAGAAAGATAACTGAACAGGAGTCTGGGTGGACTCCAGGGCACGCCTGCAATGGAACAGAAGTTTTTCACCTGCAGGGAACTGAACCTCGGATCGCCCAGTTCGTAGCCGATGACGCCATCCCCACTCGGCTGGGACCATTAGAAGGGGGCGCTCTCAAACAGTGGACAACGCCGACATTGTACCCGGTGACGGGAACAGATCAAACTTTAGCAAAGACGTGTTCACAGAGACTCAAGACGAAAGACAATGAGCAAAATAATAGTTATGAATATTGCAGTAGTCTATTGTCAGAAGCATTTCCACTTGGTTTTACCCTGTTCCCGCCCAGCAATTTTTCTTTACCTTCCCAAACGATTGTACGTTGTACACATCCCCCCTGCAACCTGTAGAATGCAACCTGCGCACGATCACATGCGTGGCCATAACCAATCATAACAGGTGGAACCAGGGTGTTAACATGACGTCAATACAACTACCCTGGTGACGTCAAACGCCTGTTTTTTACTATCCGTACCGTCGGCATTTCAGAAGGACAAGATGTGACAGCGGATCCGGAGATGAAAGGGACGAGGCACAGCTTACTCGAACGGGAAAGTGAAATCTTGCGTTAACCCTTTAAAGACAAAGCGTATCTGTTGTATATAAGGACTGAGTGCGTACCGCGCTGTAAACACTCTCCACTTCGGTTATAAAAACCAGTCTCTTAATGTTTTATAAGGCAAAAAGTTGCTGTTTGTTCTGAGATCCGTACAAAACACATAAACGCAATGTGGGCACCACGTAGAATTTTTTAATGTTAAACCTCGTGATATGTAAAGTTACCGCTAGGCTTTAAAAGGTTAAGGTAGCGACGTGAAGATCCACAATAGGTCCTGCTGTGGGCTGTCGTCTGGTAACAGCGTGATACCGACACCGGCAAGGGACACAGTGTCTACATACTCGAATTTGGAACGGTGGTATACATCTACCAGATTACGCGTTGTCATAACCTGTAACACCATAACAGGGACCATCGCCGGAATAAAAATTTAAAATCTGTCCAAATCATGGGTGCACAGGTTTTCCAGAAATCTAGCAGAAACCTCAGAATTCTAAGGGCGAGAATCGTGACATGAAGCTAGTTCAGTCGCCACTGCAAAAAAATTTATTCGCCCGGACGACCTGGTGCCCGAAATTTTTGCACCCCTGGTATAGAATATAATTTTCTTGGTGCTATCTAAGATTATACGTCATATCATGGTATGCCAACGCTTTTACGATAAATTTTTAGTGAAAATTGCCGTTGAGTGGTTGGCAACCCTGCTTTGTACCCAGGAGGTTCTGTGTTAAACCTCGGTTCGGACACTGACTACCCTAATTGAGGTTTTGCGAGGTTTTATCTCAGTCACATCAAACAGAAAAATAAACTCGCTCACTCCTCTATACAAATACCCACTTCGTCATTCACTAATATCCGTTCATTCACGTCTACAAAGGCTTCATCCGAGCAATCAAATGCGCCGTTAAACAAATTATGAATAAAGGAGACATTTTATGTACATATTTCATGAATTAGCTTCACTGAAACGTCAAACCAAAAAACTAACAGAGTCGTACGCAGCACTAATGAACCATGGTGCACAGACAGTAACCAAATCATTTTCAGACACAAACAAAATTTCGATCGTTTTACACAACCGCGAATATACACTAATGAAACTAATCGGCACTAAGTCAGGCCCACACACGGTTATATTCACGCACGAATTGCTATGTCAGACCATTTTACGAGAGAACCATGAGCTTAATATATTCATGTCCGAATCAAACGACAGTACAAACTGTCATTCCCAAACAATGTCAGGCCTACTGAATCTTGTCAGCACCACATAGAGTTCCGTCTCACACTCCTGAAACTTGTTAAGGCAGGCGCGCAAGTATTTTATACACGTCTTTGCTACAATTATGTCAGTTTTTACATTCATATCTGTCATGTATGGTGACAACTATACGTGTATGTATCGCGCGTTTTAATATTAGAAACTCAGAATTCTACGTACTAAGAACATTTGTGTTTTTCGTGTTATTCTGAAGACAAAGAGGGGTTAATTCCCTTGTCATCATTAACTTTTTACATCCTACTGGTTACTTGACACACCACCAGGTCTAACATTCACAAATTCTACGTTCTGCCCACACAGTGTATTTATGTGTTTTGTGTGGGTCTCAAAACAAACAGCGAGTATTTCCCTACACAGCATTAACTGAATGGCTTTTATAACAGAGACGAAAAGTGTTTACTGCGTGGTACGAACTGGATCTTTAAATAAAACAGTTCACGCTTCGTGTTTAAAGGGCTTAGAAACTGGAATAGGACTGGACTTTTCCGTACTAAGTCCATTGACTTGAAACTGCCATGCCTAATTATCCTGTTCATAAATACTGGCACATCCTAACAACGTGCATACGTGAGAATTCAGGTCTTCTTGGATGTGACGCTGTGTCGGTTGGCTGGTGTTTCCCGACGTTTCAAAAACATGTAATGCCTTGAATATGAAGGCACTGTGTTACCTCGAAATACATCCAATGACACTGCGTCACATCCAGGAAGACCCAAATCGTCAACAATACCGCTGTGAGAACCTCAGATCTGCAGTGTATTCCTATAAGTGGCTATGCGTCAGCACTGCTACAAATTGTGTGCCAAACAAGAGGGATTGAAATAATCACACGCTGCAGTATTACGATGATAAGGCCTATACCGCACGTACGAAGTGATGAACAAGTTAGGAAATCTAAGAATAATGTGACAAGTGCGAAGCATATGCTCACTTTTAATTTTCGAAAAAAACCGCACGGTTTTTTTAAGGAAATGTATTTGCCATATAATATATACAGAGTGTCACTTCCCTTATTTTACAACTTTTGTTTGAAATCGAAACTTTTTGCTCTGATAACTACTGTATTTCTCGAGTCACAGTCGCGACGCGCACGCACAAACGCTTAATGTCCTTCGTTGTTGTCTGATTACAACCAAAATCGTAAAATGTTGACGAATTTTTGTTAAAACTTACTAACATTAAAAATATGTGAATAAAATTTTGGGGCATGAGGGAACCAGGATAGCGCAGTTGGCAAACTGACTAAGTTACGGACTGGTCGATGATCCAAGGGTTAGATTCCACACAGAACCAAGAAAAGTTTCTCCTCTCCGAAACGTCCAAACCGGCCCTGAGGCCAATCCAGCCTCCTGTTTAATGAGTACCGCGAATTATTTCCCTGGGGGAAAAACGGCTGGGGCGTGACGTTTACCACTCACGTCCATCTGACACCAAGGTAAGAATGACTGGGGTTGTACTTCTGCTTCACCTGGATGCGTTCATGGTGTGCAGAGGGAAAAATTTACATCTACTTCTTTTTACGTTCTGGGTTAAGACACCTTGTTGACTGGGAGATCGTTACGGGCCTGTTGTAGGAACTGGCTGCTTCAATATTCACGTCGTTACATCGTTTCAGTAAATCTTCGAAACATGAAAAAAGTGGAAGTGCTTCTCTTTCCAATGCTCCCCGATTTCCGAAAAAGCATTGCTTTTTGAAAGGTTCCCAGGCTTCGACTGTTTGTCATTCTGAAAACGGCAACGTGTAGATGTAGAGGAATATGGAGCAATGGTGGAATGATACTGACAGGGGAAAATCGGAGTACTGTACTCGGTGAGAAACCTCTGCCAGTGCCACTTCGTCCACTACAAATCTCACATGGACTGACCTGGGATCGAACCTGGGCGTCTGTCATTTTGAAGCAGGGAATTCGTTTGAATTATATTTAATGATAAAATTCGTACTTCACAGTAAACACAATCTCCATTATAAAGGCATAACTGTTAATGCTGTTAGGGCAATAATCTTGTTTTTCGTGAGAATCACAATGAGGTCATAAATATATTGTTGGAAAATGTAGAGTTTCAACAAAACAATAACCACTGTGCTTTAAGGAGTAAACGGAGTTAAAGTATCGTTACTTACAGACACTGTGAGCACTTACGGTAGTGGCACATTATAACACTTAGCATTGTTGCATATCATTGCACCAAATCTGCACTTCTAACCACATACCCCAAATTACAATGTCGGTATTAATTTTAATGCAAAGCGTACTTTTAACACCATTCATTTAAACCTTCACGAATACCAATATTATTGTATTACACAATTTATTTTTGTTAAATCTGAACAAAACAAAGTGAAGAAAGTGATATTAAATCACGTTTACCGTGTAATTCGATACCGCAGAAGGTAGGGGACACCTGTGTTGTATCAACGTTGTGTTTGCAATTTTACGTGAAATCGGAGCACAGAAATTTAGTGTTAAATCAAATCACTCTATGTCAATGCCAAATGTAAACGGACACTTCATATATGAGTTAATGATTACTGGTTTGTTAGTCACAGTTCCTATGGCTTCAGAGAGATGGTGATATTGTGATGATTCGACGTACTGGTAATATGAATCACTCTACATCAGGTATGATATCAAAACCAACAAATGCACGTAAATGTATGCAAGTCTATTATACACACCGTATACCTCCCACATGTTTCGGCCACTCATGTGGCCGTCTTCAGGGAGGTGCATTACAAAGAATAAATACATCGAAATATTACAGAAGTATTTGAACCAATGCACAGATATAAAATATTAAATTTTATAAAATGATACATGGTTTAAAATACACATTAAATATAAAACTACAGGTAAAATATTTGTGACTGATTATAATGTGTAACGGATAGCATGTGTGTAGTAAATCACCATACAAGCGTGTGTTAATGGTACCGGTACGGCAGACCACTCTGTATTCTGTACTCTCCGGTCTGCCGTAACGGTAAGCGTATGTTAATGCTACCGGTACGGCAGACCGCTCTGTATTCTGTATTCTCCGGTCTGCCATACCAGTAGCATTAACACACGCTTGTACGGTGATTTACTACACACATGCTATCTGTCACATATTATAATCAGTCACAAATATTTACCTGTACTTTTAATATTAATATGTATTTTAAACCGTGTATTATTTTTTTTAATTTAACATTTTATATCTCTGCATTGGTTCACAAACTTCTGTAATATTTCCATGTATCTATCCTTTGCAATGCACCTCCCTGAAGATGGCCACATGAGTGGGTGAACATGTAGAAGGTATACGGCGTGTATAATACATTGTCATACACTTACATGCATTTGTTGGTTTTGATATCGCATCTAATTGTTTAACGCACGGTTATCGATCATTTAACATTTTATTCTAAATTAATTACGCAGAGCAGGTTAGACAATATACCGTTTGTACTTGAAAGGTGGCTTGCGGCAACGCAGTGTCCATTTCGAATCCCGGTCAGTCCACTAATTTGTCTCCTGTTTCGTCAGTTCCTTCATACAAGTGCAGCAAAATTACTTCGATTAAGCCATGACCGCATCCTTCCATATCCCTTTCATTTCATTAGTCACCTGTCATCCCACCATTAGACGACAAACAGTCGAGAGTTACTGAAAGCGGCGCAAAATAAACGACATTGAAAAAGCAACTACTACTAACCTGACAAAATGGACCACTCTACGTTGCAATTAATCGCAACACAGGCAGTAGATTGTTGTTAGTTCGGCATATAATCCTAGTGTTAGTGTAGTTTTAACTTTTTAGACGAAACTGAAACGGATTTGCATTTAAAGACTCAGTCCGTACCGCACAGCAAACACACTCCGTCTCAGTTATAAAAACTAATCAATTAATGCTGTATAGGGAAATAATCGCTGTTTGTTCTGAGATCCATACAAAACACATAAATATACTGTGTGGGCAGAACGTAGAATTTGTGAATGTTAAGCCTGTTGGTACATTACGTAGCCACTGCGCCAACGCATACATTGGCGCCTTGAATTGTTAGTGATAATAAATCTTACCCTCGTTTCAAGAACGGTGCTCGACTTATTTCAGATGTAAGGACTGGAAAGTACAACACGAACAGGTGCACTAGATGACGACACACACTCACCTGCACTTAACACTGCTCTCCCCTACACTAAAAAAGAACGTTAACACGAAACACTAATTCACAAGTCTCATCTTATAAAGTTAATGTTTCAAACTTGTAGCACAGGCATTATAACACACTATCACTACTAATTACCAAATTCTTCATGGTCACAAAAGTCACGAAAAACGCGTGCGAAGTAAGCATTCATGCTAGTGGCACGGCGCGCGTCGCACTGCCGACTAGCGCACGCTGACTGAGTCGCTATCACGCACAGACTGTTGATTCGCTTTACCCTGCCCTACCACCAGGCTATACCTCTCCGCCTTAGGCGCTGGAAACGACAGACTCTCCCGAATACACACGAAGGCGACGAACGACACAGGAGCGAGCAAAATCCACGGCAGGTTGCTAGATCATATGAACATCAAGCTTCAATCCGAGTTGGATTGGTACCCATCGTGAAGGTCACTGATAGTTTAGCGGCGAGATGAAATGAGTGCGGATAAGAACGCGAGTAGGCTCCTGGAATGTTTTAACCATTTAAGGCACAGTGGTTACTGCATGTACTACCCGTTTCAACCATTTAAGCACAATGGTTACTGTATGTACTACCCGTTTCAACCATTTAAGCACAACGGTTACTGTATGTGCGACCCGCTTTAACCATTTAAGCACAATGGTTACTGTATGTACGACCCGTTTAAACCATTTAAGCACAATGGTTACTGTATGTGCGACCCGCTTCAACCATTTAAGCACAATGGTTACTGTGTGTACGACTCGTTTAAACCATTTAAGCACAATGGTTACTGTATGTGCGACCCGCTTCAACCATTTAAGCACAATGGTTACTGTATGTGCGACCCGTTTAAACCATTTAAGCACAATGGTTACTGTATGTACTACCCGCTTCAACCATTTAAGCACAATGTTTACTGTATGTACAACCCGTTTCAACCATTTGACCCTTCTTTATGTAATGATATTTCGGTACAGATGTGATGTAACGTGCAGCAGACGACAGAGGCAGACCCAAATGGAATTCGTTCCACTGCTTTCAGTGCAAACACCCACGGCTCCTCTCACCCAAATCCGATTTAGTGGTTTGGGAAGCATGACAGACAGACATACGTTCCAACTATTGTGCATTACATTTCCTTGTTCAGTGAGTAACGACACACAAAACGTATAATCATAAATATTAAAATCATAACAACTTTAAGTTTGTTGCATATCTGGGTTGTCATACCTCATAGTTTCATGTGTTGTTATCAAAATTTTGGAGATTGAGCTTAGCTGGAAGGTGGTTAGGTAGCCATCCAAATTGTTTGTTCCCACCGGCCACCTTCACGTACATCCTAAGTTAGCTCCACAAAGAAGATGGAAGGAGTCAGTTCGCTTAACAGGATGGTACGTGTGTAAAAAATTTGTAGGGTGCTGCATATCATTAGAAGGTAATCACAAATACCAAACTTAAAATTTCGAATATAACGGGGTTCTGTTTTCCTACAAGAATAGGAACGTGAGATGCGAAACTCAGGCAATAACAAAAGCTGAAAGCGTAAGTTAATTGTATTGTGGTTTACGTTATGTCTGTCTTGGGGTGAAGCCTCAGATTAATATTTAAAATGCGACATTAACCTGAATGTGTTGATTCAGATCGTACCGCGCAGTAAACACAATCCGTCTCGGTTATGAACACCAATCAGTTAATGCTGTATAAGGAAATAATCGCTGTTTGTTCTGAGATCCATACAAAACACGTAAATACACTGTGTGGGGAGAGGGAAAAAATTTTGGAATGTTAAACCTGGTCGTACATAAAGTAATCACTGGAATTTAAAGGGTTAATTAAATATACTTTTACAAGAATCCTAAAAAAGATTGCAATTCAGCATAGCACTTAGAAACGTGTAAATTGTCACAAAGTAATATGTACACGTTAGTCACATATGTATATGAAACGCATAAATACGACGTAGATTGGGTGGGCAAGATGCAGAACTCTAAAGTTAAAGACAGTTTCTGTACACAGAGGACTCGAATTTTAGTATATTCTGCGGTCTCTACGGGCTTTAACTTCAGTGAAAAATCCATAAGTAATTATGTCTAAGTTTTCGACAATGTGCTTATATGTAATACGTTTTTGAATGAAATAAGTTAGGTGGAAGTATTTATAGTTCTGAACGGGTAAATGAATGTATGTTTTAAGTGCAGAATCCTGTTAGTACACTGAAGTAATTTCCATAGCTTGCGACATCGTACAAACACTTGCTATATTAACAGTTCAGTGTCGGCCGCGGTACAGTGTAGGACCGTGCACGAATTAACGGTAGTACAGATTGAAGACACCTCTGTCCTGGGCAGTACTTGGTATTTAAAGCCAAGCGTCATAGAAGGGTTCCCACGTGAAATTGGCAGGCCAAATAGACCTGTCTGGTCCCTCGTTATTTATAACTGTGTTAATATGCTTTGAAATTTCTTGTCTTAATTGTAATTCATTGTTTTTCTGCAGGAAGTACGGCTACCAGCAGCATAAACACGCAGCCAAATTACTAGCAGACAGCAGAGGATCTACACGGTGACTGGTATGTATTTAACACAACACATTTTCATTATCTGATTATGCTTAATTTTGTATTTCGTAGTCTGCCTTACTACAGGTCAATAGCCTCTTCCAAAGCGAGTTCTCCACAGAGTGTGATCTAGTGCTTCCTCTTTCAGTTTACAGTGTCCTATCGTTTCCTTAAGGTCATCCAGTAGCTGCGTACGTCTTCTCCCTCGTCTTCCCATCACTTCTATCCTTCCTTCTATTTTTCCTTCCATTACGTGTTTTAGAAGGCAGATCCTACGCAAGATGTGACTAATCCAATTAGTTTTCCTTCTTTTTATTGCATGTAGGTATTGCTTCCTCCTTGATTCTGTGTACCCCGTCTTCATTTTTCACACCATAAGTCCTACCGATCTTCTCTCTTAACCATTTAAAGCCTAGCGGTAACTTTATATACGACCAGGTTTAACATTAAAAAATTCTACGTGGTGCCCACATTGCGTTTATGTGTTTTGTACGGATCTCAGAACAAACAGCAACTTTTGCCTTATAAAACATTAAGAGACTGGTTTTTATAACCGAAGTGGAGAGTGTTTACAGCGCGGTACGCACTGAGTCCTTATATAAAACAGATACGCTTCGTCTTTAAAGGGTTAATACGTATTTTAAATCGGGATATTGTCGCCTGCTGTCACTAGGTTCGTAGGGCTGTAGACACAGGATTAAAACTGTTTTCTACCGTATAGGCTTCATCGTTCGTTTGGCTGCAGTGGGACACAACGTATTCAATACAATGTATTTACTTAGAGAAACTAACACTTTCTCAGATAGTCAAGAAATTGTCCTCTCTTTTTTGGATTCGAAAGGTTCGTAAGGTACGTAGGTTTTAATCTAAACCATATGAACGGACTGAACACCTTATCTGCAAATTCTTTAAGATCCGTTTGTAATATCATGATGTCAAATACTCCGATGTCCTCAATGTGGTTCCTTACCATCAAATTTTACGAAAATAATTTTTCGCCCATTTTTTATCCTTTCCACGCGTGACAAAGTTCCCTCTTTCTTCTTTTTATTTGCTTCGTCGTCCTAATGTTTAGCGAAGAGTGAAAATTATGGATTCATACTCTAATTACCTTAATGCAAAAGGCGTGTGTATATGTGGGTTGTGTTGCGTGTGTCGGGGGAGGGGGGGGGTTACGTGCACAATAATTTTGAGAATTAAGGTCTGGCATCCAGTTTTATTGCCTTGATTTCATAATTCTGTGGATTCAAATTTCAATTTGTCAAGAAGGGACGTCATTCTTTCGTGTTCATATATTGTTTGTGGTCTGTACCTGTTGTTAATTTTTCGACATGTATCGATGTTTCGGAGAATAATGTTGCCTCATTCTTCAGGGTAGAAGAATGTTTTGAAACGGAGGTAACAGGTTCCTTGGAAATGTAGTCGTAGCCTGCATCTTTCAAACGGCACAATGTCATATCCCTTATGGCAGTAACATTCAGAGTAACTGAAACCTGAAATACAGGGCTATTAATGTCTTCACTATTGTGTTGTATTGAAGTTTCGCACTAACCAATGGGCTCAACACAGAAGGAATCTCCACATATCCTCTCCACCTGAATAAGGAAATACATCCAACTTCCGAAGCCTTGTGGGTTTCACGCTAAAGGCTCAGAGACGATAAATAAGTCCAAATAAACGCCCTTTTAAACGTTGTTCTTAGATGTTTGCGTCAGGAGAAGGTATTCCCCGAATGAGTTCTTCTTCAGGGGTTCCAAGAAATGGCACGTGGAAGTCGCATGGGGATGAAATGCAAGAACAAGGATTATCTATGCGCGGTGGGCGTGGAGATAACATCTTACAGTTCCTCAGCCTTCGGCAGCAGTACTCTGCCTCAGCCGCTGTCAAAAAGAATGCCCTGTTCAGTTCATGCACGCTCACTGAAATCTGTCGCTTGTGAGAAACACTTGCAGAGGCCGAGTTGTTTTTTTTTTCAGTATTTGTAACTAGCCTGCACAGCGAACGCCTTTCACGTCCCTTGTAACCTGTAGCAGCATCCCGATGGAGGTAAAATGTGAAATTTTCACAGCTATGACCATAACTAATACCATCGTTTGGGATGTGACGCCGTGTAGTCTCGTAAAATGTTACGAACGTTTTTGGGAAAAGTGATGCCTTATTCCTTTACTCTGAATTTGGTGACTGCATATTATTTTGAAACGTCAGTATTTTTCTATCGGACTAAACAGCCTCGCATCTCGGGAGAAAGTATTAATATGGACTGTAAAGTTTTTCTCATGGGCACTGACCGTCTACAATTTATAGGATAAGTGAGACGACAGGAAGTGACAAAAGGTGATGGTCAAATGAAACATTAGTTTTGCATTGGTAGGTTCCGTATTCCAAGATTAACACAAACGATGTAAAGAAATTTCAAGAAATAAGGTAACAAACACTTTAACGCAGATTTTAGAGGCCAAACCTGCACGGAATCCCTACTGGCATTCAAGCACGGAGGTTCATATCACGGCGTGTGAGAAGTCGGTGTCAAGTGCCTGCAGCCAGGCAGTGACAGCTTGCTTCACATCGCCATCTCCTGCAAATCGCATGTGAGCTATGTGCTTCTTAAGGTATCAAAATAAATGGAAATCACTTGACGCCGCGAGATCGAAACTGTAAGAACGGTGAGCTTCCACGCCCAAGCCATAGCGTCGTAACAAGTCGTAAGTCCGATTGGCAGTATGGGGGTGACATGTGATTTAGAGGGTTAAATATGCCCCGGGTAGGCCTGCTGACTTAACCAAATGACAGCGCATATATTATCCGGATTTCTGATTTTGTAATCTATCATGCCCGTTAACGATTTAAAGCATGAATTTATACTCACTACGTAAAGTTTCCGTTCGTACCTCACAGGAAACACACCGCGTTAATGCTGTATAGTAAAATTATCGCTGTTACTTGTGAGATGTATAAGATTACATAAGGGCATCGTGTGGGCAAAATGTGGAATATGTTTTATGTTCATGCAGGTGGAATATTACATATATTTACCTCTACACTTGATATGGGTATAAACGTAACGGGAGAACAGTGGAATCTAGAAATATAAAGTTAAACAAAATGCGAGATTTGAGGTTTACACAGCGTTGTTTCTGATGGTTCAGGTGTTCTGGGATAAGATTTTTTTCGGTAGGTGAATGGTTTCGTGTGGGACATCTTGACTGGTGAAAAGGTAGACACTGCTTTGCTTCTAAACGCTGGGAACATCTCACCTAACGACAGTGTCATATCCCACACGACCTGAATCTCAGTGGTACTTAGTTTCATTCTGCATCTACATCTGCATTACGCAAACCAATATCTTTTATTGAACTCTGCTTTGGTAATTTTTTCTGATTCCCAATACAAAGAGTACAGAAGCACGCGTAAACTTTTGCTGCGCAGGACATTGTGTTCTTGTGTTCGTACTTGTCAGCGGGCCAGGGAGTTTCTGTATCAACAAGTGGAAGCAGTTAAAAGTGTCGGTTTCAGTTTCATATTCGAGCTAGAGTTCACTTGATTTCTGGGTCTGACCTGGTGTATCCTTGACCTGACTGTGGTTGCCTAGGTCACCTACTCCATCACGTGGGCAACGTGCAGGATGCGCATGCGATTGGTCCCTTTCCTTGTCCTTAGAAATCAGGTCGTCTTTGGCGAAGCAGACAATTAGGTGCTGGCTTCGGAAATCGTTGATATGTCTTGCAGCAAGTAGAGTGATCGCTAAGTTCGTGTAACATAGAGACAGGATGGCAGCATATTTCTAATGAACAGCTTCTAATATCTAGAAATAAAACTAATTTTGAGCAGGAAATATTATATGGAATTATTTTATATTTTTATATTTTGTTTTTATGTATTTAGTATTTTTATATATAAAAATATACATGGAATTACGTGGATGGTTTTCATCCCGCTGTTATTTTCACTGTCGTTCAATAAAACTCAGAGATCAGTATAAACACAGCTCCAATTTACATGTCAAATTCTTCAGCTGCGTGTTTCATTAGAGAGCATCTCAGATTTTTGCGATTCTCAAACATTGTGTGGGAATGATAGGCTACGATTTATAACTTACTAAAACGCCAACACACAGCACATTGTAAAATGCGTTTGGGACAGAATAATTTATTCCACTGTGCTACATGTTTCAGCCCTACAAGGCCATCTTCAGGGAGAACGATTATTATTATTATTATTATTATTATTATTATTATTATTATTAGCAGTAGCAGTAGTAGTAGTAAGATTTAGGAAACGTTATATAACGTTAATAAGCCAAAGTGCTCTCACATGTAGCAGATGGGAATTAACTTTATTGTGAGTATTTGTCTGGATTTTCAATAAATCGCAATTTGCAGTAATTAGACCTAAATCATGGCGACAAAACGGTATGCGATAAGATGCGAGATTTCAATTTCCCATGGCAGCAGCAACACACGCTGTTTTCTGTGATGTGACACCCTGTAGTTTGGTGGAGAGAAGAGCTAACACCGCTTCGGACGAATCCGTTGCCTGCGTGTCCAGGACAAAGTAGTGAAAATATTCATGTACCTTGTCGGTTAAGGCAGCATGTTTGTCCAAAATATAGATACCTACCTGTATCTACCAAATTTCACTAGACACTAATCTTAAGACCATTAACCCTTTAAAGACGAAGAGTATCTGTTTTATATAAGGACTCAGTGCGTACCGCGCTGTAAACACTCTCCACTTCGGTTATAAAAACCAGTCTCTTAATGTTTTATAAGGCAAGAGTTGCTGTTTGTTCTGAGATCCGTACAAAACACATAAACGCAATGTGGGCACCACGTAGAATTTTTTAATGTTAAACCTGGTGGTATGTAAAGTTACCGCTAGGCTTTAAAAGGTTAATATACTGTGTTTCTTTTATCGTTTTTGCTGAGCGTCCGAGCTGTCACTGAATGTCCCGGCGGATGCAGGTTTTGTATCCGATAACGCTGCCGTGATCGGTGTGACAATAAAAGAAACGTCCTGTAGTTCGTCGACAAGCTCTATATACGTAGTTATTTGTCACTTCTAGAGAGTTCATACTTCTGTGGAGTGTCTTCTAGAATGACCACATCATTCCTTCTCCCCGTCCGCGTGTTCCAACCCGCGAAGCACTGAGCAAATTTTCATTAGATTTGTTAATGGCGAGCAACTTAAGGAATAGTTATATTGGCATATACATCGCATTTTGCGTGAAAGTGCACGTCACTTTCTGCGCTCATGACAAGTGTAACTCACTGAATATTAAACATAAGGGAAAATATTTCCATCAAAATTATCAGACAAAAAACGACCAGACATTTATCCTTCAATTTTTTTCCTTAAATCATATGTTCGGTCATATTTTAGGAAGAGGTTATGGTTGGCCCTTGAAAGCGTAGTGTTCACTTTGTATAACCAACTAACTAACTAACTAACTAACTAACTAACTAACTAACTAACTAACTAACTAACTAACTAACTCACTCCATGGAGCACAGTCCTTCTTGAGAAGCTAACAGTTTCTCAGCTAGTCAAGAAATTCCCCGCCTTTTATGGAACAGCGGTGTTCATTACCGCATTCACAAGAGCCCGCCACCTGTCCCTATCCTGAGCCAGCTCAATCCAGTCCATGCCCCCAATCCCACTTCTTGAAGATCCATTTTAATATTGTGCTCCCATCTACGCCTGGGTCTCCCAAGTCGTCGCCCTCCCTCAGGTCTCCCCACCAAAATCCTGTATGCACCGCTCTTGTCCCCCATACGTGCTACATGCTCCACCCCTCTTGTTCGTCTCGATTTGATTACCCGAATAATATTTGGTGATTAGTACAGATCATTAATCACTTTATATGACGCCAGGTTAGCTCTTTACAGACGAGGCGTAAAGTGTTTTATTTAAAAACTCACGTCGTACCGCGCAGTAAACACTTTAAATCTCGGTTGTAAAAACCAATCAGTTTATGTTCTGTAGGGCAAACGTCCCCCTTTGTTCTGAGGTAAATATAAAACCCGTAAATGGATAAACTATATAATTCTTGAATGTTAAATCTGTTGCTGCATTAAGCAACTGGTAGGCTTTAAAGGGTTGACATCCGAAAATTCTACTTTCTGCCCGCACAGTGTATTTATGTGTTTTATGTGATTCACAACAAACATCTGTAATTTCCTTGTACAGCATTAACTGATTGGTTTTTGTAACCGAGAAGTAGAGTGTTTACTGCACGGTACGAACTGAGACTTTAAACATAATTCAAATTACATTTGGTCTTTAAAGTTTAAGTGGGCGGATTCAAGTGTTTTTTCTGAATTCCTCCTGCAGAATGTGCCCTTTCAGGACAAGAAGTAGACTGTCCACAACAAATAGTGTTCCGTTCTATATTCAGCTCATCCGTCCTACGATGGACTGTGCGTTCTCAGTCCGCAAGTCTGCTCTGTGCTGGCACTTCCGGAAGCTGTACGCCACAATCCAAGTGTCTTAGCATTGCTTTTAACCCTTTAAAGACGAAGCGTATCTGTTTTACATAAGGTCTCAGTGCGTACCGCGCTGTAAACACTCTCCACTTCGGTTATAAAAACCAATCTCTTAATGTTTTATAAGGCAAAAGTTGCTGTTTGTTCTGAGATCCGTACAAAACACATAAACGCAATGTGGGCACCACGTAGAATTTTTTTAATGTTAAACCTGGTGGTATGTAAAGTTACCGCTAGGCTTTAAACGTTAGCGCACCCTGTTACACCAGTAACAAGCAAATTCGCTACGATTCGGAAGTACGAATTTCCACCGACCATATAAGAGAACTAACTGAGGGTTCCGAAACCAGGTTAGCTGATGGGTGGCACCCTCTACTTCAGCAGCATGTAAGGCACTTGTACCGCCTGAAAATAAACACTACCGGCCAGACTGTCCGTAACACGCCGTAGCACGCTTCGGATAACCTGAATGAGGTATTCCGTGACATTTCCTCAGTTGTTAAACAAGAGTGCATTTTTTATAATAACGGTCCTGTCCACGCCATGACGGCATAGATGGGACTTAGAGGCATAGCGTTACCCATTGTTAACCACGGCACTAGGTAAGGGTGTGGTCAGCTTCAAGCCCCGGCCGCTTTACCTCCGGTACCCATTGTAGGGGATGATCCAAAGTCGACCTGGACGCTTCAGAGAAGAGATAAATCTCTAGCCTTTGTATGGATTTGAACCACGATTCGTCCGACGTCTGTCCCTTAGCCTAGTCACTATCGACTATGCTACCACGGCTTGCATACAGTAAACACTGTAGACCTCTGCACTGTATACACTATAGCGCGCGAATTTCAGATTGAGTAGCCCGTCATTCTTCATTGAATCCAAGTTCCTCTGACGTTCAGTTCATCAGTGTCGTGGAAGGGTGCGTTACCATTACCTCATTAGAATTACCTGCACACCGTCTTACAGGCTGTAGCACCGGTAACTACCAGCTTGTAATCTGTGCTTAGAAACCCCAGTTTTTAGAGGCCGCTAGCATTCCATGCACATCTGACGCCCCTGGTTGGCGGCGGCACAGACGTTCCACAGTCTGGCCGCCATCAGTCTGCTGGACCTTGAGGCCAGCTTCGGCATTCCTCCCTCCAGCACGACCCCTCCCACACGTCACACACCCACGGCTCCCGCGTTGCCTAATCCTCCTTAACAAAATCAGCCACAGACACATCAAACTGTGGGGCACAGCTGTGGGGTTTGTGACCTTTAACCTTTTAAAGCCTAGCGGTAACTTTACGTACCACCAGGTTTAACGTTAACAAATTCTACATGGTGCCCACATTGCGTTTATGTGTTTTGTACGGATCTCAGAACAAACAGCAACTTTTGCCTTATAAAACATTAAGAGATTGGTTTTTGTAACCGAAGTGGAGAGTGTTTACAGCGCGGTACGCACTGAATCCTGATATAAAACAGATATGCTTCGTCTTTAAAGGGTTAACTAACGACACTGCAGCCTGCAGTGACTAGGGTACAACCTGAACGACACAGGAATCGTTGTTCGTTTCCCGGTAAGGGATGAAAGAGTTTTATGCAAATCGTCCAGACCGTTTCTGGCTGTCAGTCAACCTTCTATTCAAACGGTTCCTGGAGTCCATTCTCAGGGGCAAAGCGGCCGGCGCTTGAAGTCGACCACCAACCCGCCCTAGTACCAAGCTTCACTTCCACTACCCCATATGTCTGCACGCACCGGCAGATTGGCCCACGGGGGGAAAAAAAACATTCTATAGAAGGCTCTGAGGGTCTCAGAGCCCTTCTGGATATTTTAGAAAGAAAAAATGTTTGCCTCTCCGGGATTGTACAGCCCATAGAGACTGTCATAATAGCAGTGTTAGAGGTTTACGTCTGACAGTGGTACAGAGCTTAACTTACCGACACCATCGCGGCGAGATTATTCGTAAGAAGCTCTGCTGGTTTAGAAATGCCGTGCTTTTAAGGATTTTTAAGATTACGAAACACAATGGTTGCTGAAAGCGTATACAGTATACACTACCTGATCTAATATTTCAATAAACACCAAATTTTACGTACACAGTGTGTTTATGTATGTCGTATAATTCGAAGAAAAAAACAGCATTTGTTTCCGTCTGCAGCATTAAATATTAAATCCAGGATTGCCGTGTAAAAAACAGCATTCGACAAGGAGAAGACTCTTTTCACCTGCAAACTGGACTTAAATTGAAGGAAGAAACTAGTAAAATGTTACACGTGGAGCATACGTTTGTATGGTGCTAAGAACTGGACACTACAGAAAGCAGATGAGAAATACCTGGAAAGTTTTGAAATGTGCTGGAGAAGGACAGAGAAGATCAGTTGGACCGATCGCGTGAGAAATGACGAAGTATTACATAGAGTCAAGGGGGAAAGAAATATCCTACATACAATAAAAAGAAGGAAGACTAACTGGGTTGGTCACATCTGGCGTAGGAACTGCCTTCTAAAACACGTTATTCAAGGAAAGATAGAGGGATGGACAGAAGTGAAGGGACGACGAAGAAGAAGAAGAAAACAGCTACTGGATGACTTTACGGAAACTGAAGAGGAAGCACTAGATAACACTGTGTGGAGAACTGGTTTTGGAAGAGGCTATTAAACTATCGTAAGGCAGACAATAGAATCAATTACTGCAATGATGGTCTGGTCTTTGTAATAGAAAAGGCTTATGTTTGCTGCGAGGTAAGAACTGTAATTCATGTATTATTTAGGTAACTTTCAGGCTTCAATTTTTGGAAATTTTCGCTCGTCCAGATCCTGAGCCAACTACATCCGGCTCACTTAGAACCCCCCGCCCCCCCCCCCAAAAAAATAGTTTCGCTAGGATTTTTCCTTCTTTTTTTTTTTACTGGGGTTAGCGACGCTGTCAGGTGCTACGGTTGCACAGTCAGTGACAGACAAATTATGTCAGATTATGGAGCATTGGTGGAGTGATACTGACAGGGGATGCCGAAGTGCTATGAGAAAAACCTGTCCCAAAGTCACTTTGTCCATCACAAATACCATACGAAAGAACCTGGAATTGAACCCCTTCCTCCGCGGTGAGAGGCTGCCGACTAACCGACTGAGACACTGTACGGCCAAAAACTTGTTAAAACAGATTTTGTTGAAGCCCTGAAGTATCGATTTTATTGTAGTCTGTCTTATTGCCTTGAAACAACCAGTGCCTAGAAAACAATCAAGGACATGTGTGGAAGATTCTGACGGGAGAGTTTCAATGTGGTTTTCTTGAGACAGGTTTTTTAATATCACTGCTTCAGTGCGGTCAAAACATTTTAAAAATGAATATATTACGCAAATTTTAGCCCTTTACAAGTCGCTGGAATCAAAACATGGTTATTTGAATAGAAAAAAAATAACGCATAATTATTCAACTGAGAGTCCTACACAAAGTTTGGTGCCGTTGTTTGAAACATGTTCGTACTCTTTTTCAAAGCTAACATTATCCCATTAGAGGCCTGGACAGGCCATTAGGTTTCCAGGAGGTTGAGGCTTCCAGAATTTCTAGGCAATCGGCAGACAAAGGTGACAAGGTTGTCAGCCCTACGCACCGGCCGCCTTTACCTTCCAGGAGATATCCCTGGTATGCATTGCTGTTACAGGCTGGGTCAACCGCAGGGCCATAGTGCGGCCGGAACGATTAAGTCAAAGCAAAATCCCAATAATGCTATCGAGAATCGAACCCGTGACCTTAAGGCGCAGTGTCTCAACCAACTGCGCCACCGCGTGTCCCCTCTTTTTTAAGTAGTTTTAAATTTTATTTTGCGATACCGGAGTTCAATTCCCGAGGGTTTCGCACATTCGCACAATCTAATAGGGCCTAATTGTGAATATAGAGGCCTGTGTGTGTGTATATATATATATTTATATATACCTATATATATATCCTGTGCCGCACAAAGAGGTTTCAAACATGCCGTCAGATTTCTTTGGCTGTGAGTATTGCATTGTGTGTGGCGTGCACAAGGGAAATTCGCAGGAAACAAAAGTGACATTAAGTTTTGCACAAATTGCCTTCACATTAGAATTTTTTGTAAGCATCTGCCATCGAACTGAAACTGTTACGAAGCCGTTCATTGCGTATTTTTGCATATTTTTATCAGTCGCATATATAACTGATGCCCTCCCCCCACCCGCCATCAGCTAATTAGGGAGCCGTTTACAATTATTAACTAACTAACGCCCAGATATCTTCGTAGTCTTCCCTCTTTCAGAGAGAAGACATTCAATCCGAAACAACCAACATCAAATTTTAGTGTTCCATATGTTTGGGGGCCACCCTTATCCGTGGGTCCACCCGCGCAGCGGGTTCTGCGGGAGACTTATAAATGTCACTGGCTCCCGTCGTGTTTTAACCCTTTAAAGACGAAGCTTATCTGTTTTATATAGGGACTCAGAGCGTACCGCGCTGTGAACCCTCTCCACTTCGGTTATAAAAACCAGTCTCTTAATGTTTTATAAGGCAAAAGTTGCTGTTTGTTCTGAGATCCGTACAAAACACATAAACGCAATGTGGGCACCACGTAGAATTTTTTAATGTTAAACCTGGTAGTATGTAAAGTTACCGCTAGGGTTTAAAAGGTTAAGTACAAAAGCATCCTCGCCACTTCGATCCACATCTTCTCAGTCTGTGTTCCAGTATCGATATGCCCTTTCTTTTTAAGTTTGGGAGTTCTTATGCGCACTCCAACCCCAGTATACAGGACCAACCATTGCGTTCCGTCCTTAGGCCGTAAATCTTTATGAAAACATACCCCTACTTGCAAAATTTTAGATTTATGTAATTTTCAAAAAATATTAAAATAATAAACATATTTGAAAAGCTGCTATTTTTTTCTAAAAAAAACAGTGAGATCGCAGTGGTGGAGGAGTATAGAGGCCCCCCCCCCCCCGCCCCGCGGAATACGTAACAATGATTTACGTCAATTCGGTCTTACGTTTACTTTTCCGTAAACTTATTTACATTGAGTTTTACTGTGCACACAGCGATCTTTAAAGTTTAAATAAAATTACACTTTGGTTAGTGTCTCAGCGTACGATTACAGGGTTGAGAGAGTCTACACACACTTGTGCCATATAACTGAATAAAATTATATATTTATTTATTTATCTCATAATGTAACCAATCAGGTACACAAATTCTTGGATCACAAACACGTTTATTATTGAAACTCTCCTACATGTTCCGAGTTTCTGAGCTATTTAAAGGATGTTATTCTAATATGACAGGAAGGTATTCGTGAAGGTGGCTAAGAAGGCCGAAAAATGTAGGAAAATTGAACAATAAATAGATATATCAGTGATCTACGAATTTAAGTTCTTTGTTGCATATATTACTAGAAACACTGAGGTAAACGGGCAAAATGTAGTACAAAATTATATATGTACACACACACACACACACACACACACACACACACACAGAGTCGAACCCGGTTATAACGACATCGGTTTACGTGACACCTCGCCTATAGCGTGAGATATTCTGTGGTACAAATTAATTCCTCACTGTTAACCATAACGTTATACTCCTCGGTTATAACAACTCTCGTTTATAACGACACAATATATTTAGTCCCTTTCATGATGTTGTAACCGAGTTTGACTCTATATATTTTGGGTAGTGGGTCGAGTTCCGAATACGTGAAATTCGAATGACGTAAAGGGTGAAGGAACTAAACGGTAATATAATCCGGCGCGTGTCCGCGAAGAAGAAATTGCTTACAAAACGGATTAGTGACGCGTTAGGCCCATAGAGTGATGTGTGTCCCGCTTTGAAACATTTTTCCGAACTTATCTCACTGAAGTAACAAGCAAAATCAAAAGGCATTAGTGATTTTTTGCCTGTTTTGTGTAAAGTATAACAAAGTGATTAGGCAGTGTGTGTGTGTGTGTGTGTGTGTGTGTTACAGCCGGTAGCAGCAGAAGCTAAAAACTTGTTGCTTCTATAGCAACCAGACTCTCGGAAGATGCGGAGTGGTAATAGTGGATACGTGGAAAATATCATCAGTTTTACATGTTTGTGTCGCAGTAGTTCTGAACCGGAAATGTCATTTCACTATATTCTTCTCATGTTTCCTTCGTTTCCAATTCCATATTTATGGCATGTCGTTTCGAATGATAATGCAAGCCGCATGATTAGGTTTTATTGTTTAGTATGTTTGCGTTTTCCCTTTTATTTTATGTGGGAAAAGTTATGAATTACGATCGCACGGAATGGTGAAGGCTTACAGTAGAATCTGATGTAGTATCTTCTCTGCAAATGAATGGAAAATATACATTTTTACACATTTATAACCTAAAGCGTTAGTAGAAGTATCTTCTTTTTTAATGGTTCTAATTGAAAATTCAAATATTGTTTCAAACCGTTAAAGCAAAGTGGTAACTATGTGTTGTCATACAGCTTGTTTTAACATTAAATACTTTGCAGTTCGCCCGCACAGTGTTGTACGTTTCATATCGCCCCTATTTTATAAAAAGGGGAGAACCCATAAAATACCAATTTTACTGGAGAAGCAAGAAGGTGGCTGCGTTTCACGTATGATAACTGCTTCGTTATTCTTAAAGACGGAGTGGCCATTTTTTGACATATCATAGAGGACCACTGTTTGAATGATTTACTAGATATAACTCAGTGTAGCTCAAAGTGGAAAATTAGCACCTTTTTACAGAACAGAGGCGATATGGTTCTTGGAATAAACGTGGATTATTTTCTTAAAGAGTGCGGACAATAACTGTCTCTAATCGAAAATGTTAGTACAGCGATATGAGAGGAATTGCCTTGAGAAGTACCCGAATCGAATCCCTTTTGATCAAAGTTTTCTGGACTTCGTTTATTCTTTTTAGGCCGCGTTTCCCAAACTGTTTTTTTCATTTGCGAACCCCTGCAGCAATTTTTCATACGCCGAATAACCCCTGCCTGTGAAAATGAAAACAGAATAAAGAGGCAGTTGGCATCGCACGGAGATTACTCCAGTAGGGCCAACTGCCGGACAAAAATTCTTGCGATATTCATTTGTAATTTTTATGATGTGCCAAAATATATATTTATTTATTCTGCGACATCTCGCGGAAGTCCAAAGATGTTCTTTGGAAACCTAGGGCCCGCGAATTCCAGTTTGAGAAACGCTGTTCTGGGCATATCGTTTCCAAAACCTGAACATTTATATCATTATTTATCACCTTATAACACCAGATATTGAATAAGCTGTTACTTCAGCCGAAAGAGCGATGTTTCATAACGTTATAACCAACGTACTCCACAACAGGATGCTGTACGTAATGAATACCAAAACACTAATCCGTAGAAATGTGAGTGCTGTCAGATACATGGAATGTGATACAAGCTGCCCTGAAGATCATAAAACACAGTTAATGTGCCACACAAGTTCAGGTCGTTCTACAGTAAAGCATAGCTGGTTCATGTAGCGTCACGCAACGCCTTTCCGCAGGCAGATTCTGCATTACGGAAAGCAGAAGTTAAAACACGCATCAGAAGGATAGAGTTAAGATACGATGAGATGGCTGGAGGCACCGCTAAGGGACCTCGCCCCGGACGAGGGACACTAATTACTGACTCTCAAGAGTATTTTCAATGACGGTTAGTCAGTGGCAAGATTTCAGATTAAATGAGAAAGGAAAGGGGGTATTTCAGGTAGTAATGTCTGCATACTTTCGAAATGCGTGCTTTGTAATTTCACACAGCTTTTGGACTGGATGTTGGTTTAACTCTTTGAAAGTAAGCAGTTGAGGGAAAAAAATAGTTTCAATTCCAGTCCCTATAAGCATATCGCGTCTCCACTACAAAAACAAATTTATCTAGCGAAACAATGACTCTTCGTTGTAAGAATCGTATGGAACCCATAAACACACCCTGTGGACAAAAACGCACAGCTTTCTAATATCGAAGAAATTGATACAAGAAACTTTCCCTCTTCTGGGATTTTACGCGGCGTAGATTGGTAGGTGGTCACCGACGTTTCAGAACAACCTGTCGGTCCCATCCACAAGGGTCAAGAATTCCTTTGAAGATTGGACCCACAGGTTGTTCCGAAACGTCGGTAACCAACCACCAATCTACGCTGCATAAAATCCCATACGAGCGAAGATCTCATTTACACGGCAGCGGAAGCCTGAAGTCACGGAATGTGGTACAAGTTCCCACTGATTTAACTCTTTACAGCACAGTGGTTATTACAAGGTTTTCAGTATATGACGCTGCGTAAGCCCGGTTTTATCAAAGGTCTAGTCTACAAGCATGTTTCCCCCGTCGTCATTTGAAACCCCCGTATAAGCGACGTGACACCGGCCTCTTCATTCAACAACTCTGCAACGTACTTAAGTATTTTGTGCGATTCTATGAGAAGCAGGAATTATATACTGGCACAGAATAAAGCGATAGGTGCCTGTGATATAAGCAAAATAACCCCCCCCCCCGGCTCTTTCTTTCTCTCTCTCTCTCTCTCTCTGTCTCTCTCTCTCTGGCTTTCTGTCTCTTACTGCTGCACAATATTTTGAGATGTGTGTACAAAGTGTAGTAAAATCCCTCTCTAAGCTATTCTAAGTTGCTAGACGCAAATTTAATGCAAGCAACTCTGCAACTTTTAGCTGCAAAAGCGTTGAGCATGACCTTACCTTGTCTTTCGAAGAGTCCGATGAGCTAATTTCGGTTTACATCCTTCGGAAATGTCCGTAACTACTGTAATTAAGAAAGCTGTTAAACGTAATGTGTTACCTGGCTGTTACACCTGGAGGGATGCGCCCTGCGGACAGCACAATTATTCAGATGTTTAACTGGCTCTGTGCATCTGAATAATTTGATATTAGTTACAGTACCAGGCCACTAATTATACATACAGTTACTACCGCTGGGCTATTTAGAATGAACGAATTCAATCAACACTTCGGGTCAATGTTCCCTCTAAGGTGCGCGGGTGCGCGGCCGCGCAGTAACTGAAATGCTCCTGCGCTAACTGAATTGTTTTGCCGCGCAGCTGGAATTTTCTTATCATGCATATTTTAAAAAAAAACATTTAAAGTGCCACACAGCCGTCTGGTCGTGTAAAAATTTTCTTCTCAGAACAGCAGCAGGTCCGCGCAGCTGGAATTTTTTCAGTTTTCATTGTAAATATTATTATGCATATTACAAAAAAAAAACTTTTAAAATGCCGCGCAGTCGTCAGGTCGTGTAAAAATTTTCTGCTCAGAGAAGTAGCAGGTCAGCGCAGCTGTAAAAAAAAATTAGAGGAAACGTTGCTTTGGGTGAATGTTTCAGTCTCATTACTGACCTGTAAAAGTATCGTGGAAAGTTTGTACTTTCACATGCATATGTTACTCGAAAGGTTCTTTCCCATTTATATAACAGACCTAATCGTCTCAAATTTGTGTTACGGACCTGTAATCTTGTAACATCATAATGAATGCGTCGCTGATGTACGAGGCGACATAAAGATACTGAGGGCACCTGCGAGTATATCGAATAGGGTGCCGCGGACAGCCGACAAGAAGCGGTCCTTCATCTTCGGAAGCGAGCGAGAATTAAGAATTTCCTTATCATAAAACCCATAAAGTTATGAAATCTTACACAAGGCCTGACACTTTGTCTGAATCACTGGCTCATAAAAAGTCCAAATAGCAGGTTCTTTTGAGGATGCTATTGAACCTTCGGGTTTCCCTAAGTGGAGGGACATTTGTCGACTATTTAGATATTATTAGCTTTTAATCAAGGAATCTTCTCCGTGGAGGTATTAGACCCTAAGTCATTGTCTTTCTGGAACTATGTCGATTTTCCGGGAAGGTAAAACTAATGTGTTCTTGAACACTTCGAAAACTGAGAAAAGAAACACTTTGACAGTACCCTTCTGTTCAACGCCCCTTGATACCTGAAAGATCATTAACCTTTTAAAACCTAGCGGTAACTTCAGGTACCACCAGGTGTAACATCGAAAAACTCTACATGGCGCTCGCTTTTCATTCATGTGCTTTGCGTGGATCTCAGAACAAACAGCAAGTTTTGCCTCATAAAACATTAAGAGACTGGTTTTTATAACCGAAGTGGAGAGTGTTTACAGCGCGGTACGCACTGAGTCCTTATATAAAACAGATACGCTTCGTCTTTAAAGGGTTAAACACTACAGCTGTGCAGGCCATGAGGGCTGCTGAAATTTGAGGTTCACAGGTCTTCCCGACAATCGGCATATGAAGGTGGCCAGGTTGTCAACCCCAGGAGATATCCCTGCTACTCTTTTCTGTTAGAAGCTGAGTCGATCCCAGGGCAATGGTGCGGCTGGAAGGGATAAGTCAATGAAAAACTCAATGACACGATCGGGAATCGAACCTGCCTCCTTCCTGTTTGTAGGGCAGTGCCTCAACCAACTGCGCCGCCGCTATCTCACACGTTATAAATTGAAGACTCTGTTAAATTATGTCTAAAGACGTATTTTAACTACGTTTATAAGCGTAAATATTCTTTATCACTGTGTTGGGTCAATGGCTTGCGTGTAGTTGCACATAGAGTCCAACAGAGTAGAAATTTTCTCCTGATGACGTCCATAGATTCAACTCTCGAAACGTAAGGTTTTCTTTTACAGACGTGTGTTGGATAAAGTCCAGACGACTATCTTTAACCCTCTAAAGACGAATCTTATCTGTTTTATATAAGGACTCAGTGCGTACCGCGCTGTAAACACTCTCCACTTGGGTTATAAAAACCAATCTCTTAATGTTTTATAAGGCAAAAGTTGCTGTTTGTTCTGAGATCCGTACAAAACACATAAATGCAATGTGGGCACCACGTAGAATTTTCTAATGTTAAACCTGGTGGTATGTAAAGTTACCGCTAGGCTTTAAAAGGTTAATCGTTTATGTCGAGACTAAATCCTCTACATGTTGCTTCTTATTGGCCTAACAGCCCGGTAAAGTATGGTAGCCCAAATGTCAAAATTCAGGGCCAACATTAAGATATGTCAAGGAGTCCCTGAACTGTGTCACGCACTGTGTCATGAAGACGTATGGGGAAATCAGGCGTAGTGTTACGCATTCTTAATCTACACTAGACGGACGTAAATGATCAGTTTCACGTCCTGGCCGCTTTGCCGCCTACCGTTAGATCAGAGACTTGGGGGACCTCATAGTTTGTCTCAGTCCGCCGTTCCCGGGATATGAATCCTGGTCCGTTGCAAAAAAAGTCCAACACATGTCACTGTACCGACTGAGCTATGTCGGCGTCGAAATAGGGCAATATTTCAGCTGGAGCTCTTTTACACCAAATTTCAGATGAACTGTGGTTCACACTTTTGGCTTCTGCGAAGCCACGTGTTTTCAGCGATAGAATCGAATTTGTGTTCCCCACAGGTACTGATAAAATATTCAGCAGTTCGCAGTGTGCCGTGATTAAGCCTGTGTGGACATGTAATGTGGGCGTGTCTACGTCTGTGAAGTATACGCTTTGTTCAGAGTTGGTCATGTTTTCAAATCCCACGAGAACTAAATTTGTTACGCCTTATATGAACGAAAATCTGTTCCGAGAATTTTCTACTGCACTGGGCTTAACATTAAGCCTCTTTTCCATGACTGGTATATTTGACGAACCTGTAACTTGTGGATACTTAGTACGTCACCGGCACTGTGCAGGCCTGCTCGTGCAAGTGCTGGCCTTTCCCACCAACGGTCAGTAAGCGTGACACAGCTTGTAGTGATTACTACTTTCTGGTTTCGTTCTCACTAATCGTGCATTTATTTAAACAAATAAATTAGAATGCAATAACCCTTTGGACCCATCAATAAAAGGAACCATGTGGCACTATTATATATCGCTCCGAGAATGTACTTTCCTCAACACATCGAAATGGACGGAGGCTAATTTAGGAACTGTCTGCAAAACAGCGCACGACAGTCATATAAAAGAGAACCGGTGAAGTCTCTTGACGTTTGGAAAGAAGTGATAATCAATCCGTCTTCAGATATTGGTGCAGGAATCCAAGATGTGTATTTGTGTATCCAAATCACTGGAAGGTTCCCTTGAGCAAATACTTGAGTGATTTTGTATTCTCAGGTCGATGAACAACCAGCGGTTGCAATATGCAATTGCATGCTGCATTTGTCCCAGCATTTGTCATTCGCTGTATTGTTGGTTTTTACTCAGGCATTGATGTCTCTTTACAGGAAATATAATTTTGGGAGGCATTGGCTTCCAAAAAAATTTGAAGATCCTGATTGGTCAAACACTTGTCACGAACCTTAGCCTTCCTGTCCAATTGTTTTAGCTAACTTCCTGGAATGATCTTCGCTGATTTAATGTTGGAATTGATGCATTTATACCTGCCCCTCTTTACCGCGTTTACAAAAACCCGTCACTTGTCCCCATCCTGAACCAGACCTGTGCGAGCAAAATACAGAGTTTATTTTATGTTAAAGCAGGTGGTATATATAGTTACCATTGTGCTTTGAAAGGCTGATAGATGTGCGTATTGCGATTTACTGGCAATTTCTGTATGTGACATGGTTGATAAGCCACTACGATGCGAGATATTTAAGAATTGATGACGGCTTCCCTTGTAAGGCAAGCTGTTTTCGTTTTTGTGACTGCTATGTTTCGACAGCAGGGGGCCCGACCTTGGTGGGAATTTGACCGCCCTCGCCCTCTCTTTCTGTCTCATTAGACCCCGCGTCAGTTGTACAGGTCGCATTGCAGTGGCGGAATGTTTTTTCATTGTAGGAACAATGGAAGGAAAGCTGCGTGTTCCTTTCTGTCTTAAGTAAAATGTAATACACTCAGGTCTTCTGGGATGTGACGCTGTGTCGTTGGGTGAGTTGCTCCCAACGTTTCGGAGGATTTTGGTGCCTCCGTCTTCGGGGTCAAGCAGTCTATGTTCCTTTGCACGCAAAATCATTGGACTGCTTGGCCGTGGAGGGGGAGAAACAATTATTTTTCGAAACGTCGGGAACCACTCGCCCAACGACACAGCGTCACATCCAAGAAGTATTCAGCAATACCGCGCGACAGTTCAGTCTGCCTTCATGAAGACAGTAAGTCTAGGAGGAAAATGGAATTCTAGGATGATTAGAAAAGAAACTGTGAATTCAGACACTTCTCGATGGTTGTCTGTGTATGCAGTAGTAAAGGGTGCTTGCTGTAATTCTGTCATTATTCAACCCCCCCCCCCCTCCCCAATGCGTAATAAATAATGGTTTTAGTTACGAACACACACGCTAGGCGGCGCGGATTGTTAAAAAAATTCTATGATTACGGAATGGCTGAGAAGTACGTTACGCTGTCGTCGGTATTGCAGCCTCCACTCTTGTACATAAAATTTATATGTACATATATTGCAGTGAAGATTAGACGGCACACGCGCAGAAACCATATTTCGTCTTTCGGCGAAACGGATGGGTCCATGTGACTAGGCAGGGCCGACAGTTCAGCCGACTACTGGCAGCCGAAGTGTGCGTGTCAACTGGTATCGTTTGTACTGTGCTGGAGAGGCTATGCTCCGCGGTCGTGCTAGGCTGCTGGGTACCCACTCCATTCTCCTCTTGCCCCTCCCTCACTTCCCCTCCCACGCTTCGCCGTGTCCCATGTCATCTTAATCGTGCTGTAGCAGCACCTCTTATCCTACAGTTCTGCACTGGCCGAGGCCTAGGCCTGAACCTGGTAACTCAGGTAGTGAGCGTTTTGTTTAGGGCTGGCTTAAAATTTTATATAAAATATTTTGGTTTTCTTGGGCTATCCTTTTTCGCAAAGAGAAATATATTAGCACTTGCGTTGATTCTTTGCTCGTGACACAGTTACAAAGTTGCCAACTAATAACAGAGATCTGTGGCTGTAGGCTAGTGTGTGTGAGTTACCATGCGACTGTAGGGGAATATAATGCTGTGAGTTGAAAATCTGTTGCAAAGATGAGGTTTGGTCCAACCGTGTACCGGAAACAAATCCAGATTTGATTTTGTAGGGTGCTTTCATAGCCGTCTCTCCCAGAAACATTCCGAGATAAAACACGTGTCGTCCGATAGCTGTGCCACTTTCTTCAAACACCGAACTACCAGACGTTCTGAGGGCGTCCTTAACTAATTAATTTTAATTAGTATTGATGTTGATGCATTAAAAGAAACACGTACTGAGATACTGATGACATGACAGGATATATTGTAAATATGTCGGGTTGTATTCGGGCTAGAATACAAGGCAATTAGGCTTCGTTCGGCCACGGGTAACACATGCGAAAATTTACTCTGAACCCCCCCCCCTTGTAAAATTATACATCATAATCAAGTACTTTACATAATGTAAACTTAAATTGGTATAAGATAGAACTCCAAACAGCTGCAGTACGTAAGATTTCAAAATTTGTTTCAATAACGTAACGTTTGATATAATGTTGCCTTTTATGTAAAAACGAGTTGTCATAAACGACAGTCTGATTGAACAGGTATCAGACTTTAAATACCTAGGGTACCTTATATCGGATTACAAAAGTGATTTGGAAGATAAGATACAAACATAGAACAAAATAAACGGCGTTATACGAGGGCATTTTGGAAAACAAATTACTAAAGAAACCAAATTAAGAATCTACAATATCACAGCTAAAGCAGCCCTGAAGTTCGGTAGTGAAGCCTGGGTGCTGAAGAAACGAGATGAACAAAGACTGGAAGCAGCACAAATGAAATTTTTAAGAAATTTGCTAGGAATTACTAAGTTAGACAGGGAGAGAAATCAATCCTTGAGGGAGAAACTTGGAGAGCAGAACATTGTTCTGGAAATACAACATGATAAACGAGAGTGGCTACAGCACGTACAGAGAATGGACACAGGCAGGATACCGCAACAGGCACTGAAATATAGGCCAAAAGGGAAGAGAAGCATAGGACGCCCAAGGAAAAGATGGAAGGACCAGCTTCATCTCGAGGTATAAAGAACGGGCACTACGCCTAATACTTCACAGCTCATGATGATGATGATGATGATGATGATGATGATGATGATGATGATGATGTAAAAACGACGTCTTATTTCCTTGTATAGAAATTTATGTTGCTAATTTTTTCCCAAGTATTTTGTATATATTGTGTATTACCTGAAGATGGCCAGGTGGGCCGAAACATGTCGTAAAGCGTACTGAAATTCTTAAAACAATAAAAATGTTTCTGTTACGACTGACTGACCATTTCAGGATATTTAAACACATGTGAAGTTTAAATTCGGGATCAGGTCGGAAAAAATTCTAAATTTTCAGCCAGTCAAGTGCTCTGGCTTTTTCTATCAATTTATACGTGAAACATTCTTCAAGCTAATGGCATGTGTCTTCAGTAAAAATGTTGTTTAATATTATCCCTCAAGGTTTATAACTTATAAGTAGGATTATTTGTAGGGTTTCTGTTGAAATCATAGATAAAAATAGAAATTATCGAATCTTCCCTGTGAAGCTTCACTGGGCCGTATACTGGTAACGCATTAGAGTCCGTCGCCGGAAGCAATGTCTGTTGCCACCGTAACAAGAGATGGGAAATGTCAAATGTTTCTGTTCAAATGTCAACTTGCTTTGCACTAAGATTGCGACGGTTGGCATTTATTATTTACCTTCTCGATTTTACGAGGAAATGTCACTAGAATCATATAGAAGAATAATATATGTTTATTTATCTATTTCTTTTGTATTTTATTTAAAGTCTCTGTCATTATCTCGTACTACACAATGCCCAATTTTAGATTGACAAGGAATGATTAAATGGACGAAGGGGACTGAGAAAAATCAGAAAAAGTTTGAATCAAAGTATTCGAAACCAAGGGACTGCATGTACGTACAATGAGAGCCGTCCTCACAACTTATTCTTCACTTATTAAAAGTTAAAAATTGGAAACATGTTTCGACTGCCTAGGCGGTCATCATCAGGCCAAAATAAAAATGTAACAGGAAACAATTCTTGCGTCATTTGAGGCTTCCAGAGTGTTCATGCAGAAGATATTGGTATTAAGGGGTATTGCGATATGTAACGCGTAAATACGACACATTCCGACGTTTCGGATGTAAGTGTTGTCTTCCTTTTCAAGGGTCGGTGCTTCCTAGAAGAAAGTGTGAGACGCGTCGTGGTATGGTCAATTATCTGTTACTCAGGATAATATCACTTAAAATGAAAACCCTCGAATTCAATTCTGCGACGCTAGAATTCAGTTGTTCTAACAGACCGTCCTTCGTATTCTAAATATATTAATGTAACCCACCAAATGTGCCTTTTAGTATGTGAATTTTATTGGTCTGGGCTCTGTCAAAATTTTTTCAAAGCCAAAAATTGCTCCGCAGCGCAAAAAACTTTGGAAAAGGCTGCTTTATTGAAATTTCTGCTTTTGTATCGCCATATGATTCACGTGTTATTGAGTAAGCGACATAACAGCTTGGCATGGCGTGGGTTGGAGGACATCACCTTGCCACCCCACCATTCTCCTTCCCCCCCTTACCCGCCCACCTGTCAGGACAGCATATCTCAACCTCGCTTTATTTCAAAGAAACTCCCACTGGCTTCTTCAGACTATAATTGATATATCTGTAATTCGCATATGGCTAGCAGGGTGCTTCATTTCTACTGCAAAAAAAGGTTAAAGCGAAAAATGTAATTTTCGGGTCGCTGGGTAAAAGCGAATTAGGTCAGCAAAGATTAATTCTGAGAAAGCAACGGTATGTTTTTCAAAAATCCTGTCAGATGCAGTGAAATCGCTTAATTTTACCTCTGCACGCTCACAAGAACGGAAATGCTTTCGTACAACTTAGCTAGATTTCCGAAACTCAGTAACTTAACCGTACACATCCACCTTAGTTGTCGTATTTTATGAGTGTGAAACTTGGTCTGTCACCTGAAGAAAAAATATATTGAGAAAATCTGGAAGGTGTGTGTTATAAACGAGGCGCAATGTAACGGCATATAATGATAGAGTGTTTCTTTTATCGCTGTCCTGAGCACCGTAGCTGTCATGGGTTTTCCCGACAGGTGTAGGCTTTCTAAGCGATAAGGCTGGCGTGCTTGGCGCGTCGATTAAAGACCTCATATATCGCAACAGTGCAGACAAAACAACTGTATATTATGCTGGAATAGTATGTTGTACTACTGATATTAGTTGTTTACACGAGTATTTCGAACAATTTTGGAACCATGGTCGGAGAAATTTTATTTTTTTTATCACAGTCGGTGGAAGAATACCGAATGTCTTGATGTCGAGAAAAACTGCTGGCGGGCCTTTATCAAAACATCGAAAGGTATGAATATTTAAACCTTTAAAGACGAAGCGTGTCTGTTTTATATAAGGACTCAGTGCGTACCGCGCTGTAAACACTCTCAACTTCGGTTATAAAAACCAGTCTCTTAATGTTTTATAAGGCAAAAGTTGCTGTTTGTTCTGAGATCCGTACAAAACACATAAACGCAATGTGGGCACCACGTAGAATTGTTTAATCTTAAACCTGGTCGTATGTAAAGTTACTGCTAGGCTTTAAAAGGTTAATAAAGCCTTATATATTAAAAATGTTTCCTATCAAAAATTTAATCATTATAATCTGAATATAAACATTCCAAGTATAATATTAAAAAAAAGGTCAATTTCTTCGAAAATCCTCACATGTGGTTCTTTACATAATACTCGTATGGTGCTGTAGTAATAAGTAATTTTCTATTCAGTATTTATTGTTCGTTTTATTACTTTAATATCCGGGAAATCATTGTTTTCTTTTGACCATATGTTTCGTGCCTGTGTGTTATTTGTTGTGGTGTAGACTGAAGGTGTTAGAGAATAGGGTGCTGAGAACAGCATTTGAACCTGAATATTAACCAGTGGATCCACCAAACTACTAAACGAAAAACTTCGTCATTTTTACTCCATTGAATTTTAATTGGACGACTAAACCGTGGACAGTGGCACTGGTGTGGCATGTAGTATGCATTGTAAATGTGAAGGTACACACACAGATTTGGATGGAAAGCTTTAAGGCTTGAATGAAGGGATAATGCAAATTTGCGTTTAAATGCATAGCTTAAGAGTTGTTTGATTTAACGCATTTGGTTAAGGATAAAGACTTGAGAGACTATGACTTGCCAAAGGAAGATTGTTTTTATGGAAGTACATAATGATTGTAGAGTTAATACACTTGAGAAAAAATGGGAATACAATGAGGCAATGCATCAGCTATTTATAGACTTCAAGAAAGCCTATGATTCAGTTAGGAGGGAGGTCTTGTATAATATTCTCATTGATTTCGGTATCCCCATGAAACTAGTAAGGTTAATAAATATGTGTCTAAGTGCAAACTGTAGCAGAGTTCGGGTAGGCAAACATTTGTCTGACACGTTTCCTATTAAGAATGGCTTGAAACAAGGAGATGCTCTGTCGCCATTGCTTTTCAACTTTGCTTTAAAATATGCCATTAGGAGGGTTCAGGCAAACCAGGAGGGCTTGAAATTGAATGGTACACATCAGCTTCTGGTTTATGCTGATGATGTTAATATATTGGGTGGAAGCATGCATAGTATAAAGAAAAACGCAGAAGATTTAGTGATTGCTGGTAAGGAGACTGGTTAGAAGTAAATGCTGAGAAAACTAAGTACATGGTCATGTCTCGAAATCAGGATGCACGACACAATCACAACATAAAGATAGATAATAAATCCGTTGAAAGGGTGGAAGAATTCAAATATTTGGGAGAAACCCTAACGAATCGAAACTCCATTCATGAAGAAATCGAGAGCAGATTGAAGTCGGGGAATGCTTGCTATCATTCGGTGCAGAATCTTTTGTCTTCCAGGTTGCTATCCAAAAACACAAAGATTAGGGTATACAGAACTATAATTTTACCTGTTGTTTTGTATGTGTGTGAAACTTGGTCTCTCACACTGAGGGAGGAACAAAGACTGAGGGTGTTCGAGAATAGGGTGCTGAGGAGGATATTTGGGCCTAAGAGGGACGAGGCCACAGGGGATTGGAGAAGACTACATAACGAGGAACTTAATGACCTGTACTCATCACCAAATATTATTTGGGTAATCAAATCGAGAAGAATGAGATGGGCGGGGCATGTAGCGCGTATGGGGGAAAAGAGAGGTGCATACAGGATTTTGGTGGGGAGACCTGAGGAAAGGCGACGACTTGGGAAACCCAGGCGTAGATGGGAGTTTAATATTAAAATGGATCTTCAAGAAGTGGGATGGGGGCATGGACTGGAGTGAGCTGGCTCAGGATAGGGACAGGTGGCGGGCTCTTGTGAATGCGGTAATGAACCTCCGGGTTCCATAAAATGCGGGGTATTTCTTGACTAGCTAAGAAACTGTTAGCTTCTCAAAAAGGCCTCTGCTCCACGGAGTTAGTTAGTTAGTTAGATAGATAGATAGTTAATTAGTTAGTTAGTTAGTTAGTTAGAGTTAATACATTAAAGTTAAACGGCTGCAAATCCTTAATGGAATGTTATGCTGCAACCATTCGTACGCTATTTTAAACCGATAAGCTGCCATTTAGCGTGACGTTTTAACTTGGGCCCCAGAGTTTCGCACTGACTTCTGTAACCTGAAGGACCCAGACCCAACAGTTTTACTTAAGAAGTGAAGAGGAACAGTGGCCAAAGTATCTGGTATTTGTTACACTTAATAAAGTGAGCGCAAGCAATGACGTTAACGCAACGTTTCTGACAGCCTATTGTCTTTTGTTTAATTATTTCGAAAATTTTGAGTCTTAAGAAGAATACGTTTGTACTAGACATAAAACTTATTTTTGCTAGTTTTTTTAGTATGTTCCATATTCGTGCACTATATCATACAAAAACACCACCAACGAATTCCGCGTGAACTCTCCGCTGTCCGGCCCGGACCACAGAGAGTTCACGCCTCCAAAAACAACGCAGTACACAGTCAACAGCACATTCTCACTCAACTGTAAAGTACAACCCTAGTGTAACGGTAACGGAAAGTTCTCCCTGAAGATGACCCAGCAGGGTCGAAACATGTAGGAGTGTGTTACGATTGATGATAAAACTCTCTTTGTGCATTTGTTGGTGATTAGTGTTTTTGTATATTTTTGCTACTTATTTTCAACTTTTGTTCGTAACGTTTTAGGCTCTGATACACATTTAGCTAGTTTCTGTGTGTGTATAATCGTGATTGAAACGTGTCAAAAAATTTTTTGTTATAATTCCCGAATATCAAAATTCATGCAAACATGTTCTGTGGTTTTTGAATTACTACACATTTACATGCGTCCCTTCACATCAAAACCATTTTGGAAGGTGGGGAGGAGGGGGAGACAATTTTTTTTGTTGGAAACAGGACAAAACCTCTCCCTGGAAACCAATCCTCAAAAATCAGCCTCTCCTACCTATATGTGTATGTATGTATGTATGTATACGACGCAAAATCACGACCCATCTTTTAACGGCCCGTGTGTTTTTTCTCTCTCTTTTCGTTTGCATGAGGCGCACGTGCCCCTCTCAGTCAGTCAACCGGCTTTGCTCTTCAGGTCCTTTTGAAAAGGACCCTCTAACAATAGGCTGTAGCTACTGGTACGCAGCTTATGTTCCTCGACACTGCCTAATCTACGGCGCTGCTGTTAAATGCAGTAAACGTCTCTAAAGCGGGTGCTGTATTCAACGTAAACCTGTTATTATCGGAAATTTTCTGTAGCTCTCAGAAACGCCATCTCCACGTAAAGTAACACAAAACAAATATTTCATTGTGGGCAACTAATCCTCATGTCATGAAGTTCTGGAAGGGGGTAGAGGTACGTACGTATTCACATATTTTAACCTCGGCGCTATGTGGGGCGAATATGTAATTAGTTTCACGTACCGCTCCCTTCATCCTGTTTTCAAGACGTTTAACCCTTTAAAGACGAGGCGCATCTGTTTTATATAAGGACTCAGTGCGTACCGCGCTGTAAACACTCTCCACTTCGGTTATAAAAACCAGTCTCTTAATGTTTTATAAGGCAAAAGTTGCTGTTTATTCTGAGATCCGTACAAAACACATAAACGCAATGTGGGCACCACGTAGAATTTTTTAATGTTAAACCTGGTGGTACGTAAAGTTACCGCTAGGCTTTAAAAGGTTAATGTCTTCTGCCGCTCGAATGCTGGGATACTGGATTCAATTCCTCCTTATGGTTTTCATGTTTATTTCCATTTGTTCTGTGTTTGTGTTGTCGGCCGATACCACGTCTAATTATTCGTATTAGGTTTCGTTTCGTTTCATTTCGTAGTCCGTCCCTCTTCTACCTACTCACAGTAGGTGTCGAGGTTGTATATTTTCGCTTGATCACACTCAGACACACATCACAGTCGATAGGACTCCTCTGGACGAGGGATCGGCCCGTCGCAGAGACATCTACCTGACAACACAAGCACTGTACAAGAGACAAACATCCTTGCCCCCGGTGGGATACGAACCCACGATCCGAGCAAGCGCTCGGCCGCAGACCTACGCCTTAGACCGCGCGGCCACTGGAATCGGGTTCTTGTTAGGTATCATTTGTAAATCAGAAGAACGGAAAGCCGTGGAAGGAATTTGCCTAAAGCTGTACAGAGATGAAATAGCTAGAGAGATATAGGTGACACAAAATGACATGATTCCCTCGGGATGATGGGCGTGTCTGGCCCAGTGCAACAGGACTAGAAGTCTGTTTTTGGTTGGAGCAACAGGGAGTTATATTACTACGGACAGACTGAAATACATCAAGCATTTCGAGTGACTTCTGGCGAGCGAGTGCACTGTGCGAATGCCTGCAAGACGGGTAGTAGCAACTGGGTCATTCGCCACGAAATATTGTGCATGGGCATCTGTCGCATTCCCAGCCGGGATCATCTGTAGGTATTTTATATTGATAGTGGTGAATTAATGAGTCAGGATGGATGATTTGTCATGGTTTGTTTAACAACTTCTGTACAATTATATAGAAAATGTCTATATACTCTCAGAGGATGGGTGTGCGGTTTTAATGTTCATCTTGCCACGCTTAGTAAAACGGTTGTCCTCTTCTGTGTGGTGCAGTGTAGTCGTGCATACAGGAGGGAAAATTTTCGATATGTCTGTATTTATCTACTAGATCACACGGTGTCACATAACAGTAGCATGTAATCTTAACCTTGGTGAATTAGTAAAGAATGTACGCGGAAGGATGCCTATGGAAGCATGACGTGTTTATCTGGCTGCTAAGGAAGCCTTAATAGTATGAAACGGCTCAGGCAGGATGGCCAGCTTCAGGGTCAAGGTTCGAACTCAGTGATTCCGTGATATAAAAGCAAAGATAATTGAAAGAAGATTTAGCAAGTGGTCCGTAATCTAATAATAAGTGCTCTGTCATGGATATAAGGAAATAAAACGTTGAAATATTATTTTGAATTAGGCAGTGTGGTTGAACTGTAACGGCAGGTATAAAGAAGCTAACAAAAAGAGGAAAGAGTGAAAACGAGCAAAAGGTACACAGAAGAAAAGACGTAAGTGTGCTGTAAGACAGCATTGACAGAAGATGGAATATGACAGCGGCGAAGCAGTGGGAATCAGCGGGCGGTCAACTTCGGGTTTTGAAGTCAATGACGTGTAGTGACGTGGCATTTAAACTGGACTAAGTTTATGTTACAACACACATGGCGGGCCCTCCGCTAAGCAATGACGCGATTACGGCAGGTTTATAGTCTTCTTTGAGACATTCCGTCGTAAGCTGTATCGTCCGCAAGGAAGCAGGTCACGTGAACCGAGTTACACTCCTACGACAGTGGCGCCACAAGTTTACAAAACTCCATGCAGCAGAATGCTTCTTGAGAAGTTGACAGTTCCTCAGCTAGTCAAGAAATTCCTCGCATTGTCTGGAACCCGAAGGTTCATTACCATGTACCCAACAGCCCATCACTTGTTCCTTCTCTGAGGCAAATTAACCCGTTAAAGACGAAGCGTATCTGATTTATATAAGGACTCAGTGCGTACCGCGCTGTAAACACTCTCCACTTCGGTTATAAAAACCAGTCTCTTAATGTTTTATAAGGCAAAAGTTGCTGTTTGTTCTGAGATCCGTACAAAACACATAAACGCAATGTGGGCACCACGTAGAATTTTTTAATGTTTAAACGTGGTCGTATGTAAAGTTACCGCTAGGCTTTAAAAGGTTAATCCAGTCCACGCCATCCAAAACAATTTCTTTAAGATCCATTTTGATATTATCCTCCGACTAGCTACAGGCTGGACGGTCTGGGGTTCGAACTCCGGTGAGGGCGAGATTTTCCGGACTAATTGAGACGGGCCCCGAGGCGCACCCAATCTCCTGTGCAATGGGTACACCGGGTCTCCTTTCTGGGGCAAAGCGACTGGCGCGTGGCTTTAAAAATCCACCGCTTTCTAGCGCTGGGGTCGAGTGTGGGTAGAGCTACACCTCTACCACCCCTTTACCTCTACATCTTCCAAGTGGTCTCCATCCTTCCGGTTTCCCCACCAGATCCCCCATCCGTGCCATATGCCCAGCCCATATGAAATTCCTCATAATGCAGTAGGTAATGAGGTAATAAAGCTACAGAAGTTGATGTATAGGCCACGTGTTCAAGACGAAAGTCAATTATTCTGAAGTGTTTGTGATTTTCCTCAGTACCTCCAGAAAACTCCAGAATATTACTTCAAAGTAGGCGACGACCGTTCCTTCCAAATCCCTGTCACATTAGTATGCAGTGGTTCAGATAATATTGTAGATATACTTTCATTTGTCAGAATAAGTCAGTTGAATTTGATTGGTCATGTTAGAACGAATAGTAAAAGAAAAGTAAGTCAGGTATTTCATAATAATCCCCAGGGAAATCGACAAAGAGGACGACCAAAATACAGATGATGGAACTGTGTACAAACAGATAGTAATAGGGGAATAATTAAAAACTGGAAAGAAAGGTCAAAAAACAGAGCTGAGTGGGGAAATCCGTTAGGGCGGCGAAGGTCCGCGTTGGACTGTAGTGCCATCGAAGAAGAAGGAGAAGAAGAAGAAGAAGAAGAAGAAGAAGAAGAAATAGAAGAAAAAGAAGAAGTAGAAGAAGAAAAAGAAGAAGAAGGGGAAGAAGAAGAAGAAGAAGAAGGGAAAGAAGAAAAAGATTGAGGAGGAGGAGGACGAGGAGGACGAGGAGGAAAGAAAAGTTCAAATTATAAGGCGTGTGAATTTTAGGATGATTATTTGTGTCTGTACAGAACACGAGACCATGTAACAACGTGGATGTACACCTCCACATAATCTTAATCTCGGTACTGGATGGCGTGAGTAGTTAGCTTCACAACCGTCCGCTTTATCACTGTGGAAGACCCCCCGCTACCCCTAGCAAAGCAGGCTGTGCTGGCCCCAGAGCCTGTCTAGAGGCTTTGGTAAAGATACAAAGCTCTTACATGTACTGGGAATCGAACTGCAGTTTCTCGGACGTCAAGCTGGTAGCTTGTCGCTATACCGACCATGACTTCCCGGTTCAGTAGTATGGTAAATGAATAATGAAAGGAAATGAGGTGGAAGAAAGATTGCGTGCCCTAATTTGAGGTAGTGCGATGTTGTAACAGTTACTTGAACGGACTGAAAGACTGTTACAAACCTCAGTCACGACATCTGGCTTCCGAACGGAGATTTGAACCCTTAACCTCCCAAATGTTACGTCCCAGTATTAAGACACTGTACAAAACACCGTTGTGGTACACGCTGTACGTCTATCACTTGACACTGACAGTGTAAGAAGCCTCAAGCCTTTACACTTCCAAGTTTTCAACTCGTCACTACATGACTATTTTTTAAATGTGACGACGTGTAGTTTGGTAGAAATTTACTTAAGTTTCGGAGGGCCTTGCCGCCTCCGTCTTCAGGGTATTAGATTTGTACATATGAATATGACTATTGTCGTGATACCTACCGCTGAAATGACTTCAAATCCATTGTTTCGGACATCTTGTGCTTCTGATTCACACCGCAAACGTGATGGACTGCATAGGCAATTAACTGTTACGACTTTCTTATAGATTTCACTTCACATGTTATGTGAAGTATCTATATACGAAAAGGTAACTTTCAACGTATAATTTTAATAAAATACAAAAACCTGTGGAATTGGGTGCTGGCGATGCCATGGGCGGTGGGTAGCAGGTAGAAACCACCTGTTTCTGTTAAACTTAAAATTTTATTAATTATATCTCAGTTTAACAAATGTAAACCCCGAAATTAACGGGAGCTTTTGTGGAAAGATACTAATGTCTGTCATGATGCTAAACGTTTGGGCGATTATGCGTCCCTCTACCGTGTTATTTGTAACGAACGCTGCCCCCTGGCATTTTGTTTTTAATGTTGCGGGGAATGATTTCATTGTAAGCTCAATCTTTAATGTATTTATAATCATTCCACGCCGTATAAAATATAGTCAAAATGCTAATGACAACTACCAACATGCAACTGTAACTAGTAGCGCAAATATCAGAACCTCAAGATATGTCATTATGTTAAATGTCGACGAATTTCCCCCCTTCTTTCGGTTTTCTAAAAATGATCAATTTTATGGGAACTGAAACACCTTGAAGCATTCGATTTTACAGAACAGAAGGTTGGGGATTGTTCGAAACCTTGTACACTAAAATAAGCCTCTTTACCTTAGCAAAAATAAATAATTAAATAAATAAATAAAAATAAAAAAATAAAAACAAAAGAAAATAATGCATTTGTTAAATAGAATTGTGTAAATTTTAAATGATCCATAACCGTGAATTAAGCAACTAGATATGATATCAAAACCAACAAATGCACATAAGTGTATAAAAGTATATTCTGCTCACTGTATACCTGCTACATGTTTCGGCCATCCATGTGGCCATCTTCAGGGATATGCATTACAAAAAATACATACATAAATATATTATGTAATGTTTGGATTATATATTCGTTGTAAGGCACCTCCCTGAAGATGGCCATGTGAGTGGTCGAAACATGTAGCAGCTATACAATGAGTAGAATTGTGTAGATGTTCAACTGACCTACTGTTAGATCCGCGAATCAATGTCAAGAATCAGAGACGAGGATTTGACTATGTTTTTCAAACAACAAGTCAGTGATATTGAAAACAAATGCCATCAACTGTACACATACAGGTGTCAGCGTGTCCGCGTTTGTCCACAAAACGTGTCCGACATAGAGGTATTTTGTTTCAGTTTCATTAATCATCGGTACACGGTAAGTCATAGCACATTGAAAACTGCTTATTTGTGCGTCATGTACTTTCACCGGTCACACTTTGACAAGGCACCGAAGAAATACAAATACTGGCTTCTCAAGAAATTCTGCTCCATGGCGCTGTTTAATCCCGGTACTGGAGTCGAGGAACTGAGAAACATAATGGAAATTTCAGTCGAGGCGGACTCTGCGGGCCTACTTCTGAAACTGGTACTTGCCAAATACCATGCAGGAATGTAGCAGCAGCAGCCGCAGCAGCAGCAGTAGTAGTGGTGTGGCGGCGGTGGTGGTGGTGGTGTTGGTGGCGGTGGTGGTGGTGTTGGTGTCGGAGGTGGTGGTGTTGGTGGCGGCGGCGGTGGTGGTGGTGGTGGTGGTGGTGGTGGTGGTGGTGTTGGTGGCGGTGGTGGTGGTGGTGGTGGTGGTGGCGGTGGTGGTGGTGTTGGTGGTGGTGGTGGTGGTGTTGGTGACGGTGGCGGTGGTGTTGGTGGCGGTGGTGGTGGTGGTGTTGGTGTCGGCGGTGGTGGTGGTGGTGGTGGTGGTGGTGGTGGTGGTGTGGTGGCGGTGGTGTTGGTGGCGGTGGTGGTGGTGGTGGTGGTGGTAGTGGTGGTGTTGGTGGTGGTGGTGGTGGTAGTAGGAGTAGGAGTAGGAGTAGGAGGAGTAGTAGTAATAATAATAGTAGTAGTAGTAGTAGTAGTAGCAGCAGTAGTAGTCTAGGAAATCTGTGCTCTCAGAAATGGAGCTTAACTTTCCACTTTGCTTGTACACCTGTAAGCTCTGCCCTGCAACATTAACGAGGTTAAGCTGACATCCCGCTTCCTACAACGCCACTCGATACCAGCCGACCGGTTTTGTTTGATTTCGTGGCAGTCGCAAAATGTAGAGCACGTGGCGCTTCTCCGAAACCGCCTGCTGTGTTTTTCTTCGTATTTCGAAAGCGCATTGGCGGTGTCCCGGTTTTGCAGTATCTTCTGTGGAGTGGTGTAGAAACATAACACTGCAAAAGAAATTACTCGGAATTTTGCTTGATCTCCGCTCTGCTCTATACATCCTAAAGCAGACTGCAGTAATACTTAACCGTTTAAAGCCAGAGGTTACTTTACGCACCACAAGTTTAATATTCAAAAGTTTCACATGCTCCTCACACTGCGTTTATGTGTTTTGTATGTATCTCAGAACAAACAGCGATCATTTCACTACACTGCATTAAGTGTTTCGTTTTTATAACCAAGACGGAGTGTGTTTACAGCGCGGTACGCACTGAGTCCTTATATAAAACAGATTATTTTTCGTCTTTAAAGTTTTAAAGCGTAGCGGTAACTTTACGTACCACTAGGTTTAACATTAAAAAATTGTACGTGGTGCCCGCATTGTGTTTATGTGTTTTGTACGGATCTCAGAACAAACAGCAACTTTTGCCTTATAAAACATTAAGAGATTGGTTTTTATAACCGAAGTGGAGAGTGTTTACAGCGCGGTACGCACTGAGCCCTTATATAGAACAGATTATTTTTCGTCTTTAACCTTTTAAAGTGTAGCGGTAACTTTACGTACCACTAGGTTTAACATTAAAAAATTGTACGTGGTGCCCACATTGCGTTTATGTGTTTTGACAGTGGTCACTATACGTACAACCTTTCGCACACAAAAATCTCTACATGTCAGTGAAACAGAACACCGTCAAACGAAACTAAAATTTTATTGAAAAGCAGTACCTTATTTTCAATATGCTGCATGTAACTTCCATAATGGGATACCATCAAGCTTTGTATAAAATATAAAAATAGAGCCGAACTCGGTTATAACGTCATGAAAGGGACTGAATATTTTGTATCGTTATAACCGAGGATTATAATGTTCTGGTTAACAGCGACTAATTAACCTATTAAAGCCTAGTGGTAACTTTACGTACCACCAGGTTTAACATTAAAAAATCCTACGTGGTGCCCACATTGCGTTTATGTGTTTTGTACGGATCTCAGAACAAACAGCAACTTTTGCCTTATAAAACATTAAGAGCTTGGTTTTTATAACCGAAGTGGAGAGTGTTTACAGCGCGGTACGCACTGAGTCCTTATATAAAACAGATACGCTTCGTCTTTAAACGGTTAATACGTTCCCTACAGTTATAAATTTTTTGGCAGAACAGTGAATAAGAATTGTCTGGTTAGTGAGACCCGACTCTTTAGAGAACCAGCTAAACTGCTGGGAAGTAAGGAGAGTGTATGATGGTGATAACTGTAAAAGGTAAAGTCGTCCCTGTCCACGTCATAAACGCATAGGGGGAGCAGATATATAACTCCACTCATTCTTAACCTCGGCACCAGACGGATGTGGGTGGTCAACTTCACGCCCCGGCCGCCTAACCCACCGGGAAATTCTCCGGTTCCTATTAAATAGCAGCCTGTTTGAGCCACAGAACGGGTCTGGACGTTTCGGAAAAGAGAAAAATCTTTTATCCTGGCGGGATTCGAAACCCGGACCATCCAGCCCGCTGCATATTTCCTATATCAGTTACACTAGCCTGGATCCCAATAATAATAATAATAATAATAATAATAATAAACAAAAAACAGCTATATTGGGCACAGCACACACACTGCGGAAAGTGCTAATGTAGAAGCACAAAAGTGTTTAATATTGCAGACAGCGCTATATGCACCACTAACAGTACGCGCAGTGTAGCTGCGACACTGTGTACACTAGAAACATGGTTTGTTTCAGGTATATAAGTGTGAATACCCTGCGTAAAGGGGATGATGTAATAATAATAATAATAATAATAATAATAATGATAATAATGATAATAATAATGATAATAATAATAATAAACAAAAACAGCTATATTGGGCACAGCACACGCACTTCGGAAAGTGCTAATGTAGAAGCACAAAAGTGTTTAATGTTGCAGACAGCACTATATGCACCACTAACAGTACGCGCAGTGTAGCTGCGACACTGTCTACACTAGAAATATGGTTTGTTTCAGGTATATAAGTGTGAATACCCTGCGTAAAGGGGATGATGTAATAATAATAATAATAATAATAATAATAATAATAATATAGAACAGGTGAAAGGCTAATCACTTGCAGCAGTCCGTCTTGCGAAGCTAGCAGTTCCTCACCTACTCAAGAAACAGGCAGCATTTTATGCACTCCGAAGGTTCATTACCGCATGCACAACAGGCTGCTACTGGTCACTATCCCGAGCTAGATGAATGAAGTGCTATACCTTCTTATTATTTATTAAACATATGTTTGATACTATTCTCCCGTTTACGCCTAGGTCTTCAAAGTGAACGTTTTCTTCGCAAGCCGTGTATGGATTTGTCTTCTCCTCTGTTGGTGCCGTATGTTGCGCTTGTCTGGTTTTCTTTGATTTGATCAACCAAGTGATATGTGATGAACAATAAGAAGGATGAAGCTCTTCGTTAGGCAATTTTCTACAGGCTTTCCTCATTCCACCTTCTTAGTTTGAAATACTCCCCTCAGCACTCCTTTCCCAGATATTCTCAAACTGTGCTCTTGCGTTCTTCCCCTAATGTAAGAGACTAACTTTCACAAGCGTACAAGACAGCAGGTAAAATTGTTGTTCTGTACGTTTTAATATTTAGGTCTTTAAGACAGCAGGTAGGAGGAGAAAAGTTTCGGAACGGAATGTTAGTAGGTATTCCCTCAAATTAACGCGGTTTTAGATTCTGCGTGGGTGCAAAAGGAGGAATGAAAGACAAAATAGATAACGGTAGGTGTACAGCCGTCCCTTGCTTAATGAAACACTACGGCGTGACGGCGTACAAAGAAGTGTAGGTATAAATCCATTCATTCATAATGTCATCACTAGATGGGGCTGAGTGGTCTGGTGACCATAACGCTCTGTCGAGGAGAAATCACCCGATGCCCACTGGGGAGGGGGGGGGGGGCGGGGGGAGTGAGTGGAACCCAGAATCGGTAGGGAGAAAAGAAGAGTGTCTTATCCTGCCGAAAATCACACCGTCGTTTCATGGTTGTCCAGTTGCACATTCATCTAAAGGAACGCAAGGAGTAGAATAAAGAGAAAATATAATTACTAACCGGGCGTTGAACCGGGGCCTGTCCAGTGCCTCTGCACCAATCTAACGACAAGTTTTAAGGTATACGCCAGCGTTTCCCAAATTCTCAAAAATAATAAGCCCTTTTTTACTTAAAACAATCCGTGTCTGTACTTCTACTTCTGTTAATTTACAAAATACGTGATTTTGAAAAGCTGTCGCCAAGTCGCCGCAATCGCGTAGCAGGTGTAAATGAGCTAACAGTTTATTCATCACATAAATAATGATAATAATTAGTATGATGATAATTCAATTCAATCGTAATTTATTAATGTGCCGAGTCTATAGCCAGAAGGCCAATTACAGAAACAGCACAACACAAATAACAACGGACAATGAGCGGGACACAAATGAAACAGACACAACAAACAAACAAACAAACAAACAAATAAACAAAAGAATATTTAAATAAATTTTAAAAACTTATTATATTAATGCAAAATAATGTCACATCTAAGTGTGATGATGATTCAATACAATTCAATTCAATTACCATTCATTGAAGTGCTAGTTCACAGCACAATGACCAATTACAGAACTACCACAAAAGACACAAAAAACAACTTAATAAAACAATTAACAGAATATATTTACGGTTAAAACTAAAACACTACATTAAATATTATTCGAACTCTAATTCAGTTTGTAAGTATATCCGTAACACTGTCTACAGAAGTTTAAATTTAAATTGGATAAAATTATTAAAACCATAACCTAATAACACTTGCTACTGGGGTAAAATCTGTTTCAGTAGTCTCGTTTGCTTCCTAAATATATCTATGTCACTGCACGTCATATTAGCAGCTGTTGCACATCTAGCGGAAGGGCAATTTTTCCGTCCCACAGAAAACTGGGTAAAGTTTTTAATGTTACAAACGGAACTCTAAGACTACCGTTATCAATCAAGGAAGGACAAAATTTAAATCCTTAAAAAACCTGAATGAAAAAAAGAGAATCAACATGATGCCTTCTAACTTGTAGGTATGTAACTTTAAATGCTCAAATGCGTTATCATAATTGTAAGAAATATGGGGGGGGGGGGACGACGACGACGACTGAAGCATGGTGCTACAAACTTCCGCTAGGCGCGTTCAAGCTTGCTGGCAGCAGTAGTCGTAATGCTGTTCTAAACAGGCGAAGCATATTGTAATTTAGATCTAACTAAGGTAACATACAACAATAAAAAACTATCAAAGGTAGAAAAGGAAAAAGTTACCGTATGTATGGGTCCCAGCATTTTTAGTGACTGAGAAAATACGTAAATAACATGATAGTGAAAAAGAAGTTTGGAATCCAGAAATGTTTCTAGGTCCTTGTTGGAGTCGGTGCGAGTTATACGTTTATCACACAGTATATAATTGTAATTAATTGCGTTACTTTTCCTTGTAAAGGTGATGGCTTAATTTTGTCATAGTTAAGTTCCATACAGTTAGCAGCACAGCAACCGCAAATAGAATCAATGTCAGATTGTAGGAGTATACTATCAGTTACAGAGCTTACGGTGCAATAAATTTTAATATCATCAGCAAATAAAAGATATCTGAGTGTTTAATAAAATCGTAAAGATCACAAATAAATACATTAAACAAAAGGGACCCAAGAATAAATCCTTGAGGAACACTAGAAAACACTTCAAAGGGCGTGGAATAAGTGCCTTGAATTCGAACAACATAATAACGGTTAGTTATGTAACTATGTAATCAACTGACATAACTATCAGAAAGCCCGTATGCTCTCAGCTTATGCAAAGGTAGTGTATGAGAAACAAGGTCAAAAAGGCACTGCTTCAATCAAAGTAAATAGCATCAACTTGGCGTTGCAAACATACTAATGGAGATATGGGGATAATAAGGATAAGGATAAGGATACAAGACGCCCAGTCACGGCTACAAGAGACGGCTTCCTGCGAAGTTACATAAATTCAGGGGCCCTTTGAAACAACGTCGCCGCCCCCGGGGATCCGCGGCCCACAGGTGAGGAAACCCTGCTCATAGTGTTCCTTGTGTCGTACGTCGTGAGAGAGAAAATATGTTTGCCGGCTATCGTTATGATTTGTCAAATACGTCAAATGGTTTCCTTATGTGAATCTCTTGGTGTCACCTGGTTCTACAGCTCTGAGACTAGCGTAGGTCTGCAAGGGACATCCTGCAGAAAAGGAAGGGAAAAACCAGGTGCGGGAGATGAGAAGATGAATAGGAGGATTGATAAGGAGGATGAGTGATGAGAGGGGGGGGGGGGGCCTCCATGAAGAAGCACGAGCATGTGTGGGGAATAATTTGGGGGTGGGTTATAACTGACGCGTAAGAAACCTACAGGGTGTACAGTTTAACCTTTTAAAGCCTAGCGGTAACTTTCCATACCATCAGGTTTAACATTCAGAAATTCTACATGGTGATGACATTGCATTTATCTGTTCTGTGTGGATCTCAGAGCATACACAACATTAAGAGATTGGTTTTTAAAGCTGACGTGGAGAGCGTTTACAGCGCGGTACGCAATAAGTCCTTACATAAAACAGACACGCTTCGTCTTTACGGGGTCAAAGAGGAAACCGCTCATAGATGGCATTGCCGAATAACGACCAATAACGCCGTCCACTCTGCAGTACTTAGTCTCGGGTTAACACGAGACTGCGTGCCGTGGAGCGGACGACATCAGTTTCTCCATAGTGACGGATGACGGTCCCATGCTCTGAAGTACGCATTTCCGCCTTCAAGAAAGAAGTCCCTGTAAAGCTGGAATTTATAAGACACTCCACATTACGCTGAGTGCAGTGAATTTTTTCAGGTTGTTGTTACCTAATAATAACAAGTGCCTAGCATTTATTGTCAGTTATGCAAGGGTACGTGTTGTAATTACGTGTTCCTAAACCATCCGTTCTGAAGATGCAGGCAGTATATTCCCCCCGACACGTTGGGAAGCACATACCAGACTGCACGCTGTCACAACTGAAAAATGTAAAAAAAAATGTGTATTCATCACCGTCTCACACGTATGTGTGCAGTTTGTATCCGTATCTTTTCTTTGGTCTCAAATTTATTTGGTCTAATATTTCATACATTCAAGTAAAAAAAGGGTAAAGGGACCCTATAGAGGTCATTAAGGCCCAAGGAGGAGGAGAGGTATAGCTGTACCCTTTTGTTAGCCTCGACGCTAGAAGGAGTGTTGTGGCTAGCTTCACGCCTCGGCCGCTTTACCCCCAGAAAAGGCCCGGTGCCCTTTGTACAGGAGACGGGGTGGGCCCTAGGGCCGGTCTGGACGGGTGTGGAAAATCTCGCCTCCACCGGGATTCCATCCCCATACCTTCCATCCCGTAGCGAGTCGACGCGTTCAAGTACCCACCCACTATTTTATTCGTCTTCACTGTGTGTGTGTGTGACTGATCCTTGCCAGTATTATTTTCACTGGCGGTGCGTATATCATTTAACCTTTTAACGCCAGCGGTAACTTTACATACCACCAGGTTTAACATTAAAAAATTCTACGTGGTGCTCACATTGTGTTTATGTGTTTTGTACGGATCTCAGAACAAACAGCAACTTTTGCTTTGTAAAACATTAAGAGACTGGTTTTTATAACCGAAATGCGGAGTGTTTACAGCGCGGTACGCGCTGAGTCCTTATATAAAACATACGCTTCGTCTTTAGAGGGTTAATTCTCGAAAGGGAGCTTCTCATGGATGTAACCGTGAATATTACAGCCTTTTGCCACGTGACGCCGTGTATTCTGATAAATATTTATCAAGGTTTCGAAGGAATATTCTACTTGCATCTTCAAAAGCTAATTGTTTGACTAAACAAAATCAAACTTTTTTTTTGTAATTGACACTTTTCTGTGAGGTGGGAAGGAATGTGACGTCGGTAACTGGATTGGGACAGGACCAAGTGGCGGGCTCTAGTAACACTGCCGGGAACCATAAAAGGCAGGGACGTGTTACTAGCTCGTATGATGTCAGCCGCCTACGAATGATTAATCTCCGTGGAGTCAGGCCTTGTTATATCGTTAAAAGGGAACATTTTATATTTCCATTACTTTTACAGTTTTTTGTATAATTTAAAGAAAGGCTCTTGCCGATAATACAATAAAATGAGATACGTTTCAGTTAAAATACACTTAAAGAAAGGGGTTTGACGTATGGAAGTACGTTCTGGTGGAATCTGATAAAAGTGGCGGCGTGAATAGTCTGATACGTGTTTCATGTGAGCGAAAAGCAAACCTGTAAAAACACAGACACGAACACGGAGCTAATATGGATTTATAAACACCGCGCAGGGTTTAAATTTCAGACGTAAGAGATACGAGTTTGTAACGGAAGAAATAGAAACAGAGGCAGTAAACAAACACGGCAGCAACGGCTATATTTGACAACAGAGACTCCTACGTTTGACGTTAAAGTTTCAGCCGCCTTTTGCTTCAGTATAGTTACCTATACAGTCATAACGCTATAAGTAATAGTGCATCGGGTACTTCCATGGCTCAGACCGTTAGTTTACGGCTTCTCACGGCGGAGATCCGAGTTCAATCCCAAACCACTGAATGTGGGATTTGTGACGGACAAAGTGACATTCGAACAGGCTTTTCCCCCTGTACTTCGATTTTCCCTTATAAGTATCATTCATCTGTCACTGACGCTGTAAAATCTCGGCAGTTAGTGTCGTCGTTAAACAACGCCATCAAAAAGGGAAGTGTAACCATGGGACATAAATTATGACGTTTATTTTGTCAGTGTTGCCTAACCACGCTGTCAGTAGCTAAGATTATATAGCGTCAGTGATAGGTAAATTAATGAGTACGGCGCAGTAGAGGAATAATGCTGGCGGGGGAAAATCGAAGCACTGGGAGAAAAGCCTGTCCCAATGCCACTTCATCCACCACAAACCTTAAACGGACTGGCCAGGGATCGAGCCTGGACCTCCGCGGTGAGAGACTGGCCTCTGACGTTCTGAGACATGGTACGGACGTTTTGTGCGTAAAATTTATAACAGTGTTACGACGAATCATTTATGCTTATGGATATGAGTAATGTTAACTGCAAAGTTAAGTCATTCTTGTAGGGTGGACATATAAACATTTTTCGTCACATCGCACCTCACAGAGAACGCACTGTGCTTCAGTTATACATGCCACTCGTTTGATGGTGTATAGAGAAATAACTGTTCTTTATTTTAACATTGATACGGAAACGCATAAACAAATTGTGTGAAAAAAATGTAGAGCTTCAGTGTTAACCTTTTAAAGCCTAGCGGTAACTTTACGTACCACCAGGTTTAACATTAAAAAATTCTACGTGGTGCTCACATTGCGTTTATGTGTTTGTACGGATCTCAGAACAAACAGCAACTTTTGCCTTATAAAACATTAAGAGATTGGTTTTTATAACCGAAGTGGAGAGTGTTTACAGCGCGGTACGCACTGAGTCCGTATATAAAACAGATACGCTTCGTCTTTAAAGGGTTAAATTTGACCGTAGATACAGTATACTAACCACTAAGATATAAACTGTTAGTTATCAATTTTTTATTGCCCTCCTTAACGAATGCCCGTACCGTGGAATAAATTTGCCGGACATTACTGCCGTATTAATTTTGCCGTTCTTTTTTGTGGAGAAGGGCCCCGCGGCAGATGCTACGGACGCACCGCAGCCTTGAGGCTTATTGTGCAACCCTGTGATGAAGATGATTAGTTATTTTTTCGTATTTTACGTGCAGTGGAGCACCGGTGGAATAAAACTAACAGGGGAAAACCAATGTGCTGGGGCGAAAAAACCTGTCCCAATGCCACTTCTTCTACCACAAATCCCACATGGACTGACCCCGTGATCGAACCCAGACCTCCACGGTCAGAGGCCGGCGACTAACCCCCTGAGCCGTGGCACTGCCAGTTGTGCGGTTGCAAATTCTGCAGTACAACAGAGTCCGGCTGTATGACACACTTACTTTTAATATTGGCCGATCCCAGTGGCCGCGCGGTCTAAGGCGTAGGTCTGCGGCCGAGCGCTTGCTGGGATCGTGGGTTCGAATCCCACCGGGGGCATGGATGTCTGTCTGTTACGAGTGTTTGTGTTGTAAGGTAGAGGTCTCTGTGACGGGCCGATCCCTCGTCCAGAGGAGCCCTACCGACTGTGGCGCGTGTCTGAGTGTGATTAAGTGAAAATAAACAACCTCAACACCCGCTGTGAACAGGCAGGTAGAAGCGGGAAGGATTACGAACTTTTAATATTGGTTTATCTATAAAAATTAGTCTAATGATTGACAGTGAATACAAAACATGCAGTCCTCACAAATGTGAGTGTTAAAGATGCGGTCTTGTGGTGTGGGACGCCGTACACTTTTTGGATTTATTTAACGACTCTGACAGTAACTACCGTTATCTATCGTCGAGCTGTGGGGTGTGCAATAAATGATGCATTGGAAAGAACACAGAGTGGTGCAAAGGCCACCTGACACTCCATATTTAACAACACAAAGACCGTGAATGAGATAATTTCATCGTCTTCTCCTCTTCGAATGCTTTAACGAAGAAAGTCTTAGCCAGTATATTAACCTTTTAAAGCCTAGCGGTAACTTTACGTACCAACAGGTTTAACATTAAAAAATTCTACGTGGTGCCCACATTGCGTTTATGTGTTTTGTACGGATCTCAGAACAAACAGCGACTTTTGCCTGATAACACATTAAGAGATTGGTTTTTATAATCGAAGTGGAGAGTGTTTACAGCGCGGTACGCACTGAGTCCGTATATAAAACAGATACACTTCGTCTGTAAAGGGTTAATATAGAATAAATACACAACTTGCATATTTTACAGTCAATAACTATAAGCATTGTGTCTGTAGTGTCAAATGACTTCTGCACCACGTTGTATAAGACGGCGTGATCCTATTAATGACTTCATTTAAGGTGTAGTCCGGGCATTTGCCTGGACGTATGGAGGATAACCAGGAAAAAAATCAGAATATGCAGTGTTCGAAATTGAAATCATGACCTTCGGAATAAGATACAGGACTGCTAAGTGCACGATTGCCGTGTTCGATTGACGCCGTGTAGGTTGGTAGATACGTACAGTATTTTCGGAGGCTTTTTCTGCTTCAATCTTCAGGCTGAATACATATCCTCTTCTGCTATTTCACTGGTATAAACCTAGTATACAAATAGTTGCTTTTGTTTGTCTGTCAAGCTATTCAAATTTAAAAACAAACCAAACTGTCTGCAAATATAACTCACAAATAATTTGGAGCTCAACTACTGTTTATATTTTAATGTGTTCCATGTCCGTGCACTATATTATACAAAAAAAACTTTAAACACCAAGGAATGCACAAAGAGTTTTTTCTGTCAATTATAACACATTCCTACATGTTTCGACTGTGCACAGTCAACAGCACATTCTCTCTCAACTGTATAGTGCAACCTAGTGTAACGACAACGGAAAGTTTCTCCCTGAAGATGACCCAGCAGGGTCGAAACATGTAGGAGTGTGTTATAATTGACAGAAAAAACTCTTTGTGCATTCCTTGGTGTTTAAAGTTGTTTTGTAACTGTTTTCACATTAAAAATCAGTCAACAGCAAACACTATTTTATCTCTCTTTATTGGGCGATTCAGCAACAAGTTTCGGCCAATGTCAGGGACATCATCGGGCTTCTCTACAAAAATATGAATATTGAAGCTGTAAATTTCAAAAGGAAAAGGCCTTTCGCTTCACAGTATGTTAAAATGTACAGTCTTGTGTATGTATAAATAAAATAAAATAAAGAAGATAGAGTGAATGAGATAAAATATGTATAAGACGTATGCATATATATAATGTAAAGGGTAAAACTACAGTCGACCATAAGATGAAGACGTGTATAATAATCGATTTTCGCGCTAGCGGCTCCTACCAATGTTGTGACTGGAACTTTCATCTATAGATGTGTCGTGTGTGCGATGCGTGGAATGCTTTTATTTTCCAAAATAAAGAGAGATAAATAGTACGAAATAATAAACACCAACTAATGCACCAAAATATATATAATCTTTATTCGTGAACGTCTCCTACATGTTTCGACCCTGCTGGGCCATCTTCAGGGAGAATAATTTTGAATGTTAAGTGTTGAATGTTGAATGTTAATGTTGAATTTCCCAGCAGGGTAGAAACATGTCGGAGACTTTCACGAATAAAGACTATATATATTTTTGGTGCATCAGCTGGTGTTTATTATTTCGTATGATACAGTGCACGGACATGGAACATATTAAATTAGAGATAAATAGTGTTGGCTGTTAACTGATTTTTTATGTGAAAAACTGAAAGCATACGCCAATGGGGATGTTGAACGTTAGAACGTTAAAACTGTTTGTATCTTTGCAGTAATACAAATTAATTTTAATTAGCATAGCAAAGTAGCAACAAACAGCTACCACGTGGGTGAACAAGTGAAGATGCCTTGGCAAGTTATGTATGAAATATCCTCACTACCACTTCGTATAGGTTATTATTACATACATGTATTTTCAGTGCGCCACTTTTATTGTCTATTTAACAGGGCTATAACAGGTCAGTCTTTATAAGTAATCACAATATATATATATATATACACACACATACACACACACAGACCTACTTTATATATACATATACACAGTATATATATATATATATATATATGGAGTGTTGTTACATGCCACAGTTTGACCTACAGCGTGACTGTTCTTTCTCTTAATCGTCTCATTTACTGAAACAGTAAATATCAAAAGGATCGGAGGCTGTCGTTGCGGTCACTGAAAATAAACTTGAAGCAGATGTCGCGGTCGTTGGTAATAGGCGCTTCAGACTCGATAAATTATTACTATTTTATTATTGTTATTATTACTATCATCATCGTCGTCGTCGTCATCATCATCATCATCATCATCATCATCATCATCAATATAACTGTCGTCTTGTATGTGACGCCGTACATTGCGGTTGATATGTACCAGACTAAATTATGCTGTGCCTTCATAATACCTGCAGTAAGTACCTCACGTATCTCTCTTAACCCTTTAAAGACGAAGCGTGTCTGTTTTATATAAGGACTCAGTGCGTACCGCGCTGTAAACATTCTCCACTTCGGTTATAAAAACCAGTCTCTTAATGTTTTATAAGGCAAAAGTTGCTGTTTGTTGTGAGATCCGTACAAAACACATAAACGCAATGTGGGCACCACGTAGAATTTTTTAATGTTAAACCTGGTGGTACGTAAAGTTACCGCTTGGCTTTAAAAGGGTAATATAGGTCAGTACTCCTTTACTAAAAGAACTGCGCTAGGATCTACTGTAACTACATGCTCAGACTCTAAACGTGTTCACTCACTGTGCTCGAAATAGTCCTGTGTTTCAATTTCACTGACCGCCGATTTGTTTTATAAAATATCAACATTTATTCAAGCATCTTTTATGTAATTTTATTCTTGTGTTGTGGGTCGAGATAAATGACAAATTCACACACAAATGGCGCAGAAAAGAAAACTGATGGTAATAGGCCTGCAAATAAACATAATATGACGTGTGTCGCCGTGGATAAAAACGGTGAAAATGCTTCTGATACTTCTTTAAAAATCAGTTCGGTTTTAATTGTAGTTTATAATTGTAAAACAAAAGACGAGTTGGAGTAAGCGTCACGCAGGCTATGTATGCACGTTACACAGGTGAGAGTTTGTGTATACTGCAACCGTGCCTTAAGAATGCCGAAACATGCAGCTAGAATAGTCAGTATTCTTAACACGAACGAAGCGTTGTGCTGAATGTGAAGAATAAATTTATATTTTGTCACTAAATTTTTTGCTTGCATTCATGTTTTTTTGTTATCTTATTGTTTTGAAACCCGTAATTCAAATGTAATTACAGTTAGTTATACATTTCATTAATTATAAATAATACTTATGGTTACCTCTCGCACATAATTGTGTGAGGGACGTAAACCTACTTGCGGCCTTTGTTATTCAGTCATATAGACGTATAATAGTAGTATTTGAACCTCATCGTAATCATGTGTGGTATAACTGTCAAGACCCTTGAAACGCGTAATAGTTAATTTCTATGGTGTTTTGGTAAAGTTAACACGTACTTAACCTTTTAAAGCCTAGCGGTAACTTTACATACCACCAGGGTTAACATTAAAAAATTCTACGTGGTGCCCACATTGCGTTTATGTGTTTTGTACGGATCTCAGAACAAACAGCAACTTCTTCCTTATAAAACATTAACAGACTGGTTTTTGTAACCGAAGTGGAGAGTGTTTGCAGCGCGGTACGCGCTGAGACCTTATATAAAACAGATACGCTTCGTCTTTAAAGGGTTAAATCCTGTTGCTTCCATCCGGCCGAATAAACTAAATACGGTGTTTACGTGAATGCTAAAATATAAAATTCATAAAATAATTTATAGCCACATTTTGTTTGAGAGTACAATATTCTCTTTCTTCTGTGACAAATCGGTTTATACCAGTGGAGTTCAGCCTTCACTCCAAGTGTATTTCTTTGAGGGCTGTGAGAAACATTATAGGGTTATAATATTAAAGTCACGGTTTAATGGAACCTCGCGACATGTAGCTTTGCATACACACACCGTTTGGAACAAACCTGCTGTCTCCATCCTCTACCCTGTAGATGAATCACAGTTTTCATCGAAACAGTGACACATAGAGTAAAACTCGGTTACAACCTTATAAAGGGGCCTGAATGTTTTATGTCACTATATACGGATGTTGTTATAACCGGGTAGTGTAACGTTATGGTCAACAGTGAGGAATTAATTAATACCACAGAATATCTGACGCTATAGACGAGATGTCTCATAAACCGACGTTGTTATAACTGGGTTCGACTGTATTTATGAAACTACACTGCGTCTCTCCATAGAAGACCGGGATATTAATATGCAGTGTTGTGAATTCGAATTAAATCTGTATTGCCTTAACCGAATACAAACATTTTAGTTGTCACAAAATAGTAATGGAACTTTTCACTTACCTTAACAAATTCTCGGTCCTCAGCTTCAGAAGGTGTGAATTAGTTTACCACTACAGACGTCAGAGATGTTGTAACAAGAGTATCGGATATCTTACACACGGTCTTGGACGGTGTTTGATGTGTCTTCCACGTGATAGCACCGTGAAAGGCGGGAAATTCCAAACGTCAAAATTTGGACGTTAGAAATACAAGCACACTACAGGTTAAATACGGAAATAACTGGATAAATGCCGATGCTGACCCCAGTAACAGGTGGCGGCGTGTACAGGCATCACGCGACATGCGTCTAGGCACTCCGGACGGCTGACTGAATGCTTGTAACCCGGAGCACCCAACTTTAAACCGATGATCGTACGACGACTGGAGGAGGGTGGCGGTGGTGGGCCACGCGCCCTGGGGGTGTGGTGGTGGGGACCTCAGTATAATGATGATGAGCGGGTGGGGTGGTGGTAGGGGGGTGTTTCAGGCAGTGGGGCGGAGTTTATGAGGGTACCGTACTTGCCGATTGCAGCCCCACGTTGTAGGCGGGGTTACATTTTCGTACCTTTGTATATACAATAAAATTATACCAAACTGCATTTATTATCACGAAAAGAAAGCTGTTTTTTGGGGAAAAGAATTCTATTTTTATTTTAGGGCGCAATTACAGTTATTTAAGTCAGATATGAAGGAAATAGCAGGTACCCACATTTTTCCAGAAGTGTTTAAAATGAGCTTCAGGCCGGTGCGTTACGTGCCAGAGTTCGGTGCGCTCGCTTTGCCCTAGCAAGCATGCCCAGTGTTACCAAAGCAACATCAGATGCTTTTAAGTAGCACTTTGCAATTGTAGGATCGCTGGTGTGGATGTCGGAGCGCTCAGTGAGAGCAGTGTGAACGTTACGTGAAGCAGGCAACTAGGAATCGTCGTTCTAGCCCTGTCGTCGCTCTGCCAAAACTGACGCTTTGCAACACAGACATTTTCGTAAACTAACAGATGTGGGTTAGTCAAGAAATTACCCGCGTATTATGGAAAAAAAAAATGGTTCATTACCTATAAACAACAGCCAGCAATTTGGCCTTATCCACAGCCTGCTTTCCACAGTACATGTCCTCCCATTTTATTTCTTTAAGATACATTTGAATGTTATCCCCCCATCTACGCACCTAGATGTCCCACGTGGCCTTTTTCCTGTAGCCTTCAGAGAAGAATTATATAGGGAGATGGGATAGCTCAGTCAGTATAGTGGCTAGTCTTCTTTCGGCAGAGACGTTTTCTACTCCACACCATTCACATCCAGCCAGTCTCCTACCAAATGGGTAAAGGGAGGCTGTTTTCCTGAAGCTAAAACGGCCGGGGCGGATATCTAATCAAACTGCCCCCATGCGTCTCCAGGCCGTGGTGCAAAATCAGGCACAGGGACTTTTTATAAGTTTTATTTGTGATTAGCTCAGTTATTTGTGGTTTGAGTAGTCAAGTCTTCTGGGATGTTACGCGGTGCCGACTCGTAAATAATCTCCGACGTTTCGACGGTTTTTAAGTCTTCAGTTACATGATTTATCAGTCCTGGCCAGTCCTTCGAAACGTCGGTAAATATTTTTATATGTTGCGTACCGTGCATATTTACAAGTTAATTAGAACAAACCGAGAATTATGTACAACATTCACAAGGTTATATTTACACAAACCGAGAATTATGTACAACATTCACAAGGTTATATTTACATTGACTTTATCCGTACATGTTTCAATGGACATGCCATCATCTTCAGGGGATACAAAGTGTTACAGGCGCCAAAGCATCAAGAATTGTAAATTCTTCCTACATGCATCAAACCTGGTCTATAATAAAAATCTAAGAAACGAGCAGCATATGGATGTTAAGTTAATTAACTATTCTCTATTAACTATTGTAACTAGACAATAGTTAATTAACTTTACATCCATATGCTGCGTGTTTCTTAGATTTTTATTATAGACCAGGTTTGATGCATGCAGGAAGAAATTACACTTCCTGATGCTTTGGCACCTGTAACACTTTGTATCCCCTGAAAATGATGGCATGTCCATTGAAACATGTAAGGATAAAGTCAATGTAAATATAACCTTGTGAATTTTGTGCATAATTGTTGGTTTGTTCTAATTAAGTTGGTAAATATTTTTCCAGTCGGGACGGTGTAACATCCCTTTAGACTTGAATGTTCAGCAGCACTCCTGTGAGAACCTCACGTCTCAATCCACTACCTAAGAAGATAACAGTGCGTAGCCTCTTAAAAACGTAGCAAAGTCAGGCTGCATGTTAGAAAATTAGGATATGATGACCAGGAAGCTTAACAATGGCAGAATGTAAGTTCTTGACAATGGTTTCATGTAACAAAAATCACTGACATTCACCAGGCCTACTTCCATCATCACATTATACAGGATGATTCAGGAGGAAAGATCAATATTTTGGGAGGTGTTAGTATCGGTAATTCTGAAGAAAAGAAGTTCAAATGAACATGTGTCTAATTCTGAATGGTTACCGAGATACAGCTGTTCGAATCGGGTGCGCAGAGCTCTTCCTTCCCGCCTAAATTTTTGTTTGTGGGGTTGGATGCAGAGTGATGTTTTCCAAAGAAAGGTGGCTACACGAGACGAATTGCTCGCTCACATTTTGAATGCTGCTGCCGACACGAAGAAACGTGAAAATGAATTCAGACGAATAATACGCGATCTTCGCACACGAGCTGCAAAGTACATTGAGGTTGACGGTGGGATTTCTGAACCTTTATTGTGAACTGCAACAAGTTTGTCATTTCTTTGTGTGAGAAATTTGTCATTTAAACGTTAAATTAACATTAAAATAAAACAGAATAAGTAATTGCTCTTTCTTTATTACTGTTTACAATGCTTTTGTATTTGTAGATTCAAACAGCTGTGTCTCGGTAACCATTCAGAACTAGACACGTGTTCATATGAACTTTTTTCTCACAATGACCGGTACTATCGTCTCCCAAAATATTAACATTTCCTCTTGAATCACCCTGTATATAACAAAAAAACACATTTGGGAAGCACTTAAGTGTCCGAAATGCTGGGCGTTTTTGTTAAATATAGTGTGTCGATGGAAAATGTCCTGGTGAATGTGAGTAATTTTAAGAAGATAAACTGTTCAACGTCACATAACCGTAATCTAATATTATTTTAGAATCAGTGAATTACACTTTCCTGCACTGCGGAAGCCATGAAACCAAGTAATTAACAAAGCAACCGCTGCTCGTAACCTGTCTGGCCCTGCAACAGACGCTAATCTGTTGTGGCTACGGACCTGTTAACGACAGAAAAAAAGATTACGTTGTATATAAATGGTGGTGAAACTGCATTAGTTCCAATTACACTGGTCTACAAAATAAAACTTTTTTAATCATCAGAAATAAAAATATAGTTTTCTAGACTAATTTTTCAGGCTGATTATTAAAATGTTTTTAGATTTTTGTGGCACGTATAGTTTTTACAGGACAATTTATGCTCCGATATTCAAAAAAGTTGTAATATGGCAGATACATAAGCATACTTGTAGGATATAAAACATAATTTGGTATAAACTACATCATCAGTTCTGCTGAAAGCAAAAGTTAAAAATGTGATGATTTTCTCTTTCTGTGAGACATTAAGTCTGGAGCATCACAGTGCAACATCCAGCAGTAATCTGCCACCACACAGTCGTTCCCGAAACCTTGATAGCGGTGTTCCGTTGACTTAATAACTTGATGAAAGCTTTCACCTTGCTGGTCGCCGACTTCACCAAAGTTTTCTGGAAATAAATCTAAATGTGAACGCAAAAGTGGACTTTAAGTGACATGCGATACTCCATTGCCCTATACTCATTCGGAAGTTCTGGATGCCATCACTGAAATCATAAGACTTCTTTCTACCTAAGAAATTTGCACAGACCCACGTAAAGCTTTCCCACGCTACTCGTTCTGTGTCAGTCAGAGTTCCTACAAAGGCTTCATCGTCCAGGATTTCTCGGATTTGAGGTCCCACGAAGATGCCACTTTAAGTTTTGCAGTGCTAATGTTGGGAAATTTGTTACTCGGGTATTGGAAACGTTTTGAATTTGTCTGCTTTCACTAAGCACTAAATCAACCCGAGTTTTATGTGGAGAGGAGGAAGGAATATCTTAATGGGACAGTGTCTTTTCCTGGCTCGTAAGTCTTCCTTGGTTCCCAGTCACGCTTGATGTAATGTTCGGCTGTAGAGCGACTATCCCAAAGGCATAAGAAGCAGCAGAACTTTGTAAAGCCTCCTTGCATACCCATCAACGTACCAGTCACTTTCAGATCACCACAGATGTTCCATTGGTGAACATTATACTGAATTGCCTGCAGTAGTGTCTTCATCTCATCATGAATTGCCTTTAGGTGTACAGATTGCGCAGTAGCAATGGAAGATTTGGAATATCCATTATGGAGAAAGACAGCTTTCAGACTTTGCTGCGAAGAGTTGATGAGAAGCCTCCAGTCTGATGAGTTGTATTCTTGTTTCATTTCCTTAAAGAGGCCATTGATATATTAGCAGAAGACCATGGGACCATCTACCCTAAAAATGTTTTCAAAACATTATTCCATATTCGATAGTGGCAAACTCTGATATCACTCCCTGAAAGGTGTCTTTCCTTCAATGTAGAAGCAAGCAGTTCTGCTTAGTCTTGTGACAGAGAAAGGTCTCGAATGAGATAATTAAATTCCTGTTGATTATATCATTTTGGTTCCCAAGTTCTCTCCTCTGGGCCGTATTGATCGTCTGAGGAGTGCTGAATGGCTTCAGGTGAAGAATCGCCTTCACGTTCCATTTGTCCTAAAAATGCCAGTCCATTCTCTGGGGGCTCTGGAGCTGGTATGTGGTCATCATGAGGGATTGGCCTCATTGCAGAGTTTAAATTTGGGTACGGAATTTGATGCTTATTCTTTGCTGAGAAGCCAGTAGCACGGACGCAACAACGCTACTGAGAAAACGTAAACGACAGTGCGACAGGGTGTTTCCTAATTAACGTCACAACGTGTGACGACAACTGATACATTCAGGCCTGTTTATAAAAATGTTAATTATATATTTCGTGGGTATTTTGAGAAGAATAAACATAATTAACAGACTATATTACGTAAATAAATCAAAGTTTTCAATCCAGTTTTCACATGAAAAGAGCCATTCCCCCCCTCCCCTCCCACCACCGATCTCAAAAACTATACGTGCTGGAGAAAAATTAAATACAGATTTGGAATCAGCCGCTCAAACTTTGTCTAATTTCCGTGTTTGTTTGCTTGATGAGTTTCCATGTTGACCGGTGTTATTTATACTGTGCGAGCTTAAATACTGCAGGTAGCCCGCACAAAGCAGGCTGTATTTGTAACGTAGTCTCGAATGTTTTGCGAAGGAACTTGCTATTTTACTGTGAAGTAACACAGAGTGGGTATGGCGTCAGTGGGTGGGGGGATTGTAGGATATGAAGCCGCGTTGGCTGGGTGGGTGGGTGGCTATTTGGATGGATGGATGGATGGATGGATGGATGAGCGGATAGATGAGTGGATGGATGGATGGATGGATGGATGGATGGATGGATGAGCGGATGGATGAGTGGATGGATGGATGGATGGATGGATGGAAATTTCGGAGGAATATCAAATTTTTTCACGTATCTGTCACCATCTTGTAGGCTAAGGGTTTGCGAGAACTGGAAGCAGAGGACGGTATTGGGATGAGGTCACAGGTTAGTGGACGAAATTTCACAGCTAGACGCTGCATGATCTGTACATCTCACGGTGATCAAATCGAGAAGAATGAGATGGGTGAAGCCTGCAGCAAGTGTGGGAGAAACGAGAGATGCATACGGGGTATTGGTGCGAAAACTTGAAGGAAAGGGACCACTAGGAAGGGTTAGGTGTAGATGAGAGTATAATATTAAAACGGATCTCCAAGAATTCGGTTCGGATGGCGTGGACTGGACTGATCTGGCTGAGGATGGGAACAAGTTGAAGGCTCTTGCGAAGGCGGTGAATTTTAGGTAATTTCTTGACTAACTGAGTAGCTATTAGGTTTTCGAGGTTTTCATTCCATGAAGTTATAGACACGGGGTAGTATCCCAGACGGCAGCAGTGTCTATAATTTAAAATACCGAAGGCGACATCAGTTAGACCAAGGATAAACGAAATCTTAAAGCAAGGAAAAAAACTACCAACCAGCTTCATGGAAATCAAATCTTTTCTACAGACTTATTTGAAATCGTTAATAAAGTCGATATATGGATAATTAATGATAAACCTGCGACGTCTAGCGAACTTAAAAAATTTGAAGTTATTGCTTATTTTGTGCGTGGGCATGTCGTTTGATGCGTCTTTACATTAATATTTTCGTTTTTTGTTTATCTTATCGCGTGTCACTTTCGCTGTTTATTTGACGTCAGACAAGTTATTATTAGCATTTAACTACCGATACAGAACACGAACAACAAATTAATATGCCTGTCCTTCAGTTTCCTCTCATAAAAAAATCATTTCTTGGCTGGTAATTGCACGTTTACCGCTGTCACTACTGAGTTAGCTTCGTGTTTGAGACACAGAAACTTGTTACACGTGGTTACGTTGCCACTTCCGTACGTTAGTGTAATTGTACATGCAGTGATTTCAAATTTTATTCTTTCCTGAGCCATTCTTTACTTTCTACATATTATGCCGTATCACGGTACACGCATAAATGAAATTTCATTTGCGCCCAATTTTCACGAAATTTAGATTACTCAGTAAATTTTTGCGGACGTTTCCTGTTTCGAATTTTATCCCAAAGGAACGAAAAACGCAAAAAATAGGGACAGTATTTTATTTACGGGAGATACGCGGTGACACAGTTGGTTGAGGCACTGCCCTATATCCCCGAAGGCCGTGGGTTCTATTACCGATGGGGCCACTGGGATTTTTCATTGACTTAATCCTTCCGGCCGCACCATGGCCGTGGGGTCGACTCAGTCTCTAACAGAAATAAGTACCAGAATATTTCCTGGGGGGTAAAGGCGGCAGGTGCTTATGACTGACTACCTCACCACCTTCATGTGCCGATTGTCTGGAAGTTCTGGGGGCATGAGCACCGTATATTTCATGAGAGCTAGGCGGCGGAAGTTAAATTTGAAAATTTGCTCGATTCTAGACATCTGTTATTGGCATTTGCATATGGAGTTTTGCATTTCTAGGCTTTGCTTCCTTATATCGAATATGAATTAGATCTCTGATGCTGTCAGCCTTGAGGCAGAACTGTTAATGCCTTTGTCAATGAAATTAATAAACAGAAATTTTCGGTTGATCAGTTAGCGTGAACAGTATCAGCGATGAATTTAACTTCATCCCACGCTCAGTAGGCGAGACACTGTGAACACTTTTTGTTTGTTTAATGCATGACAAGGAAGGAGCAAGGTTGCTTGTAGGAACTGCTTTGTCATGTGCTCGCAAGTTAAAGACAACAAGTGTTTGGAGGGGAAAAAAATACACAAACAACCACACCCGATACCACAGTGCTAGTACTAGAACGCCAGTATCATGCGTCACAGGTCAACAGTTCGTATGCTGCGTTGTTTGAAAAGATGTATGTAGTGTTTATGAATTAGAAACATGCTTATTGATCCTTTGAGGCCCGGCGGGTTTCTTTATGCTCCGCCAGATTTAGTACTAAAAATTCTATATTCCGTATTCTGTGATTATGTGTATCTCGGAATAGGCAGGTTTTGTTTCTTTATACTACAATTACTGGCTTTTAGGCACTCTTTACTGAGTGAAAAAAGAACGCCTTATGCGGAAACCGTGTCCTTCTGTCCGTCCGCCCGTAACCTAGCATCAATTATTAAACCTTTGTCGGATTTTTACGAAATTTGATGTTCTTTACAAAACATTGTTTAGTCAGCGTGAGTGTCCCAAAATTAGCCCTGACAATCACACTTTATTTAGAGGCGTAAATTAATTTCTGTCATTGCTTTCCACATTTAATATCCGATTGGGGTGATATTCGATAAAATGGGCTTGCATTTAATGCTGCTGAGGATTTTTGGGTTTTGTGAATACCGGTGTAGGGAGAGCCTCGCTTTTTTATGAGCGTAAGTGGACGACATTTGCGTGCGTACAATTAACCCTTTAAACGCGAAGCGTATCTGTTTTATATAACGACTCAGTCCGTACCGCGCTGTAAACACTCTCCACTTCGGTTATAAAAACCAATCTCTTAATGTTTTATAAGGCAAAAGTTGCTGTTTGTTCTGAGATCCGTACAAAACACATAAACGCAATGTGGGCACCACGTAGAGTTTTTTAATGTTAAACCTGGTCTTATGTAAAGTTACCGCTAGGCTTTAAAAGGTTAAACTCTATGATGTTTTGACAGTAAAGAGCGCCTTGTTAAAGTCTGTGTACTGCGTCACTGAGTAACCCATTAGCAATCTTGTCATAATAGAGACGGATTGTGTTTACTGCGCGGTACGGAAACAGTCTTCAAATATATATCTGTTATCATAGTTGTATTATTTGGAGACTGCGCCATGCCTCAGGTGGTGCCTCACCGGCCTGTTACTAAGGTGAATTCAGTTCGATCCCAGGCCACTTCATGTGAGATTTATGGTCGGCAAAGTGACACTGGGACAGGTTTTCCCCTTCCATTATCATTCCACCAATGCTACATATTCATCTTCATCTACACGTTGCTTTTACCAGAAGGATAAATGGGCGAAGGCTGGGAGCGTTCCAAAAAGCAATTTCTTTTGGAAATCGGAGAGCAACAGATAGCAAATAATTTTACTTGTTTATTTTTGTAGGGTTAATGGAGATTAAAACATTAGTTCGACAATAGCTGGTAACTTATTTTAAAACGTCGGTAAAAATTTAAATTAAACTCATAAAAAATTAAGATCAGATTAGTAAACAAGGGGGAGTGCCCGTCACTTTCAGTGATTGACACAAACGAAATGCATCTTCCTATACACCGTGTTCCGTTCGCGACACGAGACGATACACAGAGTCCAGAAACCCAGTTTATAACATAGCGGATATTACAAGTCTTTTAAGTACCGTCAGTACTTGCCACTTTTTATCCTATCTGATCTGAAAGTCATGTATAAACGAATTATAAAAAGAAGTGTTGCGGTATAGTCACTCTGTTAAATCGAACAACGGTCCGTCAGACCGAGCGGAGGGTGTGTGACAGAACAGAAATTTGTAATTAACGGAGAGCAGATAGCCTATCTCCTTACCTGCCTGACTTAGCACATTGCACTCAATTAATGTGTAAACTTCTTCTTCTTTTCTTCTTCTTTTAATTGTAGCGAAGACACTTTCATGTTCTATCTCAATTGGGTTGAGTAAGTAGCAGACGACCGTCAGCTTCGTTGCTAGAGGAAAGCTTCCTAGACGTGGCCACAAAGGCATAAAAACTAATTATTCTATGCATGTAATTGTCATTTACAGGGAACTTAAATGTATATATGCAGGATGGCGTATTTGACACTCGATGCTGAACATGTTGCCTGTGATGTCAAGTGACTTTTTTGACACTGTTCAAACGTATAACTAACTAACTAACTAACTAACTGACTGACTGACTGACTCCATGGAGCAGCGGCCTTCTTGAGAAGCTAACAGTTTCTGATCTAGTCAAGAAATTCCCCGCATTTTATGGAACCCGGAGGTTCATTAACGCATTCACAAGAGCCCGCCACCTGTCGCTTCAATCCAGTCCATGCCCCCCATCCCACTTCTTGAAGATCCATTTTAATATTATCCTCCTATATACGCCTGGGTCTCCCAAGTGGTGGCCTTCCCTCAGGTTTCCCCACCAAAATCCTGTATGCACCTCTCTTTTCCCCATACTTGCTACATGCCCTGTCCATCTCATTGTTAAAATGTATACAAATATGAGTTGGGTTTTTGAAGTACGTAAGTTGTTTTACAAAATGAGGGGCTAAGAACGAGACAGATGTGTGCCAAAATTAGCCATGGTACTTGCTTAGTTTCGATATGGCGGGATTTTTATGTCTCCAACGTGACAAGATGAAGCTTTTGGTGGATTCAGTTGCACCAAAAATTATTGGGAATGAGACTTTTTTCAAAATTACTCTCACACATTTTAACACTTTTTCATTCTGACACCAACAAGATGCCAGGCAGAGAGAAACCCTAAACTTAAACCGAGTGTGTGGTAGTGTGTGGCCTGCTAAGGGCTGTTGTGTGGCGATAGATAGGCGTAGAATATTGGTAAAATGTGATCAGCAAGGAAAAACCGACGGTTCGTGAAGAGAGAAATATTCCAGGGTCATTTCGTTCACCGTGAATCGCACATGATTGAGTAATGAACCCGAGACTCCGCGGTGATAGCCAACCCGTCTGTCTGTGGGCCAGAACAGCCTTTGCATACATCAGGTCATGTAAAATGTAAAACAAAACATGAACCTTCAAATTAATTCTAATATGCTGATTGCAAATCTGGACGCATAGACTTTGCATTACGTCATATTTGCACCAGACTACACGGCGTCACATACCACAGGACAGCGGTCTTCATGTTTACCGCCGTGAGAACCCGAGGCATGTTCAAAACCATTTTGTTTTCCTACTTGTTATTGGGAAAAATTGCAAATTTATTGTGATGTGCCTTCGGTAATACAATGCAATTTAATGTAAGTTATTACATTTTGTTCTGGTGTGTGTGTGTGTGTGTGTGTGTGTGTGTGCGCGCGCGCGCGTGTAGGAGGCGTATGACTATGTTACATGTCACATTGGAGGTGGAATGTCATTAAAGGACTCACCTCGCCCTGTTTTTATGTTTTCTTGAGACAATGGTAATATAAAGGCGTGGTGCACACTTTCCTCTGTGCCATTTGCCACACGCACATTTGTACTGCGTAAGCAATATCTTCATTATTACAATAATGTATTCTGGGTAGAAGGCGCACTCAAGACCAAAGTATCAGAAGTAATGTACGAGGTATAGACACCGCGTAGATTGAGAGGGGATATCAGTGTTTCGGAGAATCGTGCTGCTTCCGTCTTCACAGTAGAGGACTAAGCTGCGAAGGATAAGTGATACAGTTACACTGGGCCCGCTATCCAATCTTACAATTGCGACGGATAACACGACGTATACAAAGCAATGATTCACGTCTAAAAATGTTAAGTCATTCGGCGAAGTCATAAATTTAGACACCAAATTTATTTTTCTAGCCATTACACATCAATAAATAGAATACAGTCATTATTGTGTCTGACTGTTCGCGCCACTATTCATTCAAACCTTCTCACCTGACGGCAGACAGCGCAGTGCAGCGCTCGCCGCTGTTACAGTTTGCCGTGACTCGGGGTCCACACGTTTTATTTCAATGTATTGCCGGTAATATCATATTTTTACTGACCATATTTAACCTTTTAGAGCCTAGCGGTAACTTTGTATACCACCAGGTTTAACATTAAAAAATTCTACGTGGTGCCCACATTGCGTTTATGTGTTTTGCGTGGATCTCAGAACAAACAGCAACTCTTGCCTTATAAAAAATTAAGAGACTGGTTTTGATAACCGAAGTGGGGAGTGTTTACAGCGCGGTACGCACTGAGTCCTGATATAAAACAGATACGCTTCGTCTTTAAAGGGTTAAAGAACTACTTGGAATTTTCCTCCCTTGACCCCGCAGACGGTCTTCGCATCTAAAAAAACACGTTTTTTCATTTCACGTCCTAGTTTTGTAAGCCAAACGAGTCGACGGGAAGTGACTAACTACTGTTGCCAAGCTGCATCCTTATATTTTACCAAGAATTTTATCAATTTAAACGTAGGTCTGCGACGGGCATGTCGGTTTGTTTCTTGAAAGGTAAATTGTCTTCCTACTGACTCAGTAGCAGAAACAGAGTAAAACAAGACACAAAATCAGCAAAGAACTGGTTTGAGAACCGCTCACTAGGAGTGTTCCTGGTAACAACGCCGCCGAGCTGCAGGAAGTGACGTACACGACGCATGGGTCAGGTGGCGACATGAGGACGGATACGGAAATTGTTTAGATAAAGGCCTGAGGGTTGAAACTCTTTCTCTCGTTGCCGCGTAATCAAACATTCTTATAACTACTGTTACAGGAGCCACGTCACAGTGATTGCTGAAAAAAAAATCTGTCGAGCTGTACCTATGCCTCAGTCGGTAAAGAAGCTTATACTTTTGTCGATAAAATTGTATTTGTAGATAGATAGATAGATAGATAGATAGATAGATAGATAGATAGATAGATAGATAGATAGATAGATAGACAGGCGGACAGGCGGACGGACGGACGGACGGACGGATGGATGGACGGATGGCATTACCGCAGTCTTTATTACAACGTTTTTAATGAACATGTTAAGTTCAAGAAGCGCTTTATACTAGATGTTGAATAGGGGAAGACGTGTTTGAGAAAAATGAACCAGAAAGTGGACTGTGTCGAGGGTACACCGAAGACATAACCAAGACCTGCGCTGTTTTCGAAAAAGTAAAGGTCACAAGGCTTTGAAACGGCTGTCTACCAAACTGCATGGCGTCAAATTACGGAAGAGTATCATGAAAGAAAGTATCAGGTTTATAGAGATTCTGACTGTCTAGCTGGGTACGATGTTCCAGACGTTTCGACAGAACGTTTTGCTGTCATCTTCAAGGGTTCAAGGTCCATGAAGAATTCCTGGAATCATTGAAGACGAAGGCGGCGCGTTTCTTTGAAATGTCGGGAGCCACGCAACCAGCCGCGCGGCGTCACAACCCAGAAAACCGGAATCCCCGTTTGAACCGCTGTGGAAGTCTCTAAACTAGCATACCAGACTTATTTTCGTCTGAAATTCATGAACTGGTTGTTCCACGGTTCACTTTGCACGTCACTGCGTTCGGCGGACACTCGTGAGACGTGTTGCATTACCGCGCTTGAAAATCAGGCTGTGAACTCAGATACGTCTGTACTGTCTTTAATCTGGAGCCGGGATAGCGTCGTGGGCCTATTATTCGAGGTTCAAATCTTGGCAGGGGGAAGAGGGTTCTCTTCTCTATAAATCTTCCAGATTTTCTCTGGGGCCCACCTAGCCTCCCGGGGGGGGGGGGGGGAGGCGGGGCTAAGATTCTCCACTTTACGTGTTTTGTATGATTCTCACAATAAACAGTGACTATTTCTTTGAACTGCTTTAACTGGTTAGTCTTTACAATTCAGACGCATTGTGTTTTCCGTGAGGTTGGAACGAAATTCTTGTATATTATGAAAAGGGTTAAAGTAATGGGCACGAAATATTAGTATGGCTGTATCGGATAGAGCATGATTAGGGTTCCTGAATAGAGCAGAGAATGTTTACTGTGGCTGTGTAGAATGCAGGATGACTGCTGTTGCTGTGTAGGATACAGGATGACTGTAGCAGTATAGGATGCAGGATGATTGCTGTGGCCGTATAGGGTACACGATGATGACTATAGCAGGATAGGATGCAGGATGATTGCTGTGGCCGTATAGGGTACAGGATGATGACTGTAGCAGTATAGGATGCAGGATGATTACTGTGGCTGTATAGGGTACAGGATGATGACTGTAGCAGTATAGGATGCAGAATGATTATTGTGGCGGTATAGGATACAGGATGATGACTAGCAATATAGGATGCAGGATGATTACTGTGGCTGTATAGGATACAGGATGACTGTAGCAGTACAGGATGGATGATTACCGTGGCTGTATAGGATACATGATAATGACTGTAGCAGTATAGGATTCAGGATGATTACTGTGGCTGTATAGGATACATGATAATGACTGTAGCAATATAGGATGCAGGATGATTACTGTGGCTGTATAGGATACATGATAATGACTGTAGCAATATAGGATGCAGGATGATTACTGTGGCTGTATAGGATACATGATAATGACTGTAGCAATATAGGATGCAGGATGATTACTGTGGCTGTATAGGATACATGATAATGACTGTAGCAATATAGGATGCAGGATGATTACTGTGGCTGTATAGGATACATGATAATGACTGTAGCAATATAGGATGCAGGATGATTACTGTGGCTGTATAGGATACATGATAATGACTGTAGCAATATAGGATGCAGGATGATTACTGTGGCTGTATAGGATACATGATAATGACTGTAGCAATATAGGATGCAGGATGATTACTGTGGCTGTATAGGATACATGATAATGACTGTAGCAATATAGGATGCAGGATGATTACTGTGGCTGTATAGGATACATGATAATGACTGTAGCAATATAGGATGCAGGATGATTACTGTGGCTGTATAGGATACATGATAATGACTGTAGCAATATAGGATGCAGGATGATTACTGTGGCTGTATAGGATACATGATAATGACTGTAGCAATATAGGATGCAGGATGATTACTGTGGCTGTATAGGATACATGATAATGACTGTAGCAATATAGGATGCAGGATGATTACTGTGGCTGTATAGGATACATGATAATGACTGTAGCAATATAGGATGCAGGATGATTACTGTGGCTGTATAGGATACATGATAATGACTGTAGCAATATAGGATGCAGGATGATTACTGTGGCTGTATAGAACGCAGAATTGTTACTGTGACCATCTAGCTTGCAGGATGATTCCTGTGGCTCTATCAGTTACAGGATAATGACTGTGGCCATTTGGGACGCAGGATGATTAATGTCGCTGTATCGGCCACAGAATGATTACTCATATGTAACGTGTAGGCCCACACAGCGAACAATAAAAGAGCCGAACGTAGCTGACCCAGTTGCTTCTTGTTTGTTATTTGTTAGTTCAGGTTTTAAACTGAGGTGACACTACGTATTCTGAAATTGCACCCAGCTTTTGACACAAGGCCGGAAGGACTGTTGTAAATCCGGGTCATTTTGATTTGTTTTAGCGTTCACAAAGCGACAGGTTAGTGGAAGGCAAACGAGCTGGGTCAACTGCCATTTGTCACATATCACTAAACGACCAACTTTATCAGAAATTCTACATTTTATTCAAACTTTGGTATTTTATGTGTCGCCATGTTCCTTGCAACAAATAGTGATTATTTCTATAAACTGTATCAACCGGCTTGTAGTGGCGACAGATTGTTTACTGTGAGGTAGGAACTAAATGTAAATGTTTTGTGAATCAAAAAGTGGGAAGCTGCTGACCCTTAGGAGGTCCTGCAGCTTTTTCGGGGATCTATGTAATTGCTAATTTACACACATGGAAGTGGTCGTTTGGGTTTTTACACCGTGTCATTGGCACACCCAAGCGGGAGGTGGCTGCCGGGCTGCAGCCCCCCACCAAAGCGAGTTTAAAAAAACACAGGTTTTGTAGACACGCTGATAGCAAAACTTTTACGTGGTTTACGCTTCAGGCTAAAACTTACGATTATGTCTTCTTTTCAGTTTTAATTTTTCCTGTAACCTAACTAGATGTCGGCTCAGAGATTATGACAATATCTTTGTCACTTGGTTTTTTAAAATCAAACAAAAAACTGTATATAGCCTCAGGATCAGGTCTCCCCTCCCCCCCCCCGGCCCAAAGAAAATTTCTGGGTGCACCTATGCAGCGTGTAGTGTTTGTTCGAGCGTTTCGGAGGAACATACTGCCTCCATCTCCAGGTGACTGAATTTCTTTTGGTGGATACTAAACAAGCCGGCACAACGCAGTGTAAAAACCCAAAATGCAACCCTTCATTAACTACTGTTGTGAAAATGGGAAGACTTATAAATTGCATACAAATTAGTATAATACACGTCACATTCAGTCATCATTCAGTTTAATATAAAAAGGGTTTCAGAGCTAGCAGTGACGTTTATTCGTAATTATTTTTTTGTGAAATTTTTGGCTCATATTTTGTGTCATTTTTGTAGGTTACGGAGCCTGAAATGTGCTTGTTCACATCAAGGGAGATAGATGTGCAGCCAGAATTTTTCAGTGAGCGGCGGGGCGGGGGGCGGGGGGCTGACCCTGAGGCTCAGTCACTGTGCCCTATCTTCTTTTTTTTTTAATTTTGTTAATTTATTTTTCAAAATTCTAATGTACTAGTCATCAGCTGATTTCAGTGGCTGATTTCAGCTGAAGGGTAAATTACGTAAAACTTTTGATGTCATAATGTCTACAAAATCTGTGTTTTCTAAATTTCGGTTTTGGGGGTTTTGGGAGGGGGGCTGCCAGCCTGCAGCCCCCCCTTGGGTGCGCCCCTGAAGGGAGCCTATATTCTATTACTTTGCACGTCCTTCGGGGCCGCGGTAGTGCAGTTGGTTGAGGCACTACGCTACAAATCGAAAGGCCGCGGGTTCGATTCCCGAGGGTGTCATTTGAATTTTTCATTGGCATAATCCTTCCGGCCGCACTATGGTCATGGGGTCCAGAAGTACCAGGAATATTTGCTGGGGGTTAAATGTGGCCCATGCGTACGGCTGGCAACTTTACCACTTTCAAGTGCCCTAAGGGCCTGTCCAGGCCTGTAATGGGATTGCTTTAGACGAACTTGAAACTTCAAAGGGTTACAAAGCGGTTAGCGTATTTACCTGCCTCTGATATGCTCTGATTCTTTTCTCCCAAATGCCTCTACGACGTATATCCACGACTCACATAAATGCACTACCTTACTGTCGCGAAATATTTACGCAAAGCAGCTTTTCGTTGCTCCGTAAGCACTGTCATTCTAGCAAGAGCAGAAGACATTTGGTCCTTGGAAACGTGCAGCAGTAAGCAATGGGGGCGACCCTAGAAAATCAAAATAAATAGCTTGTTCAATTTGATGGTTGTTGAGGTCAGGTGATAGCGCGTGTCTGAGTGTTCAAGTTGCAATCTTATGACCTCAATGCGCTGCACAGGGTTGTCAACAACAACAGCGCCAATCACACTAGATCATGGTCGTCACACATACGGGACCGGGAGTGTTTACACCACCCACCCGCCTTCCACAGTCATATGACCCCATTTAAGTACATTAATGGAAAGACATGACTCTGGTATTGACGTCATATTGGAACCTCTGACCTCTCAGTAATCTCTCGCAGAATAAGAAGCTCTGGTTGTATACAGAGTGGTGCAAAAATCCCCGAGTGTTTAATACGTTGTATCTTTAAATGTGAAAGTGATTTTTGCGCCATACTGTATAACACTGCAGCCCGCGGCGCTGTCTCGTCGCATGGACTTGAAGTGAATCATGATACTTGCCCTGAATTTTGGCGCGCTTGCAAACAAATTTTGCAAAAATGCTGGTACATATTAGCTCTGTCATATCTGCCCATCTGTACACGTAAAAAACTCAAGAACGGTGACTCAAGCCTACTTGGACTTTACTCCGTGTCGACTGGTAGATAGGTACCGACGGTTCGGAGCAGCGTGGTGCTTTCATCTTCAGATGGGAGGATAACATTCAAATGGATCTTCAAGAAGTGGGGTGGGGGGGCATGGACTGGATTGATCTGGCTCAGGATAGGGACAGGTGGCGGGCTCTTGTAAATGCAGTAATGAACCTCCGGGTTCCATAAAATGCGGGGAATTTCGTGACTAGCTGAGGACCTGTTGGCTTCTCAAGAAGGACTCTGCTCAGTGGAGTTAGTTGGTTGGTTAGTTAGTTAGTTAGTTAGTTAGTTAGTTGGTTGGTTGGTTGGTTGTTTGGCTATTTAGTAGGTTAGTTTTAGTTGGTTGGTTGGTTGGTTTGTTGGTTGGTTGGTTGGTTATTTAGTAGGTTAGTGGTGCTTTATTCTTCAGGGTCATGGAGGGGTGGTGTTCTGGTCAGTAGCGAATCCTAATCCCGAGGTTAGGTATAGCGGAAGGGCACGTAATGCGGCTTTGTACATTTCCGCTAGACCTGAATGCCGGATCAGGATTCGCCACCAACACTGGTGTTTCTATCGCAGGAGGAAGCATAAGTTTTTAAAACAGCTTGGCTGTTGGCTTTCTTCATTCGAAGAACAGCGAATCTCCGTCCGCATCTTAGCCTACTATCTCTGTATAGTGCGAGATTTTAGGTTCTCACAGCAGTGTTGATAAAGATTAAAAAAGTCTTCTGGGATGATAAGCCGTATCGACTGGTAAATAGTTACCGATATTTCGAAAGAGCGTTGTCATATGAAGACACCGATGGCAATAGGCTACTCCGAAAATACGGTAAACAAATAGCACAAAGTCGAGAATCAGTAAAGGGCTTTTGTAGGTGCTTTGGCGTCTAAACGTAGAATATTATTGGTTACAACCTTCTGTGTCCTACCAGGGTTCGTAGTTTAAGCCTCAAACTCAGCTGCCCAAGACCAGACAAAGTTGCGGTGTGACTAGTATCTGGTATATATTATAACGTAGAAATTAAATCACAATAGTAGAACCTGGACAGGCCTTGAGGGTTCCAGGAGGTCGAGGCTCCCAGATTTCTAGACAATCGGCACATGAATGTGGTAAGGTTGTCAGCCATACGCACCGGCCGTGTTTACCCCCCAGGAAATACTCCTGGTACTCATTTCTGTTAGAGGCTGAGTCGACCCCAGGGCCATAGTGCGACCGAAAGGCTTATGTCAATAAAAAATTCCAATGATATCATCGGGAATCGAACCCGCGACCTTCACGGTTTGTAGCGCAGTGCCTCAACGAACTGCGCCACCGCGGCCGCCAAATCAGAATCGTACTATCCAAAATTCAGAATTTTCTGAGAGGGGTCACAATTCAAATGTGGGACCGCTGTACTAAAACAGGCATGTCATGGGGTTGCTTATGGGGCTAAAAAAGATCGCTGCTGTTAAAGAATTAGTACCCCTTCCCTTTCGTGATTGCAGGCTTCCGCCGCGATTTAGATCAAGGATCAAGAAGCCTTGACGCTTGAAGATAGGATTGATAAGTTGTCCCGAAACCTCGGTACAGAATGACCACTCTAAGCTTAGTAATATCGCAGAAGAACATAGATCTCACTTCTTCCCTTGCTGTAAACGACAGGTAATTGTATTCAGCTAAGTTGCTCTGTGTCGTGAAATCTACCTTTGAACAGTCTTGCCTGCAGGCTAGCTGTTTCTTAACAAAGGAAGGGGCAGAAAGCAGTCCAGAATATTTGCTGGACAGGGGGTGAGGGGGGGGGTTGGTCTGGCGACAAGAATTACAGAGGTAGACACCATAGCGTACCGTTACATTCTTCCTAGCCTACAGATCATTCTGCGTCTTGTATTGAATCCACCAGCAGCATTCATGTTTGACAGACCCTGAGGGTTCCAGGAGGTTGAGGCTCCCAGATTTCCAGTCAGCCCTACGCACCGGCTGCGTTTACCCCCCAGGAACTATTCCTGGTACTGATTTCCGTTAGAGGCTGAGTCGACCCCAGGACCACAGTGCGACCGACAGGATTATGCCAATGAAAAATTCCAGTGACACCATCGGGAATCGAACCCGCGACCTTCAGGTTTGTATCGCAGTGCCTCAACCAACTGCGCCACCGCGGCCCCATATTCATGTTTGTTAGTCTGTAATAATCTCGTCTTTATTTATAATCTCGTCTTTTAATTTATGGGTGAATGTAACTTTATCTGGTCCAGAACCTTCTTGAATAAACTAATTAAATGAACGATGGTTATTGTAGATTGATAGTTGTCATGATAAGAACTGGCTTCACGTTCCTCCGTAAGTGTCACCTTTCGTAGATAAGTCTCGTTAAACCCGACCGAGAAGCTTAACTCCGTAACCGTAAGCCGCGGTAGTTTCAGGTGGACGGTTACACTGCTTTTAAAAAAACAATTTTCTTTTAACGAGCTTATAAGAATTCAGGCTGTACTTCATATCATCGCTTAAACTTCTAAAGACTAAGCCTAACCTGAATTATATTTAAAAATTCAGTCCATACCGCGCAGTAAACACGTCTCCGTTGTAAAAACCATTCAGTTAATGCCGTATAGGGAAATAATCGCTGTTTGTGCTGAGATTCATACAAACCTCGTCAATATATTCTGTGCGTAGAATGTATAATTGTTTAATATTAAACATTGTGTACATAAAGGAACCACTAGGCTTTAAAGGGCTAATTATGCATAACGAAATCTAACAGTCTTACAAAGGAAATCAGTCACAACCAAGTTTGAGATTGAAACATGCGCCAACGAAGATATTTAATATTAAAAAAAAAAAAAGATATCCAACCAACTGTCACTGTTTAGTTTGGGAATCGTTAGAAATTCATAAATACACTCCGGAGCAAAATGCTCAGTGATTTAATGTTAGGGTAGGATATGTATGTAGGCCCGCAAACCACTCAGCTCTATGTGAAGGGCTTATGCTATGTTTGGCGAAGTGAGTTATTTTAAAATTATTCCACCTTATTAAGATGTCGTAATCTTGGAATCTTGATATAAATTGTAGTTAACTTCTGACTATTTTTTTTCCGAGATATTAAACTTGTATTCTTGACTTCGATAATAATTTTGACGGGCACATATATTACTCTTACACTACTTTAAAGCAGTAAGTTTGTTTTTTGCAGAATCTGTGATGTTTAACCCTTTAAATACGAAAGGTAATCTGTTTTATATAAGGACTCAGTGCGTACCGCGCTGTAAACACTCTCCACTTCGGTTATAAAAACCAGTCTCCTAATGATGTATAAGGTAAACGTTGCTGTTTCTTGAATATTAAACCAGGTGCTACGTAAAGTACCCGCTAGGCTTTAAAAGATTAATGGTTAGGAAGGAAGATATTGCAAATGCGGATTAAACACTGCTGCTAATATTGTGTCTGCTTATGGGTGTTACCTACCACAGATATTTTTAATCTGCCCACAATTCCCTTTGCGATTACGCGTGCCCATTTCATTACCGGGTTGTAATGTTTGTCCAAAGTAATTAATTTCGTTATTATAATAAGTAACCCGCTGAGAGGTAAGTCCCCACTCTACACCCGACGGACTACGCCTCTTGCAAATTTCTGTTTCGTTATCATCACAGGTGGGCGGAGGGGGAAAAATGGAGTATTATACAATGAAGTTCTCGTTGTTGTTTACACCGATAAATTATGCAGAGTTTTATGAATATTAAAACTGGGAAAGCAAGAAAAAACTTTCAGCGGAATTGAACAGGACATTCTTACGTGATCCCCGATGACCCTCCTGTGACGTGTCACAGTGTATATTACCACAGCACGCACACATATCTGGGTGGGCGTTGTTAAAAAATGTATACCAATCACGAGAAAAGTTGGTTGGTTTCATCTTTTCGCGTTATTATTTTTGTTATACTCGTAGAACTCAAGGACGTTCTGTGGTACAGGGCGTCGGCGTTCGGAGGAGAGATAAGGTTCTGTGAGGTCTTAACCCTACCAGCATAACATAACGTGCCATCAAGCGCCCCCCCCCCCCCCACCCCCACGTGGCGTCCATGATATACGTCTACAATAAGAAAACTCTGTATCTCGCCTTACGAAAGGCAACCGCGTAACTTTCAATGCTGGCCTCGGTGCACAGTACGGTCCTGAATGCATATAAAGGCACTGTAAACTTGGAGCAGTTGATTGAGGCACTGCGCTACAAGCCGGAAGGTCGCGGGTTCGATTCCCGATGGTGTCATTGGAATTTTTCATTGACATAATCCTTCCTGCCTCACTGTGTCCCTAAGGTCGTAGTAGCAGCTTCTAACAGAAATGAGTAACAGGGGTTTCTTCGGGGAAGGGGGGGGTGAAGGCGGCCGGTGCGTGGGGCTGACAAACTTACCATCTTCATGTGCCGATTGTGTAGAAATTCTGGGAGCCTCAACCTTCTGGAAATCTCAGGGCCTGTATAGGGATTGCTCTACCTTTACCTAATGCATCCAGACGCTCTTGCGGCATCCTATTCATGAATTATTTAAGCAGTCAAAAAATGGCTTAAACAGACGCTAAGTCCCAATGACCTGCTGGCTCATATATGCTTGTCTTCTGCTACTTCCACTTCTGAAAGTCTCAGGCGCGGTCCGCATAACGGACGCCCTATTGCTTTAGCCTTTTCTAATGACAGTGTCGTTAAATAAACAACAAAATAAATACGCAGTTTTGGTGTATATACGTATATATAGCCTAACACTACATTTTATCTCCATACATAGAGGGTTATATAATTTGTTTGTGTTTTGGCGTCAGTGTTAAATAAATATATATATATTTGTTGTCTTTAGTGGAAATAGCCCAAGATAACCGGATCAGAGTACAATGCCATTTAGGCTAGGCATTCAGATAGCGTATGGTGGATTCCCTCCTGCATTGTCGCAAAATAGTGTTGTTGTTTAACCCTTTAAAGACGAAGCGTATCTGTTTTATATAAGGACTCAGTGCGTACCGCGCTGTAAACATTCCACTTCGGTTATAAAAACCAATCTCTTAATGTTTTATAAGGCAAAAGTTGCTGTTTGTTCTGAGATCCGTACAAAACACATAAACGCAATGTGGGCACCACGTAGAATTTTTTAATGTTAAATCTGGTGGTACGTAAAGTTACCGCTAGGCTTTAAAAGGTTAAGCAGATGCTACTGGTCTGCTTTACAAGGCTCCAACCCTCCGTATGGCGTTGCCACATGAGTAACATGTTTTTCATCTCCGGTTACACATATATGTACATAGAAACATATATACATATATATACCCGCGAAAGAACATCAATTGAACGTGTCTCATTTCAATAAGCAGCTTTCAATTAGGATAATCACATTTTAATCAAGCTTTGTTTTGAATTGTAAATTTAAAAGAATACCTGTTCATGGTAACTTTTGCACACAAAAAGTTACAAAACACAGTTATTTTAAATGCAGCAGCGAGAATTTTGGTTGGGAACCATTTGCGTAACATTTGCAAAACTGCAACTGGAAAAGTATGAGGATTCTGTATCTGAACGAAGTCTGCTGATCATGCTGGGGGGAGGGGGTTGGGGCAAAGTTAATTAATTTATCGCCCTTTAGAAGCTCTTCCAACTGCATATCAATCAGTTATGTGCCGAACGTGGTCGGACTTGCGTTGCTTTTATTGTATTTTGTTGAAAATGGTTACGTAATATCAGCCATGGCTTTACATTTGTAGTCTTAACATTTTAAAGCCTAGCGGTAACTTTACGTACCAACGTCTTTAAAGGGTTAAAATATTCGCTGAATTCAGGTGACAGTAACGAGGTTGTTCCGAAGATTACAGAAAGATTGTCACTAAAATTCTTTCTTAACTCAAGGCTAATGAAAGTTGCTGATTACTTGGACTAGACTGTCGGGCAAGTTTCAGTTAAGAATTAACGTCTTCGAAGCCATATAATGTGGATTACTCTTACCGTGGGGTACGCGGTCGCGCAGTTGGGACGCTGCGCTACAATCTAGAAAGTCGCGGGTTCGATTCTTACTGGGGTCATTGGAATTTTTCATTGACTTAGTCGTTCCGGCCGCACTATCGCCCTGGGGTCGGCTCAGCCTCTGACAGAAGTGAGTACCAGGGATACATCCTGTGCCGATTGTCTAGGGATTCTGGGAGCCACAACCTCCATCTGTACTCTTAGCGTCTTTAGACTAGGAAAAATATGATGTATGGAGATTACCTTTAAAGAAGCAATGCTCTATTAATGGATTAGTATCAATCGACACATATACACTTCACACGTTTCGACTTATCAGGGACCTCTTACAAATAAAGGGACGTCTCTAAATGTTTACATAAAAATTATAGTGTCGCATGACTATCTTAAGTTATCATAAAAATCAATACAATAATCCAATTCTTTATTTACCTAACATATTTATATTTTTTACCCTCTTAGATGTGTCTGTGTCAGTATCAGTGACTTTCCATTTTACATTAAATTCACTTAAAATTGCATAAAAGTATGTAAAGAATGCCAGAAGAAAGAATTGTGAAGAAAGTGTTCAAAAAGTTCCAGAAGGGAAAATGTCCTTTGGAAATCCAAGAAAGAGATGGTTGCACGATGTTGAAAATGATCTGAAGAGAATGAGTGTTAGAGGCTGAAGACAAATAGCTAGGTATACAGAAGCCTGGAAATTGATCCTGAAGGAGGTGACGGTCCTGCATGGATCGCAGAGCCAGTGAAGGAGAAGAAGAAGAGGAAGACGAAGAAGAAGAAGAAGAAGAAGACGAAGAAGAAGAAGAAGACGACGAAGAAGAAGAAGACGACGAAGAAGAAGAAGAAGAAGAAGACGAAGAAGAAGAAGAAGAAGAAGAAGAAGAAGAAGACGTGTATGTATAAAAGGAATACCCATACACTGGCTGCCATATAAATATCATAATGGCAGTGCTAAAGTGTCTTCTCCACTCTTCAGTGTTTAACTTTTTTAAAGCAGTTCTCTTTTGGATGTCGAGGAGCGTTCGAGAGAAACAAGTATTTTCACGATTTTCCTCAGCCTTCAGATGTCCGTGCTATAAGTCAGGCATTAATTTCCTAGCCGCTCACAACGGAGGCCCACATTCGATCCCAGGCCCACCCGTGTAAGATTAGTGGTGGATAAAGTGGCGTTTGGACATGTTTTTCTCAAGGTACTTCGGTTTCATACTCTAAGTGTCATTGCACCAATGACTCGTACTCATCTTTTTCTTATACTACTTTTGTCAGAAGGACAAGCGGGCCAAGCCTCGGGATCTTCAAACAAATTAATGCCCTTTCTTTGGGATTAAAAACTGAAATAAAATGCGTCAATATTGTTGTCTGCAGAAGGTTGGTATTATTGTTCAAGGACACAACTTAGGAAACAGAATCGCAGCTTTTAAGGCAGTGAACAGTTTTTCATGCCTTGCGATTTGTCAGAATAAAACTCGAAGGCCGAAATAGTTCTGCTCTTCCTAAAGCCCTGCCTGGACTATGTATTTTCCTGCAGGTGTTACGTATTATGGATATCATGGTGATTTCATTAATGTAAAATAGTTTGGTGGCCTTCGGCTTAGATACATACAAACATGCTCTTTAAAATGTATTATTAATGCTCTCACATTGTAAACAAACACTTCGTTTAGGGTCCGGCATTTCTTGTTCATTTTTGTAACGCAAAATCTCTGAGCAACTTAATCGTCTATAGGAGCTCCATTTTATCTACTTAGTGAAAGGGAATAATGCAATGTTATTATCTAAGTGGTAAGACAATTTAAGCTAAAAGTGAGGAACAACAGCCGTGGGAGTGACGTCACGAACGTAATTTTTGACGATTTGTCTTCTGGAATGTTACGCCACGTCGAATGGTAAAGAGTTAAGGATGTCTTGACGTATTGTAGTGGAAACATCCAACAGGATTTGAATCTTCAACACTGCTGTGAGAATCTCAGATGTTACAAGCAGAATCTTGTATAGCCCTGTGTAGTCTAATCCTGTATCTACTGCAAGTAGTATGACGCCCAAATTAATAAGATTGTATGATCATATTATCGCTACGGTGGCGCAGTTGGTTGAGGCACTGCACTACAAACCGGCAGGTCGCGGGTTCGATTCCCGGTGGTGTCATTGGAATTTTTCATTGGCATAATCCTTTCGGTCGCACTATGGTCCTGGGGTCGACTCAGCCTCTAACGCAAATGAGTACCAGGAATATTTTCTGGGGGGTAAAGGCGGCCGGTGCGTATGGCTGACAACCTTACCACCCTCATGTGCCTATTGTCTAGAAATCCTGGAGCCTCAACCTCCTGGAACCCTAAGGGCTGTCCAGGCCCGTAATGGAATTGCTTTACTTTTTATTATTGCTACCCGGACGTTTTGGAGAATATACAAATTCCTTACCCCTACCGGGATTCGAAACCCGGAACGTCAAGGCCGTAACGTAGTAGCTATACCGGCTCCATCTTAGTACTTTCTAGTCCGAGATTTTCTCCGACCAAACGCCGAATTCATTGTCCTATTTGGAATTCTGGGATTAGCATTTTAAATAAGGCGTCCTATCAATAGTGTTTAGATTCTGACTGTGGTCGGCTGTCCACTACACAACAGAGCTAGGAACCAGTTGTAGGACAGTGAAGAACTTGACTTAAGATGCAAGTCTGGGTCCAGGTGGGTACTAGATTCTTTGTATTGACACTATTTGTACCTTGAAAAATGTAACGGCATTATAGAAATTGCGCATTCTGATTTTGCATTTATTTTCTTTATGTTAAGCCTATTATGTTCCGCAAGTGTCTGTAGGCCTGTCAGTGTAGTGACTAGGCTACACGCTGGACGACAGAGGAATCGATTGGAATTTTCAGGCCGGGGTACAGATATTTCTGTTGCCAACCACATCATGACCGATTCTTTGGCCCGTCAAGCTTCTTATCCACCGGGTACTGGGGGAATATTCGCCCAGGGTATAGCGGCCGGGTCGAGAAGCTAGCCACTAACCTGAATCTGTTGCCGAAATAAAAATACAAGGACCTAGACCTCCACTTCCCTATACTTCTTCATGTCGTAATGTTTCGTGCAGACCAGGGATAGTTTTTTTACTTTTTAACTTTATCTTCCTGCGTATTGATGTTTCGTCATTCTTTACAAACTTGCTACATGCGATATAACAGACGTCTTCCCATGCAAATCGCACAAAATGGAGACCTGTGAATTGTTTCTCTTATGTCTCTATTAGAGAATGGGTCTACAATGTTCAGCCAGATAGAGCTTTTGGATTTATTATATACCTTATTTACACGGTGAACATAAACTGTATTTATAGCTACAGGCAGGAAGGGTCGAAGTTTAAATCCCCGTCTGAAGAGATTTCCCCATCTCCATACTCGCCCAGACCTACTTTGGGGCCCATCCGGTCTCCACGTCAATGGACACTGCCGTACTTTCTCGGAGGTAAAGCGGCCGGAGCTTCATGTTGGCTACTCACAGCTAACTACCGCCGAAATTGAGAATGAGTGGAGCTGTATTTCTGGTCCCCTTCTACGCCTTTATGGCCCGAACAGTGACAACGTCTTGTAGCTATACAGGACGAGCGAGTAGTGTCGGAGGTTTACAGTTTCCTAGGATGTGAGGCCGTGTTGATTGTTAATTGGTTACCGACCTTTCGGAAGAGCTTGCTGCCTCCTTTCTCAGGGTAGTCAAAGACTATTTAAATACCCATGTCACTGTCACAGTGTTGACTATTGTCCTACCGTTCTATCAGCGTAGCCTATACTGCAGGAAAAACTGTAATGCGTTTCGATATTTGGGTCAAGATATTCCGCATCTGCAAACACCACCTGTTTCTTGAATCATTCATCGCCCACGAGCTAGATGTAGCGGAAGTGGAAAAGCTCTATCAATATTTAACAGCCGTAGAGAATGCTAAATTGAAACCTACTTAAATCCTGCGTCCAACATCCATGTATTTCCATAACCACAGCGCTGTTTGATACGCCTGGATTTGAAACAAGAACTGTATAACTCCTTTCTGGCGCAAAGTACTGGCAAGTGTGCTGCTGTACAGTGTTCCAGTTGAGCATAAAGTTTCCTTCTTGGCCTAATTCAAACCAGTAAGATTAGGAAAACACAAGTGTGCGTGAATTAATTTTGTAAAAAAAAAAGGTCATTGTGGATTCATTTGTTGTCCGACCTTTGACGAAGTATATGGAGACTTCGAGAACGATTCTGACGTTTGTATATTACATCCAGGGTTTCTTGTTGCTTGGTTTTGAACTCTGACCTTCGTCTAATATTCTCTCCTTTCAAAAAATTTTATTTTAATAATCGCAGTCGATGGGCATTAGAAAAGAGAGAATCCTAAATACTCTGACCCTTTCTACAGGGTGTCCCTTTTATCGTGTCACTGAACACGGTAGCTGTCACGGGATGTCCCGACGGACACAAGCTTTCTACGAGATAAAGCAGCCGTGCCAGGGACACGTAAACGGGGCGTTGCGCTTTGGTATCTCACTGGATCTGCTGACCTAAGAGAGAATCTGTCTAAGAGGGTGAAATTTCCGAGCCAAAATAACCTTATCCATATGGGTGAGAGTCTCAGAATGGACAACAAATAAAACAACATACGTTATAATTTCGACTGCAATTTATTTAACGACGCTATCACAAACTTGCGCTATGCAAAATCGATGTAATTAGGAAATCAGTGACTTTCCTTATAAATCTATTCTTTTGTCATTCTGTCGTTATGTGCCTTAGCAATTAGTTAAAAAACACATAAGCACAGAATGCGGTACAAATAAGAGGTAGACCCTCGGCATTATAGCGTCGACCTTCGCCATAAGAATCCCTGTAGATAGCAACATTCCTTGGAACATGTTATTGTATGCCTGCTTATGGAGATTGGATGTCTGATAACGGTATCAGAACCTGATGCTGCAGGCGGAACGGGTCTCTGAAACGTCGGAAGATTTAAACCACCTGACGGGCCTGTCAGCCCGTAATTTTTTTAACTTCTGTCTCCGTGAAAGCCCCGAGACATATGCGAGTAGGTGGCTCGACGCGAAGTTTTTTTTCAATAATTTACTTTTGACATTATTAAACATCAACTAACAAGTGCACTCAAATTGTTACAAATTCACAATAATATTTTGAAAAAACCACACGAAACTCCTACATGTTTGGGACCTTGCTGGCCCATCATCAGGGGGCACATCAATTGTTGTTGTACAAAAGAATTACTTGATAAAGTTTCATCTACCGGCAGTACCGTGAACACCCCTGGATCATCCGCACGCTGGTCTAATCCACAGTTCACTGCACGGAAAGTTACCAACAGTTCTTCTGCATATAGAGTTAGACCCAAACATTATGAAGTAATATTTTTATGAAACGACTATTCTACACCCTGATCATGGACCAGGAAGTTCCGAAACGTGTAGGAGTTTGGTGTGTTTTTTAATATATTGTTGTGAATTTGTGACAGTTTGAGCGTATTTTTTGGTTGATATTAAAAAAAGTAAACTATGTACACGGAATGGAAAATATAAAATTACTTTTGACATTTCAGCTGACTTCATGTCAGTAGACCTATGACGTAAATAAGCTGCGTGTTCCGTGTTCAGGACTTGGTGAATTTTTGCACGAGATGAATTCAGTATATTTGGTTGTGTTGCGTCGCCGCACTGTTGATGTCAGCTATTTTCGTACCACGTCTTGATAGAGGACCGCTTACAGGAGAATAATTGTGTCGTTTAAGTCATCTAATCTGTCTAGACGTCACTGCACCAGATCTGACCAAGGCCTCTTACTTTCGTTATATAGGCCTACAATAAATCAGGGGTTGACCTTACTTTATTTATAACTTGTCGCGGAAATGGATGCTGTTGTCTACTCTATTCTGTTTTTGTCCAATAAGCGATATTTTTGTCTAATAAGCCCTATTGTTGTTGTTGTTTAAGAGACATTGTTGTCCACGAAGAGACATTCTTGTCTACTATATGACATTGTTGTAAACTGAGTCGTGTTTTTCTCTGTGGTGGGGTTTCTTCAAATCTTGTTTGCTCTTTGTATTGATGTCACACCAAGGATTTTGTTACGAAGATATAAGCCAGACGTCGAGCCGACAGTTAATGGTATGATTCTGAATCCTTATCACTTTCTTACGTTAAAATTGTGGTCCAGTTACTTTAACCTTTTAAAGCCTAGCGGTAACTTTACATACCACCAGGTTTAACATTAAATAATTCTACGTGGTGTCCACATTGCTTTTATGTGTTTTGTACGGATCTCAGAACCAAACAGCAACTTTTGTCTTATAAAATATTAAGAGATTGGTTTTAAGACTGAGGGTGTTCGAGAATAGGGTGATGAGGAGGATATTTGGGCCTAAGAGGGACGAGGCGACAGAGGAGTGGAGAAGACTACATAACGAGGAACTTAATGACCTGTACTCATCACCAAATCTTATTCGGATAATCAAATCGAGGAGAATGAGATGGGCAGGGCATGTGGCACGTATGGGGGAGGAGAGAGGTGCATACCGGATTTTGGTGGGGAGACCGGAGGGAAGGCGACCACTTGGGAGATTAATGATATTAAGACGGATCTTCGGGAAATGGGATGGGGGGCATGAACTGGATTGAGCTGGCTCAGGATAAGGACAGGCTTTTGTGAATGCGATCATGAACCTTCGGGTTCCATAAAATGCGGGGAATTTCTTGACTAGCTGAGAAACTGTTAGCTTCTCAAAAAGGCCTCTGCTCCATGGAGTTAGTTAGTTAGTGGAGAGTGTTTACAGCGCGGTACGCACTGAGTCCTTATGTAAAACAGATACGCTTCGTCTTTAAAGGGTTAATATACTCTCATTACTTTGAATAACGTGAACTGTTTTTAGCAGTAAAGGCACTTGCAAATGATACACGTTAAACAGAATAGGTAATATTACAAACCAAAATTCGGAACGTATAATGAGACGTTATTTTCTCAGCACGACGCATATTTGGATTAAGGCCTTCTCAGATGTGACATCTTATATAAAAGTCCAAGGTTTCGGAGAAGCCTGCTGGCGTTTACAGTGAACTTCGAGGCAGCACTTTCTCCTGAAATTCTGGTACATACCTACTTGTTTACACGGCGTCATATATCAAAACACAGTACTATTAAACCCCCTTTTCATTATGAAACCCACAATTTGGCAATTTGATCCCTAAAATCGGACACTCTAAATCTGCTTGAGCTAAATCAGCCTATTCATTACGATATTTATCATTTCTTTTAATAAACCGGGTTATATTTACCTTTCGATATTTTGCGAAACTGCGAACTGTATTTTATATGATTTTCTTTGCTCTTATTTTACGTGTTAGTATATTTACCGCATGCAAACAGCCTTCAGATTCTTAAATTATGTAGGTAGTTGTGCATACTAGTTGAATGCCCGCTGTGAGTTCAGCGGAAAAAAATTGGACAAATTCCAACTCTTAACTACAAGTTTGAAACATCAGTGGATCCGCTGTTACATATTATTTGTAATTCATTAACTTGGCAGTTACCAGTATCGACGAAGTTCAAGTAACTTTCAACTCACTGACGTACAGTGACCATATATGATCTTTAACAAGGCCTAAAGCAGTGTCAAAGCAGTTTTATATTATACCTATAAATGTAAGGCACCTGCCTCAAAGTACCTCCCAGAACTGCCAAGCCGTACGGTGGTCTCCATAAGGAAAGGTAAATATGACTGCGCATGGGGGAGTTTTGGTATAATTCCACGCATTCTTATCCTCGGCACTGGAGTGAGGTGAGTTGCCATTTTTACACTGAAGCTCAGTTACCTCCCACTACCCTCTGAATGTGAGGTTGGATTGACCTCAGAGCCGGACTGGACGTTTCGGAAACGATTTTTTTTTGTGGCTTTCCTTAATTCCTCCAGGGAAAAGGCGGGGGTATTACCCCGATTAGGCCATGACTGTTTCCTTCCAGATCCTTTCCAATTTATCATTCATCAAGGGCCATTTATCATTCGGCAGTATAGCCATCTAGGCTGACAGCGTCTTTAAATCACCCACAAAAGAATTCAGTACAAAGCACCACAGCATCCCTGCTTGCTGTTTCACATGGTCTACAGTAGGTGTACAGATCCCACCAGCCTTCCGCAAAGCAGGGTACGTTGGATTGCCCAATTCCGTGTCAACAAAAGAGGCAAGTAACGCTTCTGACCCCTCACCTGGCCCCCGGTTTCCGCATTCCCTTGCAATTCCTTCCGCACCTTGTTTAATCCACTACGAAAGAGAATCGTGGGATCATGTGTGAGGGAAGGGGTGGTCCTTCACCCCATATTGTCATGTCCCTCCCTACAAAATGTATACGTCAATAGAACCCCAGCGTGGGACTGTTTGAGACCATACTCAACACAGGAGTTATGCTAATATTTCGTACCGCAGTTATATCGGTCCTTTTTATAACATCAGGTTTTTTAGTCACAATTTTAAACAGTTTGTGTTACGGGAGAATTCAATACGCGGAAATTTAAGGGTGGTGTGAGTAATTACTCGGGTAGCAAGATTTCGAACAGCACTCTATGTCTAGTTGAAGCTGTTAGGGGTGTCAGCACAATAGAAAATGCACTTTGGCTTTTGGGGATTTCAGTTTTAGGTTTTAGCATATGAAGTAAAATACTACAGGCGATTCTGGAGCACGACATAATGCCGAAAATACAAAAATAGAAGCAAAAGTTAAGCAACAAATGTGATGTTGAGAAATATTGAGGAAATACGAGGAAGGGATAGAACTAAAAGTGAAAATTTTAGAAAAGAGTATGGAATTTGTTGATAGATTAATTGAAAGAAACTGTAATTGTGTGGACATGTAGAGAGAATGTAGAACACGGAGACTGAGAAATGCATGAGAATTAAAGGAAAGGGACCTGTGGGATGACATAGAACAAGATGGTTCCGCGAAGTACTGGAGGATATGAAAAACAGAGGAAAGTGTTGGCAAGTTCACAAAAAATCTACGGGAAAAAGATGGTAGGTAAGTTGAGAATACTGGAGATTTTCCTTCTGTCGCCTCTTGAAGGTGCATGGTAGAAGAAGCGAAATAAGACAGATAGATAGATAGAGAAAGAAAGAAAGAAAGAAAGAAAGAAAGAAAGAAAGGAACGAACGAACAAACAAAGAAACAAACAAAATTGATATTTATTATTAGGCACATTCAAAACGTGTGATATCTTGTGCCTAAAGTCGATAAGTTGCTAGACTCTAATAATTTAATATTTCCTTATAAACAAAAGCCATCTTGTTTCAAGTGAGCAGACGCTGATACCAAACAGGTTTAGATAGGGGACCTCAACAAGAGGCGCTGATCGCACTCACCAAACGGAGTTCTGGACTCGGCAGAGATCTGCTAGCGGAAAAATGAGTTCCAAGCATACCCCATGCAGAACCACTGTCTTTTGACAAAGATTTATAATCCTGTAGCTCTGATATTATTATTATTATTATTATTATTATTATTATTATTACCATTATTATTATATTTATTTGTAACTGAGGCACAGTACATCTCAGTATTAACTGTGAAGGATGTAACCTTAAAATTTTGCAATGTCTGTAACTGTTGGCAGTGTGTCACACATTATTTGCAAACATGTTTCTGATTCATTTTCCTACAAAATTTCTGGTGGTTGGTTCACGGAACTTTCAAGGAGGAGGTGAATAATAAGGGATCATTTGGTAAACCTAGATGTAGATATGAGGCTAATATTAAAACGAATCTTAAACAAATACAGTGTGAGGTAACTAGTGGCAGGTAATGATACTTCAGATATTGGTATATACAGGGTGTTCGAATTGTGAAAATTTGGGACACCAATCTTGTTCTGGAGGAGGACCCTTCTCCGCTGAGTTGCCTGTACAGCCGTTGATACTAGGCTTGAAGTTATTATTCTTCATAAATATTCATAAATATTAGTAAAAAACTGAATTAATCTCAACTCAAAGCACACCACTGCCTGTGTCGGGCAGCAGAATTACTTATTAGTGCTGCTAGTAATAAGGGTATCACAATGACCACTCCTCCTCTCTGGAGGTGCAGCCTTTCAGTGTGACTTCCCACTGTGAGGGGTACAGTCCCCCTTCCCCCATTACGTATTCATCATCAGGGGAGTTTTTCTTACTATATTCACTTTAGAACGTCAGGTTTATTGCGTTTGTGTGTCGAGATTGCTGTGTTCTGGGACTGGACACTGTTAACTGTGATAGAAATTTGCTTGGGTTTCGAAGGGACACAGTGCCTCTGCTTTCAGGGTTCAATCACCTAATCTGTAAATTTCTACCAGACTACAGGACGTCATATTACGTGAAGCAATAACCGTCGTAGGCACTTCTTTAAGAAACCTGCACTGGTTTGTCTTTGAAACCATTTGAAGACTATGACTAACCTGAATTGTAGTTCAAGATTCAATTCGTACCGCGCAGTAAACACATTCCGTCTCGTTTATAAAAACCAATCAGTTAATGCTGTACAAGGAAATAGTCTTTTTTATAGCCCTTTAAAGCACTATGTTTACTTTACATGTCGCGTGCTTTGACAATTAACCCTTTAAAGACGAAGTGTGTCTGTTTAAGGACTCAGTGCGTACCGCGCTGTAAACACTCTCCACGTCGGTTTTAGAAACTAATATGTTAATGTTGTGTAAGACAAAAGTTGCTGTTTGTTCTCAGACCCACACAGAACAGATAACTGAAATGTCAGCACCGTGTAGAATTTTTTAATGTAAAACCCAGTGGTACGTAAAGTTACCGCTAGGCTTCAAAAGGTTAAAACGCCCTGACATTTGAGCAGAGAAATCGCTAAATTTTATGACAGTATATGACAAAATTCCTGGATCTCAGAAAAGCAGCTACATCAAATTATGTCCTTGGCTGAGAGTAACACAATTCTAAAATACGTAAAACACGAATTTGTTGGCTTCTTTATTGGTAATGGCACGTAAAACACCTGGTAACACTGGACCGTAGTGTTTCATATTTCGTGAGCGGGAAATTACTGATTTCTAGGTTAAGGAAATGCGTAATTGTGCAAATTAACTCAGACTTTTTTGAAACGGTTTTTCCGGAGGTGAACATTTCGAACTTCCGCGGGGTCTGCGACCATTCTGAGTTAGATGTCTCGTGGTTTTCCTAGGCCTCTTTCAGGCAAAGGATACCAATTAGACAGGACCTCTTTCTTCCATATGTACTGCAGTTCAGCGTTTATTAATTCGTCCTACCATGCGACGTTGTACGTCTAAAGTACTGACGTCTACACAGTCGTAAATAGATAACATACAGGCACACTGCATTTAACTTTAATGTAAGACATCCCCGTTGGCATACAGATTAGAAGAGTACATTTATTTTTATTAATTCTACAGTCAAGTCCAATACTTCGTTTTAAAAATACGTTTTTTTGGCTACTATTTGGGGCTCATAAGAGCCATCATCATGCCATAACAGAAACTTTAAGATTGAAAACTCCATATGTTTTGTAAGTATTTGTAGTTTGTGTTATGGACTGGTGATGGCTGTTATAAGCCGAAACAATGGCCAAGAAACGTACTTTTAAGAAGAAGTTTTGGACATAACTGTAGAATTAATAAGAATGAATATCGTCTTGTACACTGTACGTACCTACGTGGCTACAGTGTTTCTTAGGAAATTTGTGCTTCCATCTTCACGATGGGAAACAGAAGTAGTGTGGTCATTCGAATCTTTACTAAAACACCGAAAAACTTTGTCACATCCCAGAAGAAGTGCGTATCAACTATAACATTCAGTTTATTTTTAATTCGAAATAAATTTTCAGATTTATGACGTCATATTCTGATATCCTTAGGAATGAAGTCACAATTTAGAGCGCAAATTGCGAAGTCGTGGGAAGTTATAAATTGTCTGACATGCGTTGTGCGATTAATTCATTCGATAAGTGTTAAGTAACGTACACACTTTAATTTCTTTACCTGTCAACAGAGAGCGGGGTGTCTGTAGTACAACTGTCCTGGTAATGACTCTGGTGTTGTTACATGGGCGAGTCTTCAACGAGAAACCGTTAACATTCTAACACCCCCAACCCCTTTGCGAATCAGAACAAGGGGTGCAGCGTCCTGGTTCTCCCCCACCCTCCCACTGGTCCGATTCTCACGGTACACCCTGGAACAACAATTTCGAAGGGGGACGTTCCGGATAAAAAGAGGGTTGTGGATGGTAACTCTGGAGCTTGTCTTAAGTAACGTATTTGTGTTAATTGATTCTATTTGGCAACTGTGTGTTCAAATTGCAAACATATAAATAATTTTTAGCAAGCAAAAATTTTTGATCTCAAGCCGATGCTATCCAAAATGTCTCATAAACAGCGAAAAATTAATTTTCTACCTGCATTGACTTCAGGCTTTTACTGCGGTGTGAATAAAATCAGCACTCTTCTTGGAGACGCAGCGTGGATTGGTTGTTAGTTATGGATGTTGCGGGACAACCCTTGAAGGTGGGACCGATTGGTTATTACGAAATGTCGGTAACTGCCAATCTATACTGCGTAATATCCCTCGTAGTAAACACTCACATAGTCCATTACAAAGATTAACGAATTCATATTATTTAGAGAAAAAATCGCAATTCTGAGAGTCATGCAAAACACATAAATACGAATATATCGTGTGGCAAAACACAGAGTTGTTTTAATGTCAGAGCAGATTGCACAGTACATGTAGCCAGTACTGTGCCTGATAAGCAAAACGTAACACGTTCCTCCGAACATTGTGTATTCAGAGTCGTTCTTGAACAACTTTAGTCTGCCCTCTGCTGGAAATTTACACGCTTTATGAAACCGTGTGCACACCAGCCCAATTAAAAAAGTGAAGTTACTTGGTGAGTGGAGGTAAAGTTCCACGCTTTCTTAACCTCAGCTCTAGGTAGTGGTGAGTAGTCAGCTTCACCCGTCGACGTCTTTGCTCTTGGAAATGGCCCGGAAACCAAAAATTACCAAAACGTAGGAAGCTCAGTGGCCCCCCCCCCCTCCCAGTCTGATACTCTGAAGAATGCTTTTGTATGCCGGGAATCAAAAGCCGTTCCACAGTGATGTGGTCGGTAGGCTGACTGGTCACTATATTGACTGAGCTATCCCTGCTCCAAAATTCTTCTTTTAGGAGCTTTAATTGCTTAACTATTGTAATAAGCCCCTCCCCATTTTATAGAACTTGGTAAGTTATTTTCGTATTGACACTAGTACTGAAATATTAGGGTATTGCGGGTTGCCGATGAAGAGGCAGCAGTACACGTATTGGTAACGGCTTTCACTTTATAGCGCTTGCGTTTTATAAATCTGCAAAGTCTGATATATCGCATTAAATTAGATAACTTCAGTTAACCAATGACGGCACAGGTTTAACCTTTTAAAGCCTAGTGGTAACTTTACATACGACCAGGTTTAACATTAAAAAATTCTACGTGGTGCCCACATTGCCTTTATGTGTTTTGTACGGATCTCAGAACAAACAGCAACTTTTGCCTTATAAAACATTAAGAGATTGGTTTTTATAACAGAAGTGGAGAGTGTTTGCTGCGCGGTACGCACTGAGTACTTATATACAACAGATGAACTTCGTCTTTAAAGGGTTAACATCTATACCACCAACCCCTGAATTGTGTTAATAGGGTTTGTATTGAGCGCACACTTGCAAACAACTGACAACGGGTGGTCTTAAACTTTTGGTCTGTGTGGGGGCTGAAAACTAGTCTTATATAATTTATGATATTTAATATTTAGTTTTTAGTGTCTTTTCTAAGTATTTGACGCTTACCACATTTAAGACGTCTGTTTTTAAAAACGTGTGTGTCCACCTTGCCAGTGAGTTACCTGTACAGCAAAGTGAAATATACGGACGTCTGCTACTGGCTACAATTCTTGCAGTCAAATGCCTCTAAGTCCTAGCAATCTAGGTCAGAAAATTAATGCCATTTGTCTTTCATACATATATGCCTCAGTCCTGAGCAAGCAGAACTCATTTTGTGAAAAGCTTACATGAGGATTACTTTTGACAATAAGCAGAAACCAGTTTAATTAGCTGGTATATAGTATTATTTTGTTATGTGTTTGGTAGCCAAACATGAAATGTAATGACTTATATCTGCTCTTATTCCTAGGCCAGTTTTCTCAGAAGAGCCTTTTGAGTCACTCAGAGTCTAGTGTCTACTTGTGCGTCCGATAAATTAACGTCGTCAGCGGAAACCAGAAGCTATTTGAATTGAAATCAGAGGCACTAAAGGTGTGTTGGATGACGGAATTGGCAGGTTAAACTTTTCAAACAGCATTCGATCCCACGCTGAGATTATATAAAACAGCCTGGGAAGCCAGAGGGGATGTGATAAGTGTCCTGTGTCATTCTTCACTTACAGGCCACATAACAACTTCCAGCTTCAAACATTGCATTACCACATACCCACACATGAGTACGGATAAAAAAGAAGGTAGTTGGTATTGTCCGAAGACCCGGTAGTTGTACGATGAGGGGGTTGTAACCCCCCCTCCCGTCAGTGGCATGGTGAGAGGGATGTAACTCCCCATTTTACAGCAGTGGGATGACGCCCGCCTGGATTCGTGGGAACTGACGCTATGTTTCATGTACATTACGTGGACGCCACACCTGCCCTGCCCCGTCTTGCACCCCTGTCCTACCTGTTAGCGGGAAACGAACAGGGGACTCGCATGGATAGAGTGTGAGGCTGTAATATCAGTGGCGGATTACGGTCTCATAAATTAATCGTTTTGTCAGTACACATGCACTTGTTACGGGGCTACTTTCATTCACACTGAAACACTGTCGTCATATGACTTATTTTCTTTTCCAAAGTAGGCACTATTTTGGATTTCCCTGCCTGTTATTGGTATTTCCTATATAGTTTTTATTAACTGATTTGTTAAGTAATTAAAATGTTTATTGATTTTCTTAGTCAGTGCTGTTGAGATTTTTGTGTCGTGTGGGGTCAAAAGATACGTTGAAATTTGAAGGATAAAAGACGGACCATGCGCAATTTGTATCAGCATTTTAATCACAAATTTCACGTCAATATTATGTAAAACTTCCAATTCCCAGATCATGGAGAATGAAATCTCTCCCCATTATGTTATCTAGCTGGATAATTGTTTAGCGAACTGAGCGGTATTGAGTGTAGAAACATGCCACACAAACATAAAGACACTGTGGGGACAGAATGCTGACCGTCTTTGTGATGAAGCAGGTGGTGCATAGCGTAACCATTACGCTGTAAGGGTTAGATTCGTTGCGAGTTCCCGCAATTTTTGTCGATTTTTGCAGGGGAATGAATCAGTAGTTCTTCAGGCCAGGCGATGTCCGTTTGCTGTACATTACACTCCCTTCAGTTATTCATCCCAGTACTTGACACCTGGTGTAGGAAACTGGTTAGCAAGTGGGGTAATCCATGTTGTCAGAAAATGTCTTGGGACATCTTAGAGTCTGGTTGTTGGTTCGGTACTCCTTTGGGACTGGCAGTGTTTGTGTAATTGTGTCTGTAAGAATGCAATACGTAATAAAGTGGTAACATGAAAACCGCACATACCTCATCATATAGACAAGAGTGAAGGGTAACTTAGGAAGGAACGTTGAGTCTGGACAGAAGGTCAGGGGTTCCTTCGCTGTCAGTGCCACTGAGGTGAGAGACCTTACATGCAGACCGTTTGGGAAGTCCGTCGGCCGCCTGTAAATTTGGCTTTCGAAGTGGGGCACGTTCGTTACACATTGCCTTTAAATATACGTACCATACTGTCGTTATGTTCACTGCCTTTTTTTTTGTAAAATTTCGGGCGACGTTTCGGTGTTTGTGGTTGTACTTTATGTGTGTAATTTTTATGGTTTTCTGGTTTATGACGTCGTGTGGTCTAGTACGGTGACCAAGGTTTTGATGGTTGTCAACGTTTTCAGATTATTAGACGGAGACATTACGAAAATCTGATTTCAATAACTTCAGGGTAGTTTCTTGTCTAAATATTTATACTGTCTTCCAGGGTGTACGGCGTCACGTACCAGAATACAGTAGCCTTGATGAAGATTCCTCATTGTTTTTATATCTTCCGCGCTCCATTTTCGTCCTACACTCTAATAATTTGAAAAATTTATATTCGCAGCCATGTTTCGGTAAGAAATCTACGTATCAGTTTTAGCTTCAGGCCTCGGTCGTTTTACCACCGCTACCCATTCGATAGAAGGCTGTGTGGTGGCCGGAGGCTTCTGAAGTCTTTGTAGAAGACATATTCTCTTGCACATGCCCGGAATCGAACGCTGATTTCTCGGTTGTTCAGATAGCCAAGTTGCCGTACAAACAGCTGTCTTTCCTTCTGTTACAAAGTGTTACAAAGTAATTGCGTAAAAAATTCGAAGAAAATGCGTAATTAAGTTATAAATTCGTGAAGTGCCTTTAACCGCCACTGTGTGTTGAGCCATCATATGGGTGTGTTGAATGATTAGGCAGAGGAGGAGGTGATGTTGAAGATGAAAACTGCAAGAACAGGACAATGACAAGTTGGGAGAGGAAGTGTGGGAACTAGCAGAAGGCAGCTGATGGAAGAGAAGAAGGAGAAGGAGAGTGGAGGAGGATGAGTTGCAGGGAGGAGAATGAGGTGCCGTCCGCAATAAAGCGACGCGTCTTATGTCCTGCTTTACCAAATTCAAAACCGGAAGGAAAAACTGGCAGGCATATTCTAATAGACAATAATGCTGAGGGCACAGAATAAAAGACAAAAACCTTCCCTTAAAGGAAAGCGGCATTGTTTAACGGCGCTTTATTTTTATTTATGATGCTCTGTGTTTACGAACGTAATAGCAGGAGGACATAATATTAAGATCCTTGCGTCACTATTTTGAACAGAATCAAGCATCTTCTCAGAGTACAAACGATGTCTATTTGCGACATAGTAACCCATTCAAGTCTAGCTCCACCAAAGCGACTTTCACAGAACAGAGTAATCTCTCAGCTAGCGAACGGATTTCTGTCAGATTCATTAGTGCGTTAACCGTCTATTATATGCTCCGCAAGGGTTCGTATTAAAAAAATTCTGCATTCTGCCGCAGCCTGCATTTATGTTTTTTTTGTATGGTTGTTGGAAAAAGAGCAATTATTTCTCTAAACAGCATTACCTTATTGGTTGCTATAACCCAGCGGTAGTGTTTACTGCGCGGTACGAACTGAATATTTAATTACAATTCAGGTTCTTTCTAGTATTTAAGGAGTTTATAAGACGGGTTAACCTGTCCGTCTTCTGAACCAAATGAGTCAATTCCACACTGTAATACATAATGTCTTTAACCATTTAAAACCTAGAGGCTGCTATTGTATCACCAGGTTTTCCCTGAAACTCTGCATTGTGTCCACAGAGTGTATTTATGCGTTCTGTATCATTCTTACATTAAAGTACCGTTACTTCCCTTTACAGGTTTAACCGATCGGTCTGTCTGCTTCAAGCACACTGTTCTCTGTGAGGTAAGAGCTGAATATTTATGTGTAATATAGGTTAATATTGTCTTAAAATGGTGTTGTCCAGTTTTAATACTACTTGTGTTCCCATCTAAGGCCAGATTTCCGTGAGCATGCATCCCTTCCAAGATTCTGTTTAGAATTCACACATTTATCACCTCCCTCATCCTCTGTGCAGGCCTCGCCGATCTCACCTGCCACCAGTGCTTTTTCCGAAGCAATGTGTCTCAAGTGGTCAGATTTTTTACCTCTGTTCCGGACGTTTCCATTTCTAGTCTCGGACAGGGCACTTAATATCCTGAGTGTTTATTGGTTTTCCTCAGTGCATACACACAATTACCTTGATATCTGGCTTTTCTTAATTTAGGCTTTGACCGATTCCTTCAGCAAACCTTCCGCTGTATCATTAAGTGATCGTTGTGAAATTGAACGCTGTATGCTAAGCTGCCAACAGCTTCGAAAAATAAACCACAAATAAAAAAAAATGTACGTTTCATAGCAAACTAGTGGGGTATAAGACTATGTAGAAATGACTGACTTAGGAAATTAAGGAAGAGTTCCTGACTGCGACCGACCAGCCACCTGTCATTCGTATCAGATACTATAATCGCGGGAAACGTGCGCGACTTTCAACAGAACACAACTCTTGATTTGAGAAGAACTGATGTAGAGATTACCTTCGAAGGTATTTGTTACGTCGGCGGCATTAAATTGAGCACAACAGATAGATCGTAGCAAATCAGATATGAAATGATTTTAAGCTGGTAATTGGATGATACCGAAAGTCAGCTGCAGAGTTCTCTGAAACGCCCGTGATCGTGGGAAGTTGAACGCTGTAAAGCGCTGCGCACATCTAAATCATTTTATCGCTGAGGTAGAGGAAACTGCTAGATTCTCTTCGGACCAATGAGGATTGGTGATGCAATCTGAGCAACGTGTTCGTAATGGTGACATGTCAATGCCGTCACTTGGAAATGAAAAGACTTACTAGCGTGCTTCGAAATGTTACAATGGCTCAGTTCACTGCTGATGATCTACAGTTTTGTACCTGAAAACAAAACACAAATCAAACTCTGATATCTTACTAGTGAAGCGAGAGTGTTTTTAGCTGCGTTAATTTGACCTTATTCACTACATGGAAGGCGAAGGCTTCTGAAATTATCCATATTAACAGGCAGTTATGAATAGGAGTATAAGGCGACAGCCGTTTAATGTATTCTTCTGTTGGTCTTGCAGAGTCAAATTTTGTCGAAATATTTCCTGTATATAGCAGGATTAGTTATGATGAAATCAAGGAGGATCAGATGGGAGGAGCAAGTAGCACGCATGGGAAAGAAGAGAAATTTATACAGGGTATTTCTGACAGTATTTGAAAAAAAAAGCGAGAACGTTGAATACCTAAGTGTATTTGGAAGGATAATATTAAAGTAGGTTTTTGAAAATCGGATGGGAGAGTGTGGTCTTGATTCATCTAGCTCAGTATATCGGCCAGTGACTGGCGTTATTCAACAAGATTAAGGAACTTCCCGGTTGCATAGAATACGGTAAGATTTCTTGACTAGCTGAGTAGCCCTTAGCTTCTCCAGAAGGACTTTGCTCAGTGTGGTTGCCAGTAGTAATGAAACTAAGCGTATACATGTATTGTTTTTTTTTTGTCAAGTTATTTTGTGTTTTACAGGATATATAGCGTACTTACCGCCCCATAAGTCGCGAAGAGTAGTGATGCACCCTATAATTATGAAACTATATTTGCGGATTTATTTGACCTTCCGGTGCTAAGACGCAGGGCGACGTGTGGTGACGTCTGGCAGAGAAAAGCTGCGTCTTGTGAGGCGGCAAGTACGGTAATTGTGTGTCAAGAACTTTTCATAGTCTGATGACTTAGCTTAGTTACATGCGTGTGACAATGTATGTTTTGATCAACTTCTCTTTGCAGATGTATGCTAATAAGAAGGTCTAAGATTCGACAGTTTTTTAAGTAATTGCGCTGTAAACGGATTTTCAAGAAATTTGATATGACTATCGTGCCACTGTATATAACCCAATATTTGTATTTACTGACTGATATCATTAATCAGTACCAACATGGCGGTCGTGTTGAATTAGAGCGTAATGAAATAGGCAACTGCAATAGATTTTTTTAAAGAATTATTTTCCCACATCAGTTCCTAATTTAGCTGCTCATTTGACCCAAAGGTCACTAAATATGGTACAGGCCTATTGGCCTGTAGGACAGCAACTCAAGGTCACAGACCGTCTTAGAGGTCTATTGCTCTGCATGATACTAAGGCAAGATAAATTACAGGCGTGCAAGCCTACTGCTATGCATGTTAGCAACCAAAAGCCTACGTTTTGCAAACACGACTAAAGCGATCTCGTGGCATAACAGGATAGAAGATTCTCAAGGTGTGTGAAACCAATGTTCCAGAAGAATGCCTGACTGTAGACCGGAGTTCTGATGTTTGCAATCCAGCAAGTTTGCTCAAGGTTTATAAATTTGATTTGTATTTGATAGGTGTCGGGTTTGAATCTGGGTCAGTTCGCCTGATAATGTGGCTGAAAATTTTTCTCGGCTTTGATAAATCGTTGCAGAAAAATGCCTGAAAAATACGTTAAATTATTCCACAACGGTTTTCTTTCCAATTTCTTCCAATTCATTACGCATTTATCATTCAGCGCTGTGTATTCTGACCTAGCCATCTAACTGACTAACTCCATGGAGCAGAGGCCTTCTTGAAAAGCTAACAGTTTCTCAGTTAGTCAAGAAATTCCCCGCGTTTTATGGAACCTGGAAGTTCATCAGCGCATTCACAACAGCCCGCCACCTGTCCCTGTCCTCAGCCAGCTCAATCCAGTTTATGCTCCCCATCTCACGTCTTGAAGATCCATTTTAATATTATCCTCCCATCTACGCCTGGGTCTCCCAAGTGGTCGCCTTCCCTCAGGTCTCCCCACCAAAATCCTGTACGCACCGCTCTTCTACCCCATACGTGCCACATGCCCCGCCCACCTCATTCTCCTCTATTCGATTACCCGAATAATATTTGGTGATGAGTACAGGTCATTAAGTTCCTCGTTATGTAGTCTTCTCCACTCCCCTGTCACCTCATCCCTCTTAGGCCCAAATATCCTCCTCAGCACCCTATTCTGGAACACCCTCAGTCTTTTTTCCTCCCTCAGTGTGACCTAGCCATCGTGCCCTTAAATATATCGTAAATAAATAAATAAATAAATAAATAAAAGAAATAAGTAAATCCCTGAATCTATAATAATTTAAATCCGCCCTGCGAGTTAATCGTGTACCTTCCTTGTGCCCCCTTCGTTTCATCAAATGGGTGCTGCTTGACCCACCCACAACATTATTAGAATTCCCGTAATGAGTAAATTTATTTTTTTAACGAGTACGGTATAGGTCACTATACCAGAGAGACTGTGTCGAAATAGACACAGCTGTAGAAGGAGGATGTGCTTAAGGTTCTAAGTGATGTTACCCGTAATACAAAGGTACGCGAAATTGATCTTAAACGGAAGAGTGTTACACCAGTAAGTTAGTGACTGGCAAGGTGACAGATATTAGTTCTTGCATTAGCCTTCCAAATTACGGTCAGGTCACGTAGGCATGTTTCGTCACAAAATATTTAGCTCTCTGCAAGATGGGCTTAAGTCAGATTTTTGTAAATTGTGACTTACACTGTGAGCGATCAAAAGTGAGTGTGTTAAAGCCCTAAAGCCAGAGAAAAGACACATTTCTATAAAGGTCTGTAGTCAAAACAGGTATTTTTGTAGTGACGCTTTACATATGCGATGTAATGTAGCAGACAAATTTCATAGTCCCGTTCTTGACCGGTTATTCTAATTGAAAGTTGGGTGAATTTCCTCCTTTTCCTTAGGAAAATATTGTTACAGGATGTCAAAGTAGGCCACGACAATTTCCTTTATTCTTTCCCCGTCCTTTCCAGTTCCATTACTCACTATTCACCGTATCTCTCGACGCTACATTGGCGTCATTGTGACAACTGACAGCGTCGTGGATCTAACCACGAATACATGTAAATCTGCCTCATATGCGGCTCTTGATGCGGTTGAGTGGGTGAGTCACATGCCGGTTCGATTGTTATCGAAAATAATCGATAGCAGTTAATACATAAATTATCGATTATTTTTGCTATAGATGTAATCTATCAATGCCTATTATTATCATCGATTATATCGAGTAGTACCGATTGCCATCGATGGTTGCAGTGTTTCAATTGAGTAAGGCGTGTGAATGTTGCCGTAGTGCATCATATAACACGCAAGCGTGCGATGCGTTAATCAAGTGAGCTGTCGCTTCACTTAATTATGCACCGTGTCATAAAAATACAGTGGAAATTAGAGTAAATCTCCATTGTTGCTGACTACTCGCTACTCAGATTAGACCGTTCTACACCCTCCGAGGAATGAGCCACCACTTATTGGGTGGAATATTCAATAGGGCCCAGACCTGCTGTCACCGGGGTTCGAATTACGGTACATCGGTGATGTAGCTCGTAGCCTTCTCACTGTACTGATAGATAGATAGCCAGCCAGCCAGACAGACAGACAGACAGATAGACACACAGAGAGATGGATGGATGGATGGATGGATGGATGGATGGATGGATGGATGGGTAGATAGATGGATAGATAGATTAGATAGATTAGATAGATTAGATAGATAGCCAGCCAGCCAGACAGACAGACAGACACACAGAGAGATGGATGGATGGATGGATGGATGGATGGATGGATGGATGGATGGATGGATGGGTAGATAGATGGATAGATAGATTAGATAGGTTAGATAGATTAGATAGATTAGATAGATAGATAGATAGATAGACAGACAGACACACAGACAGACAGACAGACAGGCAGACAGACAGACAGACAGACAGACAGATAGATAGATAGATAGATAGATAGATAGATAGATAGATAGATAGATAGATAGATAGATAGATAGATTGATTGATTGATTGATTGATTGATTATGGGTATGTGGGTGGGTGAGCGAATGGATAGCTGGATGGATAAATAAATAAACGGATTCATTCCGTTATTTATTTATTTATTTATTCCGTTGTTACTGGGCACTGAATATTTGCAAAACATGTCTGAACCACTGCAGAAGAAGCCTGCTTCCACATTCGAAAGGCAGAACGAGCACTTTGTCATAGTTACACCGGTAACTTATTCAAGGACAGGAGTATTTAGATGTTGCATTTACAATTGCAGAATATGTCCGATGCACTCAGATCATATGAGCTGATACCGCACATGTAGGCCGACATGGCTGCGAAGTGCAAGCGAATTCGTTACGTCGCACGGCGTGAAAAATTACTCTGACCTCAGAATTTGACGTCGACTTAACGTTAGATATTTCATGTGACCCTCCATCGATATAGTGTCGTAGCCACAAACAGCGACACAACCGAGCGTCGCATTAGGGCGGTTCGTATCCCGGATATGTACTGATCGATTCTCGATTTGGACGTTGGATACCATAACGGATGTGGTTTCTGTTATTACTTACCAACAGTGCCTTCAAAGTATGCAACCACTGTCTGGCATCGTAGCAAAGCCGTTCCATGCAATGCAATGCAATAAACTGTAGTTTATAAACGAGTTATGTTATCCCTGTGCACGTCATGAAGACATACAGGAGGAGCAGAGGTACAGCTCCACTCATTCTTAGTCTCTGCGATGGATGGGAGTGAACAATTTCATGACCCGGCAGCTTTTACCCCAGGGAAACAACCCATAGGAGGCTGGGTGGGCCCCAAAGCCGGTCTGGACCATTTGGAGAAAAGAGACATCTCTTACCCATTCCGGGAATCGAACTGCGGTTCGTCCCGTCCGTAGCCTAGTCACTACATCGACGACACTGTCTCAACTTCACTGTAGTTTCTGAGCTGTTGTAAATAAGTTAACAACACAACACTGCAGAAATTGTTACTGGTCTTACTACGGTCGTCTGTGTTATGATAGAATATAACCTGTGAGTTGTTACCAACGTTTCGATGCAAAATTCCGCTTCCATCATCAGGGTGAATTTCATAAATTAGAAAAATGAGTACCTCGGCAGTCGTCATTCTATAAACAATGTTCAATGTGGACCACGTTTTTATAAAGTTCATTGCCACTTCCCTAGCAGTATGATATACACAGTCAGTTGTATTTCTTCTGCGGATTCTCTGAGCTCGAGAACTCATCTGCATGAATCTAGTACGACTTCCCACTGATACTCTTAACTTCTTCAGCAGGTGGGCCGTTTGAATCCTACTGCTTTATCCTACACATGAACAAGATTCGCATCAATTTCCTCGTGTAGCTTGTATAATTAAAATCCATGGTCTCCATCCACACTGGCGAATGTGTTTCATGTTTGAATGTTCTGTGTTGGGTCGAAGGTAGAAAACATTAAAGTGAGATTAATGTTCTGTGGTGATGGGTTTATGGACTTTATCCATCGTCCGAAGAGTAAAATATTAAAAATATTAAAAAATTAAAATCGCAACGTTTCGGAAGCTGTCTGTGCTTCCGTCCTCAGGTGAATGGAGGGGGAGAAGAGAAGAACGCCTACTCTGTTGACCCCCTTAGACGGAGCAGTTCTATAAGCACCCGAAACCGGGTTTCGGGTGCTTATAGGACTGCAGTTGGCTGATATGAGCTGCTGTCCAGTGATGGAGGCTAGCTCTGTGTAAGGGCCCCAACAGAGTAGGTGTTCTTCTCTTCTCCCCCCTCCATTCACCTGAGGACGGAAGTTAAGGCTGCTTCTGAAACGTTGTGATTTTAATTTTTTAATAATTTTAATATTTTACCCTTCGGACGATGGATAAAGTCCATAAACCCATCACCACACAGTGTTATACACCATCGTCAAAACCTCTTAGAGATTAACCTTTTAAAGCCTAGCGGTAACTTTACATACGACCAGGTTTAACATTAAAAAATTCTACGTGGTGCCCACATTGCGTTTATGTGTTTTGTACGGATCTCAGAACAAACAGCAACTTTTGCCTTATAAAACATTAAGAGATTGGTTTTTATAACCGAAGTGGAGAGTGTTTACAGCGCGGTACGCACTGAGTCCTTATATAAAACAGATACGCTTCGTCTTTAAAGGGTTAATGTTCTGTTCTTGCAAGGCCGTTTGGTCCCTGCTTCTTTATCTCGGAGACACGGGTTCGATCCCAGCCAATTCAGTGTGATATTTATACTGCAGGAAGTGCCAGTGCGACAGTTTTCTCCGAATATGTCTGTTCCTTACCTATCGCATTATTGCACCAGTGCTTTATACTCACCTTCGTGCTGATCCTATCAGGACAAGCGAGTTGAGTCTGGGACCTTCAAGTAAACCACTCCGCATCCAAAAAGCGGGAATAAAGGAAAGTAAAGGAAGGGAAAGTAGAGGAAAAAAGAAAAGTAAGGGAAATCTCTTTATTCTTTTTACTTTTCCAGCATATATTTTACCAGAAGGACGAGGGAAAACTTTCCGGAAACAAACACAGGCGTCAAATTTTCGGTTTTTCTGTGCCATATGTAGTGTCACGTTCTTTATTTTCTGTCCGTCTAACCTTTAACCCTTTAAAGACGAAGCGTATCTGTTTTATATAAGGACTCAGTGCGTACCGCGCTGTAAACACTCTCCACTTCGGTTATAAAAACCAATCTCTTAATGTTTTATAAGGCAAAAGCTGCTGTTTGTTCTGAGATCCGTACAAAACACATAAACGCAATGTGGGCACCACGTAGCATTTTTTAATGTTAAACCTGGTCGTATGTAAAGTTACCGCTAGGCTTTAAAAGGTTAAGGCTATGTAGTTTGGCAGAAGTGTACCGACGTGTCAGCAGATCCTCCTGCCTCCATGCCCCTCTAGCCTACGTAGCGTTTCATACCAGAATATATCAGTCTTTAGTAGACGCAAGAGTTACTCTGTTCGGCGTAGAGATAAAAAAATTTTTTTTCAGAAATTTTTTGAGTTAAATAAATACGTCGGAACTGTTGCGGTGTCCCAAGTAAGTAATCTTGCTTAGAGCTGCAGAAGTTCCGTAATTATTCGAGGTCTTGCCACTAACCACACAGCCACACGAAATGTTCCTCTCCAGCAGGCTGCTTGCTGTTCCTTGCAACTGAACACCGCACTCGCAGACGGACCGTGTTACAAACAGCCAGCAGGAAGTGGCAACTCATAGTTGTCTGATAAAATTGTGACCCTATATTACCGACGCTCAATCAACTACCGCTGTTATTTAGCATCGAATTATGTGAAAAGATGTTTGCATTCTGTAAATTTGAAAGGATGATTAACACTTGAATATCTTGGGAACATCGAATATTCAAGGGAAGCCATGCTTTGGGATTGTATAGGTATGGCGGTGAAGAGGTGTAATGGGGTGTTCTGGGTTATGACGCCGTGTATGCTGGTATGTGGTAGAATAGATTAACCCTTTAAAGACGGAGCGTATCTGTTTTATATAAAGACTCATTGCCTACCGCGCTGTGAACACTCTCCACTTCGGTTATAAAAACCAATCTCTTAATGTTTTATAAGGCAAAAATTGCTGTTTCTTCTGAGATCCGTACAAAACACATAAACGCAATGTGGGCACCACGTAGAATTTTTTAATGTTAAACCTGGCGGTACGTAAAGTTACCGCTAGGCTTTAAAAGGTTAAAGTAAAGCTGTTACTATGCATGCTACAAAGGCTTATGTGGGAGTGGGGATAATCCTCACCTTGTCATTACATTAGTGTTTCACAAATATTCTTCTGTGGAAGAACCCACAAAATATTTTTTCCTCTCCCAAGGAACCCCCACACAATAAATCGCTTACGTGCCGGAAGAAATTGCCAGCAGGGAGCGGAGATCGGTTACTGCTAAATTATTGTCAAGAAATTCTCTTTGCAAGGAGCCGATGTATGTAGATAAGTCAGCTTCCATTGTAACAAACTAGAACATTTTTCTGTCTTATTTGTTATTATCTAGTCTTTTTCCAAGTATCGAAATAAAATTTACTCAAATATCACAATAAAATTCACATTCAAAGTAAATAAAATGTTTACACATTCAGTGTGACTTTGAGATTGCATCTTTTTGCAAAAGTGCTGAAATCTTGGCCCAACTTTGACAAACTTGCAGTTATTCCCGGATTGACGGCAGATGATATTGCTTTCATTTTTAACCCCTTAAAGACGAAACGTATCTGTTTTATAAAAGGACTCAGTGCGTACCGCGCTGTAAACACTCTCCACTTCGGTTATAAAAACCAATCTCTTAATGTTTTATAAGGCAAAAGTTGCTGTTTGTTCTGAGATCCGTACAAAACACATAAACGCAATGTGAACACCACGTAGAATTTTCTAATGTTAAACCTGGAGGTACGTAAAGTTACCGCTAGGCTTTAAAAGGTTAATGCTTGTCATACATGAGAAAGCTCCTTTAAAGTTTCGATTGATTTATTTATCCCACAATTCCTCGTGGAACACCTGCCGATGTTCTGTGCAACCCGGTTGCGAAACACCGGTGCTCCAAGCAAACGATCCATCCCTATCTAGTGACTAGACGGGGGCGAGTGGCTTCGCCCCGACAGCTTTACTTTCGAAGGGCCCGCTGTGTGCACTGAATAGGAGCCTGGATGGGCCCCAGAGACGGTCTGGACGTTGGGGAGATCAGAACAGGACTGCAAATTTAGGTATAAACGTAACTTCGAGGCGCGTTCGCGTAACAATTGTCGCCGCGTGAAAGCAATAAGTATTACGTATTCTGAGTGTGTCTGTAGCCTTAGTTATCCAGCATGTAAAGCGCATGCGCGGTATTTAATTGTCATCTGTGGCCTGTCCGCCTCTAGCACATAGTTCCACATTATCACATAAACGGTACGATTTTCGGAAAAAAAAACAATTGAAAATGAGCTGTGTGTTTTGATTTTCTCTACAATTTTATCTGAAACATTTCTTGTTATAAGAAGAATTCAGCGAGTTATTGTCATAAATGTACATGCATTCCCATGTAAAGTACCTGTTATCCAAATCAGATTTTAATAAAACTTGAATTTTGTCGACAGATTTTCGAAAAATACTCAAATGTCAAATTACACGAGAATCTGTCCAGGAGGAGCCGAATTGTTCCGTGCGGACAGAAGGAGGAGCGGGCGGACGGAGAGACATGACGAAGCTAATATCTGCCTTTCGCTATTCTACGAACGCGTCTAAAAATCTCGCGCTGCCATTGGGAATCGAACAAGTCCTCTCGTATCTGGCACGTAGCCTACTCACTATGCCAAATACAACCAATGTTTCTGGGGGGGGGGGAGTGCTGCCTTCATCTTACCCTGCAGATGGAAGCAGTGTGTTCCACTACCTCGTAACAGACTAGATGGCGCTGTAACCCAGCACACAGCAGTAACAGCATGGGCTTCACCCTGTCGTAATAACAGACGCTGTTGCTGCCTCTGGAACGTTATGAACACGGCTTAAGAAGAGTCATAAATTTTATAACTGCTTGAAATTTTACATAATTTGTAAACTTGTTGTTCTTATGTCTTCTTCCTTTAGCCATGCTGTTCTGTTTGCTAAAACTCAGTTCTTGAATTCTACCACAAGTCAGCTGTAGACGCAGCGGAAAACCTGTTAACACAGCCATTCGGCTATGCTGTAGCTCGTGTGGTTAGCCACCGATTGCTCAAGGCAGGGGATCGGTTTCAGTCCCAAAATGGTCCGTGTGGGGACGAGTGTGGACAGTTTTTGGAGGAGACATTCCTTTGTCTTAAAGATACAGTTGTCTAAGCAAATAAAAACACGACAGTTTTATTCTAAAATAACACTGCTTTACATAGTATTGCTACATGTTTCTGTCATGTGATCGTCATATGGCAAAGCCTTTACAACGGTATACAAAGGTAAAAAGCAGACCCATTACAGACCTGGACAGGCCCAGAGGATTCCAGGAGGTCGAGGCTCCCAGATTTCTAGACATTCGGCACATGAAGGTGGTAGGGTTGTCAGCCATACGCACCGACCACGTTTACCCACCAGGAAATATTCCTGGTACTCATTTCTGTTAGAGGCTGAGTCGACCCTAGGGCCATAGTGCGACCGACAGGATTATGCCAATGAAAAAAATCCAGCCCGCGACCTGCCGGTTTGTAGCGCAGTGCCTCTACCAACTGTGCCACCGGGGCCCCCGTATAGAAAAGTACGTAGAATTTTACCCTAACTTCCTCTATATGTTGTAAAAGGCTTTGGCTGATGATGGTCACCATGATCAAAACTGGTAGCGGAACTATGTAAAGAAGTGTTATTTTGCAATAAAGTTACTGTGTTTGTATTCAGAAAAAACTGTGGACAAAGTGGGACTGGGAGAAATATTTTCTGATCACTTTATTATTTCCCTGTCATTATCATTCCAACAGTGCTCCATATGCATTCGTCTGTCGTCTGGGGATGAACAATTCCAAAAGCCCCCTCAAAAATAAAAATAAGGCGGGTTATCGGTGTTGATTTTCGGAAGAAGCAAGTCTGTCTGTGGGGCCCACTCAGTCTCAGGGGCTATATCCATAGAGTTACGGAGGCCGGAGCTTGAAACTGATTACTCTTCTTAGCCTAGCACTGAGATTACGAATGCGTAGATATCCAAACTTCTGTGTCTTCATATCTTGTGCTTGAGACCACAAGAACAAATTTTACTTCATGTTACCTCCCCCCCCCCCCCCATTCACACGTTATTATTACGTTCTTTTATCCATTGTTCGCTTTTGAGGTTCATCTGTTTCTTTACTGAGCGCCACTTGTTGCTGCGGGCTGTCCGTGTTAGGCGTGTCTTCGCCCGAGGCTGGCAGACCAGCCATCGTGCTCTCGTGGGTGGACGGAGAACAGATGGGCCGTAGCGTGATGGAACTAAACTACTTGTTCAGATCACGCAACGCAAGATTGGAAGCTGCTGCTGGGTGTTGCAGGGAGTCACCTCCAGCAGCTCTTCGTCCCTTCCAGATAGGAAAAATTTCACGTTTCAAGGACAAGTTCACATGAACTTTAATTCTGTAAAGTGATTTCTGAAACATGTTGTCGACCTTTAAGTTATACCAAATCTGCAGTGTTCATATCAGGAGAAGCGAGTTTGTTGATCTGACGGAAAGAAGTTCAATGTCTGTCAGCAATGACGACATTTTGAGATTTGATTCATAGTTGTAAAGTGCCGGATTCAGACCTGTGCTCGGTGACCCGCTGTCCCGATTGACCGTGCTCTTGCCTATCCTGAGTCCACTACCGACTCCTTTTTATCCTTCCATATTCACTACCGCCCTCTTATCCGTTGGAATTTCTTTTTGTCCGCGACATTGAGAATATCGTTCGAGAAGTCAGTAATAATGCTGATGCACACTTAGGCCTTCTGAACAAAGTGGTATTATGTATTATGGTACCCTGTAAGCTGGTGGGTGGTCACCAAAATTTCTAAGGAATGTATTGCTTCCATCTCCATATCAGAACTCATTTCTACTCTGAAAATGCAGGCAACATGACCAACTACACACTGATATTATGCAGAAATCCACATTATAATTGGCAAGCAACGTGGTAACGTCTGTCGATAAGACTCATTGGTGAGTTGAGTTTTTTGCTTTCTTTGGACAGAAATATTCTGTCGAAAATCGTATCCCAGATTCGTAATATTTCAAAGTACTGTTAACATTTAATCAATAGAATGTATGGTGTCATATCTTTGAGAGTACCTTATTGGAAAGGGTTGCAAATCAATTCAATTATCTACTGACTGAGAAACAAAACCAGAATTGACTTGAACACGAGACTGGCCTCGACTGGACACTGCGCAACAGGCGGCATCACCAGTCGCTATTTAGTAACTATGTCACATGCTGTTCGGTGAAAAGTCATACGATAAAAGAACGCCTTGTATAATACAGATAAATGTATTAGGCCAAGTAATGTCAGGTTATGTTGGATTATTTCGTGTTAGTTCTGGCTAGTACGGGTTAGTTCGGTCGTGTTGGGTCGAGTATGGTCGTGTTCTGTCGTGCTAGGACGGGTTTGGTCGGGTTAGTTCGGTCGTGTTCGGTCGAGTAAGATCGTGTTCTGTCGTGCTAGGACGGGTTGGGTCGGGTTAGTTCGGTCGTGTTGGGTCGAGTAAGGTCGTGTTCTGTCGTGCTAGGACGGGTTGGGTCGGGTTAGTTCGGTTGTGTTGGGTCGAGTAAGGTCGTGTTCTGTCGTGCTAGGACGGGTTGGGTCGGTTTACGTTGCCTTATGTCGGTTGAGGTCAATTTATGTTCTGTTAAGTTAAGTTCGTTTACTTTTGATTAGGTTACGTTGTTTTAGGTTAGATTATGTCAGCATTCCCTCTAAGCTGCGCGGCTGCGCGACCGCGCAGTAACTGAAATGCTCCCGCGCACACTGAATTGTTGCCGCGCAGCTGGAATTTTTTCAATTTTCATCGTAAATATTCTTATTAAGCATATTACCAAATACTTCTAAAGTGCCGCGCAGTCGTCAGGTCGTGTAAAAATTTCCTGCTCAGAGCAGAAGCAGGTCCGCTCAAGTGTAAAAAAAATATTAGAGGGAACGTTGGATTACGTTGTGTTAAATCGGGTTAGGTCAAGTGAGGTTAGGTTACGTTACGTTAAGTTCGTATTTTATTTATTTATTATTTGTTTGTGTGTTTATTGGCTTGTTTATGTATATAGACCTTACTTTGTTGGAGTACATTCCTAAATTTCTTGCATAAGCTTTTTTTTTATAAAATATTAACTATTTAATGCTTCGAATTCATCTTAATGGCTGTATATTGAGGTTTGTGCTTATACCTCACAATAAGCATTTCTCTTCTGCGTAATAAAACCACAATATTATTATTGTGTAGGAAAATAATCGCTACGTATAAGAAGACAAAAATGCGAGCCTAATGCATGGGCCAAATGCAAATTTTTATGACGTTAAAGTATGTAGTACATTCGTTAACCGTTGCGGTTTAAGGGGTTGAGAGAATGAAGTCAGGTTTTACACAAGGAGGATAAAGAGCATTGAGCGAAGAACAAATTAATGGGCAGAAGGCTAGAAGAACTGGCAAGTAGCCCACACTTAAGTGAGCGGATCGTTGGAGGGACATGAAACATGGTGGATACGCAACCAAAGTATCTGGGCTGGTGTCCTGAAATAAAAGCAAAAGGAACTTGGAAAGACGAAGAATAGAATACGGAATGACGCTTTTAGAATACGCCGCAAAGAGTGGGCGGAATTTGTCCTCGAACTGACAGAGATATGTCTGGTTGGGCAGCGACGTCCTATTCTGCTATAGACCAGTTATTTTAACTTCGCTTGTGAATGCCGAGTAAATGTGCAGAGTCCAAAGATACTTTATTAGCTTCAACCACAGCAGTTGCTATACTGAGGACACGGAAAAGTGTCTAATGCGTGCCAGGGTGAAGGGCGCTGATGGAGTCATGTTGTTTGCCTGTCCTTGTACTCTCCTCCAACCCGTGTTTTCTACATCAACCAGCCCAAAGCGTTTGTGAATATAGAAGGTTATCGCATGGTTACAAATACCAACATTTGTGTCAACAGATTTTTAGAAGCCTAGAAGGGAAGGTAGGCAAGTACGTGGGGGGGGGGGATGTAAATGATCGAGCATAACGTTGAGATTGTTACAAGACATGTGACTTCTTTTGCTGGCCTCATTATAGTGCCGTTCCTTGCTTTGCTGGGCACGTGTGAAGGATGTGAGGGTTTACAAGTTAGTCAATTTAAGCATTTGCTTCCTATAAATTTTAACAACGTAAATCAGCCCTGAGTTAATACTGACCCGTACTCGGTGGAAAGCGTAATGGACAGAATAAACTGGAACTTACAGAAACAAATAGATGATTCATGTGGATGAGAACTTTAGGTAATTAATACTTTAAAGACAAAAATTTACCTGATTTATTTTAACGGTGCAGATCCCAGTGACCACCAGATCTAAGGCGTAGGTCTTCGGCCGAGCGCTTGCTGGGATCGTGGGTTCGAATCCCACCGGGGGTATGGATGTTTGTCTCTTATGAGTGTTTGTATTATCAGGCGCAGGTCTCTGCGACGGGCCGATCCCTCGTCCAGAGGGGTCCTACCGACTGTGGTGTGTGTCTGAATGTGATAAAGTGAAAATAAACAACCTCGACACCTGCTGTATGTAGGTAGAAGAGGTGAGGACTACGAAACGAAACGATATTTTAACGATTCTCTTCGTACCGCGCAGTAAACACCCTCAGTCTCGATTATAAAAACCAGCCAGTTAATGCAGTACAGGGAAAAAATCGCTGTTTGTTCGGAGATCCATACAAAACACATAAATACACTGTGTGGGCAGAACGTAGAATTTGTGAACGTTAAACTGGCGGTAGGTAAAGTAACCACTGGGCTTCAAGCCCAAGGTTGGGCTGTCCCGGCCTATTTTGCACAAACCTAACCTAACCTAACCTAACGTAATCGATGACTTATTTTGGTCAAGATTGCAGTCTCCTGGGATGTTACACCGTCCCGACTGGTAAATATTTAACTGTTAAATATTTATCTTTCGACACAACATAACGTCTCAACACTTCATCAAAACACATTTGAGGACCTTAAATAAGGTTATTATCACAACACTGGGATCCTAGGGTTGCAAGCACAGCCAGGCCAGTATCCCTTAAAGCACCCTTGTAACTACCACTTACTTTAAATTAACAATTTAAAGACGAAGCGTATCTGTTTTATATAAGGACTCAGTGCGTACCGCGCTGTAAACACTCTCCACTTCGGTTATAAAAACCAGTCTCTTAATGTTTTATAAGGCAAAAGTTGCTGTTTGTTCTGAGATCCGTACAAAACACATAAACGCAATGTGGGCACCACGTAGAATTTTTTAATGTTAAACCTGGTCATATGTAAAGTCACCGCTAGGCTTTAAAGGGTTAAAATTCTTTGTCCTTTGCCCAGACAGTGTGTGTGTGTGTTGTGTTATTCTCAGAACAAGGATCGGTTACTTCCGCGTTCAATATAAGACTGAAACGGAAAGGCATTGTGCTAGATTGGAGGTTCCGACAGGGATGTTGATGGTGGTTCAGATACTGTGGGATTTTAAGACGTTTCTTTGGTGAATAGTTCTAATATATACGGAAAGACGCGGAGTAACAGGTCGACATATATCGTGCTTTTTGTAAGGCAGGAACTGGATTTTGAAATAGTACGAAGTGCTTCGAAGTATTAATATCTTGAGTAGAAGGAATCCTATAACAGTAGCTGGCACAGGAAGATAGCCCCACACGTCTAAATTTCGCAGTGTGTTTTCATAATGCCTAGGCTAGTCTTATACCGGTATCAATAGGATACTCAAATCCAGAATGCAGGGATGGGCGGGACATGTAACACGAATGGTAAGTTGAAAAATTCATACAAAATTACAGTCGTAAGATCTGAAGTCACAAGCTGATGTAGAGGTGAGGATAATATTAGAATGGATCTTACAGAGTTGGGGGTTTTGACTTGATTGATGTTTCTGTAGATAGGACCCAGCGGATTTTTTTTTTGCTAATACATCCTGTTTAAATAAAGACTGGGAATTTCTTGGTCAGATTGAGGACTATATAGCGTGTTAAAAAATAAATCAGCTCCATGGAGCTATTTTTCCATTTATGTGTATTTATTCGTTGCTTTTATGACATAAGCATACGTGAAGTTACTTAAATGCAATCTATTTTCTTTTCTTTTATTTTTAAGACCAACATCAAATGTGACAATATATGTTGAAAGCGAAAAGCCCTAATGCCATGTGTGTCTGCAAACAAATAACATTCAGCAGTCAGCTGCGAAAGAATTGCCTTACACTCCTGTGGCTGATATTATACGTACAAAGTCAAAGACCAAAGTTCACACTTGCAAGTAACTGTTACGGGGGCTACGAATGGAGGCATGTACAGTAAAACAAGTGGGGTCGCGGTGGCGCAGTTGGTTGAGGCACTGCACTACAAACCGGCAGGTCGCGGGTTCGATTCCCGATGATGTCATTGGAATTTTTCATTGACATAATTCTGTCGGTCGCACTATGGTCCTGGGGTCGACTCAGCCTGTAACAGAAATGAGTACCAGGAATATTTCCTGGGGGGTAAACGCGGCCGGTGCATATGGCTGACAACCTTACCACCTTCACGTGCCGATTGTCTAGAAATCTGGGAGCCTCAACCTCCTGGAAACCTGTGGCCCTGTCCAGACCTTTTTTACAGTAAAACAAGTAATGCACTTGAATATTGTTATCTTGTGGGATGTGATTCCTTGTAAACTAGGAGAAACTCACTGACGTGTCGCGCTGACCCCGCTGCCTGAAGACGGGGGCACGAGATTCTTCCGAAACATCGGTAAATTTCTACTGGACTACACGACGTCATATTACTTAGTAGTTACCTCCGTGAGGCCTTCAAACCCCACATAGGAGACAGAAACATTCAATTTGTAGGGTTATTTTCACCCCTTGAGCCATAGGCGCATAGTAATACATGTGAATATACAGTAGAAGTACCAGCAAATGCGTATAAGTACATTGAAATTATTTTATACACATAACGAGCTGCTACATGTTTCGACCAACTATGTGGCCATCGTCATGGAGGTAAAATACAAAGGATAACTACACTAAGTGTACAGAATGAAGTAACAGAAGTATCAATAAACTATCATACAAAGCTTCAAGGTAAGGTAAAGGTAAAGGTAAAGCAGTCCCATTACAGGCCTGGACAGATCCTGAGGGTTCCAGGAGGTTCAGGCTGCCAGATTTCTAGACAGTCGGCAATGAAGGTGGTAAGATTGTCAGCCTTACGCACCGGCCGCGTTTACCTCCCAGTAAATATTCCTGGTACACATTTCTGTTAGAGGCTGAGTCGACCCCAGGACCACAGTGCGACCGGAAGGATTATGTCTATGAAAAACTCCATTTCCACCACCGCGTGGCACCCCAAACTGTCGTATTAAGTACATGTGAAATTAAGGTTTTGTGTGAAAACACAAAATTCCTTACGTCATTTTCGTATTTTGTTTACATACACAGCCGATCCCAGTGGCCACGCGGTCTAAGGCGTAGGTCTGAGGCCAAGCGCTGACTGGGATTGTGGGTTCGAATCCCACCAGGGGCATGAATGTTTGTCTCTTGTGAGTGTTTGTGTTGTCAGGTACGGGTCTCTGCGACGGGCCGATCCCTCGTCCAGAGGAGACCTACCGACTGTGAGGTGTGTCTGAGTGTGATCAAGTGAAAATAAACAACCTCTTCCACCTACTGTGAGTAGGTAGAAGAGGGAAGGACTACGAAACGAACGAGTGTTTACATACACAACTGCAGCGAGTTCAGAAGTATCGAAATATGTTTCAGTAGCGTTTTGCTCGAAGGAGTCTTTTAATTATATCGGAACGGCCCTTATTCATGCGACGGTCAGATAAAGAGAGCTGCTTCCACTGTAAATCATGTCCAGGAGACGCGCCTTATATCGCTAATTAACGCGGGCATGCATCATCATTTGGAGGTGAGGGGGCGGAACGCCTTGAGTCGCCATTCGACAGGTTTTCGGCCGAGAAGTACTTTTTATTTCTTGTTACATTTTGTTATTTAATAATTCGTTTTGGGTTGGCTTACGGCGACGTGTTAGAGAACGTACACTCAGAGACAAGGCCGCATCGGTCACTGTCTGAGTCAGGCATGAATGATACCGACCGTGTTGATGGCCTGTGATCAAAGCTAAGTGTACAGAATCTATGTCCTGGTCTTGAAGTCATGTGTTTTGCATGGATCTCAGAATAAGCAGTGGTAATTTCCCTCTACAGCCGATCCCAGCGGCTGCGCTGTCTAAGGCGTTGGTCTGCGGCAGTTCGCTTACTGAGATTGTGGGTTCGAATCCCTCCAGGGGCATGGATGTCTGTCTGTTTCTTGTGAGTGTTGTGTGTTGTCAGATAGAAGGCTCTGCGTGGGACTTATCATTCGACCAGAGGAGTCCTACCGAGTGTGGTGTGTCTGAGTGTCTCTGTGAAGCGTCAATAATGAGGAGGTCCACTGGAGGCTGTCGTGCCAGAAAAAAAATCCCTATACGTCATTAACGGATTGGGTCTTAGGCATATTTTGAGAAGTAAACAAGAACTCCTTACGTGGAGACCACGTCCGTCCGTCTGTCTACCTGTGACGTAGTATCAGCAACTAAACCGTTTGGCGGACTTTCATGAAATTAGGCATTGAACTTCTTTACAAAAGTTATCGTGTATTTGCTAATTTCGTGAAAATTGGCTAAGTGACAGCCATACTTTATTAACCTTTTAAAGCCTAGCGGTAACTTTACGTACCACCAGATTTAACATTAAAAAATTCTACGTGGTGCCCACATTGCGTTTATGTGTTTTGTACGGATCTCAGAACAAACAGCAACTTTTGCCTTATAAAACATTAAGAGATTGGTTTTTATAACCGAAGTGGAGAGTGTTTACAGCGCGGTACGCACTGAGTCCTTATATAAAACAGACGCGCTTCGTCTTTAAAGGGTTAAGGGCGTAATTGCAAAATTCCTGTGGGAACATCGAATTCACAGCGTCATCTGGTTTCGCAAAGGAAGCTGTCGGAAGTAAATCATTGACTTCTTAGCTATGATGGATAAGTACCTAGTCTGTGTAGAGAATGAGAGAGGCTAGTTTATAACAGAGTCTAACTCGGTTATAACGTCATGAAGGGCGCTGAATAGTTATGTCGTTATACATGAGTGTTGTTCTAACCGAGGAACGTAATGTTATGGTTAAAAGTGAGGAATATATTGGTACCACAGAATATATGGCGCTACAAAATAGGTGTCGTATAAACTGATGTCGTTATAACCGGGTTAAACTCTGTTTCCCTGGGGCAGAATGTTTCCATTGTATAGTGCAATGACTATACTGCTGATCCAGAAAGGATTGACATAAGAGGGTAGCATGGTAGCAAAATGCACCTTCCAACGTACACACCGTCTTACCACGCACACACGCATCGACACACACACACACACACACACTTACATACAAGTCACGCCCTACTCTCAAAGACGCTCCGACTGCCAAATATAATATAGAATTATAATACACACGAAAGCAAACTAAACACCCTGAGGCAAGACAAGTTTCCAGCAGCTAATTCTTCTTCTTCTCCTTTATTCTGCTGCTTCGTTTACCTGCAGCTATTATAATGAAGAAAGTCAGCAGAAGTCTGCAGGAAAGTGCTGCACTCTAGCGCCTTCCGGTGTCTCAGCTGATTATCAGCAGTCGAACGGTTATGCTTCCGGTTCCTGACCATCATTACCTTTCAACAGAAGCTCAATAATTAAAGAATGTGCCGGCGTAGCTCAGTCAGTGCAGTGTTTAGGCTGTGATCTCGACCGAGGAATCGTGCGTCGATTCACGACAGTGATACTGATGCTTTACTTTGACACTGCGCCCCAAACCACCACTGGAGGCGTATCTAACCTCATCCTATTCGTACCACTGGCTCTTCCCCGGGGCTAAAGCAGCCTGGATATTAAGCCAGCCAACCACGTATATCTAGTGGCGAGTTTGAGAATTACTGGGGTACTTCTAGCCTTACGTCTTTATGGCCTCTCGCTTAATTCATTGAGTATAGTTAAAACTTTTATATTAAATCTTCAAAGCTCAATGGTAAATTTATGTACCCCCAGGTTTAACATTAAACATTCTACGTTCTGCCCACACAGTGTATTTACGTGTTTTGCATGAATCTCAGAGCAAACAGCGATTATTTCTCCATACGGCATTAACTGTTTGCGTTTTATAACTGGGATGGAGTGTGTTTACTGCGCGGTACGAACTGAATATTGAATATAATTCAGGTTAGTCTCAGTTTTTAAAGGCCGTGCCATGACTCCGGCGGTTAGTCGCCAGTCTGTCATCGCGGAGGCCCGCGTTTGATCGCAGGTAAACTCATGTGAGATTTGTGGTGGGCAAAGTGGCATTGGCACAAGTTTTTCTCTGAGTACTTCGGTTTTTTCACTGTCAGTATCATTTCACCAATTCCCCATACTCGTCTTCACATATATGATGCTGTTACCATAACGAGAAGTGAGCGAAGCTTGTGAACCTTCCAAAAAGCAATATTCTTTCGGAAGTCGGAGACCATTGGATAGAAAAATGCTTTCACTTAGTCTTTCAGCGTTGTCAGTGCGTGACGTGTTGTGACGTGCCCGATACAGTGCGCCACTTGATCCATTTCTTTTCTCAATGTCCTCACATGTCGTTAGTGAGACCATCCTTCGCTTGTTGGTCTCCTATCCCAGGGTCGGACGCGAACATCACCAAAATGGAGCAGGAGTGCCTCTCATTAAACTGAGACATTAACTTTCTCAGATGACATTCCCAGTCTCTGGCACACGCTCCAAACAACATATTCTTAATAACTCAAATCTTGTAGTTATTTAATGTTAGATTTACTACATGTTTCGGCTTCACAAGGCCGTTATTAGCTACTTATATTTATAAAAAAGTTGAGAAAATTGTGTGTGGCACCACAACATTCACGAGTAAGGTTGAGATCTCCTTTTAAAGGAAGTTTGGAAGTTTAAAAATGTTTTGATGTTTTTAATTGAATTCTTATCAAAATGTGGATAACCTCCTCTAAATATGTGAACATTTGTTTTAAATTCGTACTCCTTTTGAAAAATACGTTTTGATTTTTTTGTCTTCCCATATGCAGATATAAATAAGTTTTCAACTGACTTTGGCAACGTTGAATAACATCTTGGAGTATTTCATTTACCGTAAAATATTTCTTTATTTTTGCTTACGCTGAAAATGTGAAATCTGATGCAAAACCTGACATCAGCGACTGTTACCTCCGTCCTACGCTACGTTCTTGGGAAAGCAGAGGGATTTATTTGTACAGGTTCTGCAGTCCATTATTCTGCAGCGTGCAACGTTGTGCCAGTAGGTAGACGATGTAGGATAGCACATATAAAATATCATAAGATAATAGCTACTGGGGTGGAGAAAAGGGAGCCCACCCTCCCACTCCACCTACAGGAGCACCTGTAACCGGTTCTGTCTTTCTCTCTTTGGAGCTATTGCCTGTCTGTGTAATGATTCCTAGCAGAACCCAAAATCTTATTTTTCACAAAGCAGCTGCTGCGGTCAACAGAAATAAATAGAAAAAAGCGAAGAAAGAACAGGAGATAGAAGGATCAGAGAAAGAGACAGATGATGACCGACAGCTCAGTTGTTACGTGTGGTATAATCTCGGGCGATGCTGTAACAAACTGTGTCACAGAAATCATGACTTTGGCTTTAAGGTAACTTGCTGTGGAACACGTCAGCCGTGACTGTCTGTCCGTCCATAGAACTTTGCTACTGACTTACTAAACGCACTCGAAATGCACAGACCTCGACTTGTCATTCCAAGCTGGTAGCACAACAGAAGATTTGGGAGCAGGGTGGCGAGGAGGTCAACGTAAATCATCAACATATTATTATAAAGATAAAACGATAATCAGCAAACAGACTGCTATATTACTGCAACACTAATTAACCGTACAGGTTCAATTAACCCTTTCAAGACGAAGCGTATCTGTTTTATGTAGGGACTCAGTGCGTACCGCGCTGTAAACACTCTCTACTTCGGTTACAAAAACCAGTCTCTTAATGTTTTATAAGGCAAAAGTTGCTGTTTGTTCTGAGATCCGTACAAAACACATAAACGCAATGTGGGCACCAAGTAGAATTTTTTAATGTTAAACCTGGTGGTACGTAAAGTTACCGCTAGGCTTTAAAAGGTTAAAACAGTGAGCACCGTGACTCACTGTCTGACCGAAATTCGAATCCGGGAAATACCAAATACGAAAGAGGAGTGCTAAGCATTACACTTTGGGTAGTGTAATGCGATACGAAAGGGTAATATTCCACATGCATTTTAGACGCGTTCGCAAAATTGCTAAAAGCCACTATTAGCTTCATCGTGTCTGTCTGTCCGTCCGCATGGAACAACTCTGCCCCCACAGGACGGATTTTCATGAATTTGATATTTAAGTATTTTTCTAAAATCTGTCGAAAAAATTCATTTTTAATTAAATCTCATGAGAATAATGGGTACTCTACATGAACACGTGTGTACATTTATGATATATCGCTCAATTCTTCCTATAACGAGAAATGTTTCAGACCAAAGTTGCAGAGAATATAAAAACACACATTTTGTGTTCAATAACTTTTTTCCTAAAATCGTGCCATTTATGAGATAATGTGGAAAAATATGGTAAATCCGGAGAGGCCACAGCTAATATAATACGGCGCATGCGCTTTGCATGCTGGATAACTAAGACGACAGACACACACACATACACACACACACACACACACACACACACTAAGAATATATAGTACTTATTGTTCCTGTTGTCAAGACGGAGTGTGTCTACTACGCGGTACGAATTGAACCTTCAAATATTCAGGTTATGTTCTGTCTTCAAAGGTTAATAAATTCCAGTAGCAGTTAGTTTATACGTAAATAAACCACTAGACAGTGCTGGGGAATTTAAACGAACTGTTGAGCTGTTGTGGAACGAATTGTGATCCCGTAATGCGGAGCAACATACCCATTAAGCAAAATGCAAACTGTGAATATGGATGGAAAATGAAGCGTTATTGTACTTAAAAATTAGGAATACGTGACCTGCATGCTTGCCCTGTTTGAAACGTGTTTGTGTTGCAGAGTGGAAGTCAAAATCTTGTGTACGGATTTCAGTGGATGTTCAAACTGTTATCAGCATTCACCGTCGATTGTACAACAGTACTCAAAATATCCTGCACTACAAGCCAGAAGGTCGCAGGTTCGATTCCCTATTGAGTTATTGAGACATTTCATTGACTTAGTCCTTTCGGTCGCATTATGGCCCTGCGTTCGACTCAGCCCCTAACAGAAGTGAGTACCAGGGGTATATCCTGGGGGTAAAGGCGGCCGGTGCCTAGGGCTGACAGCCTTACTACCTTCATGGTAGATTTACCTGTACCATGGAATTTGACCGATTAAAAATGTATGTAAAATTCTCATTTATCTCACTACAAAACGTACATTAGATTTCATTTACTCACTACTGTGAGCACTCTTCATGTTTATTCAGTGCGTTTAACCCTTTAAAGACGAAGCGTATCTGTTTTATATAAGGACTCAGTGCGTACCGCGCTGTAAACACTCTCCACTTCGGTTATAAAAACCAGTCTCTTAATGTTTTATAAGGCAAAAGTTGCTGTTTGTTCTGAGATCCGTACAAAACACATAAACGCAATGTGGGCACCACGTAGAATTTTTTAATGTTAAACCTGGTCGTATGTAAAGTTACCGCTAGGCTTTAAAAGGTTAAGCTCTAAATTACGTATGCTGTGAATATGGAGATACTCTGCTGTGTGACGCCTTAATTTGCTAGGTAAATGCAAATATTTCGGTAGATGTATCTGCATCTAAGTGCAAGTAAATACATTCCAAAATATTATAACATTAATCTGCAAATGAAGCTGTATTAGAGGCTGGATTTTTCTGCTTAACCGGTGCGTTCAGCATTTTGGAATTGTTTAGTTCGGGCTCCTTTTAGCATTTGGAAATAGTCTATGATTATGCCTGACTTGAGGCTTCCACCGCGGTGTGAGGTCTTCGCTCTTTTGGGACGTTACGCAGCGTTTATTGGTAGTTAGTTACAGACGTGTTGGTACCATCTCCAAGAGTCATTTCGTTTCGTAGTCCTCACCTCTTCTACTTGTTCACAGCAGGTGTCGAGGTTGTTTATTTTCACTTGGTCACAGTCAGACACACGCCACAGTCGGTAGGACTCCTCTGGACGAGGGATCGGCCCGTCGCAAAGACCTCTACCTGACAACACAAACACTGTACAAGAGACAAACATCCATGCCTCCGGTGGGATTCGAACCCGCAATCCCAGCAAGCGCTCGGCCTCAGACCTACGCCTTAGACCGCGCGGCCACCAGGATCAGCCTCCAAGAGTCAAGCAGTCGGAAAAGAATTCTTCTTGGACTGATGTCCCGAAACGTCGGCAACTAACTTAATAAACGCCGCGCAGAATCCCAGAACATCGACGACTTCAGTCTGTGATTACTTTATCGGCATGTTACTTTCCTTTGCAGTAATATAATTAGCCACAAATGTTAAAAATTAACTCGTACTCCTACGTTATTGGTATCGCAAGGTTACTGCTGTGTGCTGAACTGCTGACCGGTGTTTGTCTCTCATCTCCAGATTATTGATGGGGTACAGGAGAACAGCATGGCTCTTTGTGTTGGAGACTACCGTTATTAGTACATAGCGCTGTTCGTAAATGCGTTACAATGGAGGCAAGGCGCCGCTGTCTCTTTGAGTATGCTAGCTGCACATAACCATCAATTATTAAGTCAAAGAATTGAAGGTCAAATAAATAAAACACACAGACCTCTGTCGATACCTGAAGGGCGCACGAAGATGTTCTTGCACATTCTGTAGAATGGTAAGGACGTCATAACAGAAAACTCTAATTACAGTACGTAAAGTTTTTTAAATTTTCGAGTCCTGAAAGCTGCCTAATTGGATGGTCTGTATAAAATTAGAGACCAACAGATGCACAAATATATAAAACACTTTCACATCACTGTTATGCCTTTCTACCTGACATGTTTCGACGTCTATACGACATCATCATCAGGGATATTATACCAAGGTGTTCACATAAACCGTATATCACCTTGTAGGGTATGAACAATATATCATATATTACTGTCAAGATAATGGTTACACCCATCGGATTGTGTGGTAACCGCAGAAGTAAAATTATTAGCCCTTTAAAGACGAAGCTTATCTGCTTTATATAAGGACTCAGTGCGTACCGCGCTGTAAACACTCTACACTTCAGCTATAAAAACCAGTCTCTTAATGTTTTATAAGGCAAAAGTTGCTGTTTGTTCTGAGATCCGTACAAAACACATAAACGCAATGTGGGCACCACGTAGAATTTTTTAATGTTAAACCTGGTGGTACGTAAAGTTACCGCTAGGCTTTAAAAGGTTAGAGATGCATGTATGTCACAGTTGATTACGTTGTCTTTAAAACCTATTAAAATCTTAAAAACTAGTGAAATCACTGTGAGTTAGCGTCCTGTAACACCGTCACTAAACCATCTCAATAGTTAAGAATAGTCATGTAAAATATTATAATGCGCTGTGCAACTGTCTTCAAAGAACACAACCGCAGTCATCAAAACTGTATATCAGTACGCTGGAATGTGTGCGTGGGTGTGTGTAGTTATTGCAAACACTGCAACGCATAGAGACGCGTCGGTGGTGTGTTTTGTTGCTAAGAGGCTGGTAAACGAATCCATTAAGGGGAAGATAGTAGTACTTTGAAATTCTTCGAAACCGAAATTTCATATGAATATTATATAGAGGACGGTTACCGAAATTTTCGCTGGAACATGCCATTGAATGAAATTTAACAATATCAATGTACCACCAAATTTTAAATACTTTTACTTACTTAGTCCTTCCCTCTTCTACCTACTTGTCCACAGTAGGTGTCGAGGGGTTTTGTGATTTCACTTGATCACACTCGAACACACACCACAGTCGGTAGGACTCCTCTGGACGAGGGATCGGCCTGTCGCAGAGACCGCTACCTGACAACAAAAACACTGTACAAAAGACAAACATCCATGCCCCCGGTGGGATTCGAACCCACTATCCCAGCAAGCGCTCGGCCGCAGACCTACGCCTTAGACCGCGCGGCCACTGGGATGGGCCAAATTTTAAATAAGGAAGCTGAAATTGGAAAGACCGGCTTACAGCGGCGATCAGTTATATGATGTTGCAAGCAACGCTGTGTGTTAGCAAATATACGCTGCTTGTATTTTATTTATTTTTTTAGATTGTTAATCTCTTTTATATTTCATTTTTCTTATTAAGGCCGCTTCAGCGAAAATGGTTGGCGTACCAGTAGTGGATAGCGAACCACAGTTTGAAAAACCATGATTTAGATATGGATATTGATGTACCAACTTATGCACCTTTTTATTATCACTAATTATTATCCCCCAACATGTTTCGGTGCCGTAAGTCGCCATCATCAGGGGGCGGCTTAACGTGCAATTCACTCAGTCATCCATATGGTGCGGGATCAGAACACTCCTGCTAACTAATTCACTCTGTCACATTCAGACCACTGATTTCATTCATAGTACACACATATATCGTAGTGTTCACTTACCTGGGCTAAATATTATCAAATGGTGTCTTGTACACTTGTCTTTAACGTTGTTTCAAATTTTTTTCACTCATGGTTAAAATTAGTAAAATCGGGTTTTTTAGTTAATTGCTTGGTTAATTTTTAGTTTTTTAGTTAATTAGTGAGTATAAGTGTTCTGATCGCGCACCATATGGATGACTGAGTTAACCTCACGTTAAGCGGCCCCCTGATGATGGCGACTTACGGCACCGAAACATGTGTCGGGAGATAATAATTAGTGATAATAAAAAGGTGCATGAGGCCGATCCCAGTGGCCGCGCGGTCTAAGGCGTAGGTCTGCGGCCGAGTGCTTGCTGGGATCGTGGGTTCGAATCCCGGGGGGGGGGGGGACATGGATGTTTGTCTCTTGTGAGTGTTTGTGTTGTCAGGTAGAGGTCTCTGGGACGGGCCGATCCCTCGTCCAGAGGGGTCCTACCGACTGTGGTGTGTGTCTGAATGTGATCAAATGAAAACACAAAAGCCCTCGACACCTGCTGTGAACAAGTAGGTAGAAGGGGGAAGGATTACAATACGACGAAAAGGTGCCTTAGTTGGTATATCAATATCCATATACCAGAAAATGCTCGGTGCTAACAACATGAAGTTCATGATTCAGATGTTAATTTCTTATCTTAGAGGGGGAAAAAACATGTTCTGTAACAGAGACCAGTCGTTTATTGCTGTTTGTGGGACTAATCACCCTTGACAGCGAGATTCGTAGGAAGCAGTTTGGTATATTTTTCGCAGAATGCAGAATTTTTGAGCGGTGAAGCACTTTATGCATACAGGGTGACGTAAAAGTTACTTGATAATGGTAGCAACACGTGGAACATGGAGGGTCAAGTGTCTTTTGCGCCACCGTGTGTAATAGCAACTGGGCCTTAAACGGTCAGTATTCACTATTGCTCCAGCTTCGTAATGCAGTTGAGTACGAAGCGACGAAATAATACTGCAATAATGATATTAATTATATAATTATTAGCCCGCTGTAATGATAGCTATTTAATTTGGGGCTTCACACAGCGTCACATTTCGGCGTAGCATTACCTTGACATATATCCTGAGTACAATCCTTTGAAGAAAAGTTGAAATTAAGAATAATTTTGTTGTTGAACTCTGATGACCTGCTTTATGCAATATGTGATTATTCGCTAGCAAGAAATGTTTATTTATGTTTAAATGTCTAGTAGACGGACAGAGAGCAACTGCATGAAAAGAGATGATTTTTTGAGGAGCTAATGGTAGCTCAGCTATTCAGAAACTGTCCGTTTTAATGCGTTTACCTTGATCAAAAGAGTATGCTTCTGGTGCCTAACCTGAGCGACATAAAACCAATACACACCCAGACACTCTCCTTTTTGTAAGATCTGTCTTAACCCTTTAAATTCTAGTGATTTATTTTCCACCAGGTTTAACACAGAGAAATTCCAAATTATGCCTGTAGTGTGTATGAGTGTGTTTTCTAGGTATCTCAGAACAAACAGCGACTATTTCCCTTTACAGAATTAACTTACTGTTTTTATACCAGAGGCGGAATGTGTTCACAGCGCGGTACGAGCTGAATTTTTAAATATAACTCGGGTTAATTTTGTGTATTTAAACAGATGCTCTTGTATACTTCCATAACTGTGGTCTTCTACGAACTGAACTTTGCAACATATTTCAAGTCAGTATTAATGTTTAAAGGGTTAACCTTTACCTCTCATTTACGCTTACGTATTCCAAATACTGTCTTCGGTTCAGGATTTCTGGACAAAACTCCATGCAGTTCTCGTGTGTTTCAGTCAAGCGACCGAAAGGAATGTTGCCGTAAAGATTTGACAGTATTTTAGCATCTTCCTGACAATCACCTATAATGACTGATGGTTTGTGATTTTACTCAGTTCTTCCAGATAAATGCCAGGATAGTTACTTGAATAGATAAAGACCATGCCGTTTAAAATCCATCCCAGTTTATCTTTCGTCAGTCATCCAGACTGCATAGGACATATATATTGTATAGATTATTATATATAATAATATACATTAATTATATTATATTATATTAATATATCATTATTATGTATAATATATTACACATAATATATATTGTAAGTTATGTGATCGTATCGATGCTATAGACTATTGTATAGAAAAATCACATCAACCGTACGTGCTGCATAACGCATCCCATTTCGATCGTCTTTCATTTTACCATAGCAACTAAGACAGAAGATTGTGACGAGAGATAGTTATGTCTAGTGCTCTTAACTGCAGACAGTGAACTTACTAATGGCGCCATAAGTAGGACCTGCTACACGGCAATAGATGTAGAACTGAAATTACTATTTAAGATTATGACTTTTAATTTTGCGAGTGGTGATTTTGCATCTCCAAGAAGTCAAATTAGTTTGTAACCGAGAGAAACCCTGCAGGAGCATCGGGCAGTAATAATGGTAGAGAGGTGGAATGTGGCTAATGATAAGTAGGGGAGTGTTGCACAAGAACACAGGAATGGGGACTGTACACTGCCTTGAGGCACTTAGCACCATTCAGGATTTCCACAAGTCATTGCCATTCTTGGACGGTCCGAACAGACCTAGAACAGAGACGGTCGGCGGGTCATATAAAGTACTGGGGGCACACGCATATTTATGCATGCGAGTGTGTAAATGTTCCATTTATTGCTACTCTTTGTGCTTGGAGGAAATTAGTGGGACATTATGAACATGAGGTAACAAATTTTCAACTCATCTAATCAGAGTGTGATCCTAAGGCACTTTTCCTTAAACCTTTGAAGTTTGAAATTCATTCAGCAATACCTACAAAATTATTTCGCACTTTACAAAAAAACGCACTGCGTCTGCATTAGAAGGATCACGTAATAAAAGGTGAAGTCTTCCCTGTCCACGCCATGAAAGCGTATAGAAGGAATAGAGGTATAGCGCCACTCATTCTTAACCTCAGAACTAGATGAAGGTGAGTGGCCAACTTCACCCCCCGGCCGCCTTACCCCCGGGAAAGACGCCGGTACCCGCTGCATAGCATGCTGCGTGAGCCCCACAGCCGATCTGGAAGTTTCAGACATGACAAAAATCTGTTGTGTCTACCTGGGTTCGAGCCCCGGATAGTCCAGCTCGCTGCCAAGTCACTATACTGACTGAGCTATCCCGGCAACACAAAGACAAAATCGTTGATATTATTTAGAGAAATATATGTTCAAATTTTATGAGAATTACAAACACTGTAACACAATTTGTTCGCACAATTTAGGGGTTTTTTTGTTGAAGCAGGTGGTGTAGTTAGTGAACTGCGTGCTTTAAAATGACAACATGAATTTAATCTTACCTCTAAGTAAACTGTGTTCCTAACGTACATGTGCGTATAAATACTTAATTTATACATATTCTCTGTGATATTAACATTGGACCACTGGACGGTTTAAACGTTTTGTCAGGTATAATCGAGAAATCGGCTCGCTTGTTCTTTTCATATTTGATGTTTGACAACAGAAAGTACATTTCTTCCACCGTCTGTCGAAACGGTAAGATAGTAATATAATGTGATCAACAGTGCAGACTGACACAACTATTGCATTACAAGAACACTAACTTTTATTCTACAAAACTGCTACATCTTCGACCCAATCGGATCATCATCAGCTTTGTAAAATGTATAAAAGGAGCCTAGTCGTATGCCATTACAATTACCAATACACATCTCACAAACCTTATGGTAAGCCGATCGGGTCCAAACACGTAACATTTAATAGAAAAAAGTTCTTTTTGTAATAAAATATATGTGTTAGACTCCATTATTTGTTATATTATTAATGCATGAAACAACAGAATGTCTTCCATTACGACTTCAAAATAAATTTCAACATTCCATTAACTGAATTTTCTAATCTGCTACAGAAATATTTAAGCAAAAGTCGACAGACGGACTTTCCCAAACATTGATTTGAGCCTTCCGCCGCGATGTTGATGAGATCTGTCCTCTTCTGGGAGATTACGCAGCGTCGTGTGTTAATCGTTTGCCGACGTTTCGGGATAACGTTTCGGTCCCAACTTCAAGGGTCTTACCATTGAATATGGGACAAATACGTTGTCCCGAAACGTCGGTAAACGATTACCACACGATGCTGCGTAATCTCCCAGAAGTGCGCATGTCCCAAACATTTTTAAAATCAATTATTAACCCTTTAAAGACGAAGAGTATCTGTTTTATATAAGGACTCAGTGCGTACCGATCTGTAAACACTCTCCACTCCGGTTATAAAAACCAATCTCTTAATGTTTTATAAGGCAAAAGTTGCTGTTTGTTCTGAGATCCGTACAAAACTCATAAACGCAATGTGGGCACCACGTGGAATTTTTTAATGTTAAACCTGGTGGTACGTAAAGTTACCGCTAGGCTTTAAAAGGTTAATGAAACTACGCGATATTTCCCAACAGCGCCACTGCGCTACGTCTGTTCGAGTCTATAGTAAAGGTTTCAGCTTTTTCATACTGCGATCATTCGTAGGGCGGAACTTGAAGTGCCGGTCCAGACAATATCTAGCTGACCAAGAAACCGGTTGTCCACATTTCAGTTGCAGTTAAATGCTTATAAACTTGTCCTTCAAACCTCAGTTTTTGCTTCATTCTTGGTTGGACATCAGTGTGTCAGGTTGAGACAAAACCCTGCCTGGGATGGTGAGGTTAGCAGTGCTATGTAGGAGGACTGGTCGAGTCAGCGTACTGTTAGTAACGCAGTGGTCGCAATACGTACCACCTTTCGCACAAAAAGTCTCTATATATCAGTGAAACAGAACACCGTCAAAACAAACTAAAATTTTATTGAAAAGCAGTACCTTATTTTCAATATGCTGCATGTAACTTCCATAATGGGATACCATCAGGCTTTGTATAAAGTATAAAAATAGGGTCTAACTCGGTTATAACGTCATGAAAGTGACTGAATATTTTGTATCCTTGTAACCGAGGATTATAATGTTATGGTTAACAGCGAGAAATTAACCTTTTAAAGCCTAGCGGTAACTTTACGTACCGCCACGTTTAACATTAAAAAATTCTACGTGGTACTCACATTGCGTTTATGTGTTTTGTACGGATCTCAGAACAAACAGCAACTTTTGCCTTATAAAACATTAAGAGACTGGTTTTTATAACTGAAGTGGAGAGTGTTTACAGATCGGTACGCACTGAGTCCTTATATAAAACAGATACGTTTCGTCTTTAAAGGGTTAATTGGTACCACAGAATATCTGACGCTATAGACGAGGTGTCGCGTAAACCGATGTCGTTATAATCGGGTTCGACCTATATAAAAAGAATTGGGTGGTATTACGTATTTTTATATATTTACACAGCCTCATGATATTCCATTATGGCCGAAACGTGTAGCATGTAGAAATAACGGTACTGTTTTTCTTGAAATTGGTAGTTGTGTTTTACGGGGTTTTGTTTTAGTGATATGTACAAAGCACAACGTGATGTCACGTATTAAGGTTATATCTATACACTTCGTCCAAAGAGTATGATTCTCATACCAAGGACGATGGTCTCCCTAACGATCGTAATTGACTTCGTGATCGAGAGGTGGTGTGTTTACTGTTCGGTACGGAGTAAAGTTTTATATATTCTTTAGGTGGGCTTAGGCGGTTAGTCGCCGGCCTGCCATCACAGAGGACCGGGTTAGTTTCCAAGTCAGTCCGTGTGAGATTTTTGGTGGACAAAAGTGGCACTGGCACAGGTTTTTGTCTGAGTACTTGGGGTTTACCCTGTCAGTGTGATTTAACCCGTGCTCCATACTCATCTGCACCTACATGTTGCTCTTACTGCTAGGCCAAATGGGCGAAACCTGGGTACCTTACAAAAAACAATGCTCTTTCAGAAAGCGGGGAACATTGGATAGAAAAGCACTTTCACTTCGCATATTTATAAGGCAGTGCTGTGGGCATGGGAGGTCCGGATTTCTTCCCGGGTCGGTCCGTGTAATACATGTTTGTAGTGGGCAAAGCGGCACTGCGACAGGTTTTTCCCCGAGTACGTCTGCTGTCCCCTGCCAGTATCATTCTACAAACTCTACATACGCCTGTTTATTTAACCTTTTAAAGCCTAGCGGTAACTTTACGTACGACCAGGTTTAACATCAAAAAATTCTACGTGGTGCCCACATTGCGTTTATGTGTTTTGTACGGATCTCAGAACAAACAGCAACTTTTGCCTTATAAAACATTAAGAGATTGGTTTTTATAACCGAAGTGGAGAGTGTTTACAGCGCGGTACGCACTGAGTCCTTATATAAAGCAGATGCGCTTCGTCTTTAAAGGGTTAAATACTACACTTATCAGAAGGACAAGAGGGCGGAGCCTCTTAAATTTCTCAAAAAAAAAGTTTACTCTTAAGAATGTCCGAAAGTCGGTGAGAAATGGCAAGGAAGATACGTTCACATTTCGGCTCACGAGGCTATGGGAATAGTCCCACGTATTGGTAACTGTGACTGGTTAAATAATTACTAAGGAATTATTCGTTTATTTTATGATGATTTTTCAATTCCATATGTTATGTATTTCCGAACGGTGATGTGATTGGTGAATGATGAATGAGGAAGATATAATAGGCTTATGTTAAGCCACAGTTTAGGTGAATGGACTGAAAAAAAAACACGAAAAACAATCAGAAAAGCCGGCTGCTTTACCGAGATTCGAACCCCGAAAACCAGACAGTGCTGATCATTCTGTCTGATTGGTCTGAGTCCTGTATCTGACAGGAGCAGCATATTGCAGTACAGTATCCTTCGCCTGCGTTAGAAACCTGTCACACAGCCCAACCATGTCTGACATGGCTTCCAAGAACTCATTGATTTCTGTTCTTGGATACTCTCGAACGATGATGAGAAGTCTGTGAAACCAGAAAACGATTTATTAACAAACGTGCTTCTATATAAGGCTTGCTCTTATATCGTTAGGTATGATATAAAGTAGTAATGGTTAGGAGCAGACGATTGCAATAATATAATGCATGCTTGGATCAGTATCACAGAGTGTATTTTTTGCCGAAAGTCTTCTGACCAGGAGAAGCGTTTTTGCTTAGAGCCCAATGTTGTTCCATCAGGTTTAGTGTAAACGTAACCGTTTTTCTACAATGCTGCAAGTTAGCTACTGCAGTTATGTATTATTAAGGAAGTTTGTTTTTAATAACTGGCCTTTGAAATTTTAAACTTCAAGTGACTGGGTTGGTATTTAAATTTTAGCGCATGGTTTATGAAAAACGTATTATGTGAACAAAATAAGACAACATTGTGAAATAAATGGCATTTTGTGGGAAATAAAACACAGATTATGCAGCCTGTCTTAAAAATTCAGTAAATTTTCTTTGTTGTCTAAATATATAAAGTGAATTTATAGGTTTGTTTTGTACGTGCGTTCAGGTATTTGAACGTAGGCCATTTAAAGGTTAAAGCTCCTTATGATGTTATTTAAGTAAGGAATTTTTTTCAGAAATGCATTTATCTTTTCCATAGGAAATCAAGTGTCACTCTATATCATTAGCTGTGTCCACAGTAGACTAACATTAGAAACACCAGTGTGACTGCAGAAACTTCAAAGTCGCCGCAGGGAATACCTCAAACCTGACATAGTAACGGACACGTGAAACAGATAACAGAAACGTAATGTGTCATTGCTGTTTTAGTGTATCAGATTTCGCTGATACCTGTCCAATAGCATCGAAATGGGATAGGCGGACTGACAGAGGGGCACAAACGAACGCCTGTCCTGTCTTTCGTTCGTGCAAACAATGCAAGCTGTCAAGAAACATCCCAGTCCGACAGTCTCTTCTTGAGGATCTAATTAAAGTTAATCTACTGAAGAAATTCTCGTAGTTATAGAAAGCTAATCTTCGTTGCCGTCTTCAAAACAGCCCGCCGCGTTATTTACCTTTTAAAGCCTAGCGGTAACTTTACGTACCACCAAGTTTAACATTCAAAAATTCTACGTGGTGCCCACATTGCGTTTATGTGTTTTGTACGGATCTCAGAACAAACAGCAACTTTTGCCTTATAAAACATTAAGACATTGGTTTTTATAACCGAAGTGGAGAGTGTTTACAGCGCGGTACGAGCTGAGTCCTTACGTAAAACAGATTACCTTTCGCCTTTAAAGGGTTAATTTACTTTAAATAGTTGCGCTTCTTTTCAAAGAAATGGAAAGAAATCCCACGGCTCGGCTCCCCGCCCCCGCCCCCCCGCCCCCTACAGTATATTCCCCATATTCCTGTTCAGCCTTCCGAATATTCGGATTCGTACGAATTTTGAGTATTTGTCACCACGTGATATCATTCGCTAACGACAGGCGTTTTGGGTTGCATGGCTTTGATCAGAGCTTTCGGAGGGAAATACAATAGCATGTACATATCCGCAATCGTATATTTTGCATTGTTCACACTGTGCATTGTTGATAATCAAATGGACTGAGTATTGTGATGCCGAATCTTATCCATCACCACAGTCCGTGGGAGCCCTTTGTGTGGCCGCAGACAGCGTATGCATCAAGGCCGTTCAGTTTTATGTTGTGAAGATTCGATGCAGATTTGAAGAACATTTAACACCTACACACCCCACTGACGCCTGTGCCCCCCCGTAGCAGTGATTAGGGTAACAGATTATTTTGAATTTTATTTTATGGTCTACAACTGATCACGGGCAGATCAAAGCCAGGAAGAAGCTGAATGAAATATTAAGATTACAGTGATGGCCACAGGGACATACATGCATAGGAACAGCCGACATATTTAGCGTTATTGCACTGCTGAACACCATAGTGCAGAACATGTTTATATATGTATATGTATATATATTTGTGTGTGTGTGTGTGTGTGTGTGTGTGTGTGTGTGTGTGTGTGTGTGTTCAACGCAACTTGTGGCGAAGTATAGAGGGCGGCGACGAATACAAAAAAAATGGTAGGGCATTTTTGTTCACGGATTATCATGGGCGCTAAGTGAGGGTGGTGATATATCGGGGTTTAATTTTGTGTCTTATATGTGCGTGTTTGTGTGTGTGTGAGTGTGTAATGACCAGTGTGCAAGACAACTTTCTGCTGAAGTTCTTTTAATTAATTATTACGGAGAGGTAACGTAATGGGATTACTTCTACAAAAAAGAATTATGGAAATTTGGTTTAATTATTTCAAGCAGATAAATAATGTAGTCGAAGCTGTTTTCCCATTTACTTACACATACAGACGCTGTGTTATTTTGGAATCGCTCTCAATTTTTAGGGGCATTTGCAAAGAGAATAGCGACTACTGCCTTCGCCATTCGTCTCTCCCCGCCTGTCAACATGAAACAGTGCCAACCCTACCTGAAGGGAATTTTGCGTTATTAATTTCCGTGCATATGATTAATACAACAAAACCAAGCCAAGGTATGTATAATAAACAATAATATTGTGCATAAGCTGGCTCTGTTTTGTTACACTACCTGAAGGATTTTCGTGAAATTCATATTTGTAATGTTTATAAAAATGTGTCGATAGACTCCAATTTTTTATAAAAAGAATAAAAATAACAGACACTTTACATACGGAAATACGTACATTTTTCTGTTTGGCCTGCATAAGCCAGACAGTTTTCTCTGTGGCATTCGAAGTAATGTCTAAGGTAAACGTGAAAATCTTAACTGCGTATACGTATCGCCTTTTACGAGTCAGGTACGCGAATTGGGATACCTCGCGCTTTGTGAGATAATTGTAGGAGACACACTGCCTCACCTTTTCCAAAAAAAAAAAAAGAGTTACAGAAGTACGATATTTGGACATTTACAAAATCAGTACAAGAATTAAAGCATAAACCAGAGAGGCCTGAGAAATATGATTTGTACGTAATGCATCATCCCACAAGAAAAATCTAAGGAAGTATTGATTGCATTCTCATTGCATTGAAAATATTCACAGATCATAGCAACAATAATCTCTAATTATTTGTTTGTAAGTCTTGGTCTGTCCCGTTCTCCCATTTATATTTAGTTATTTAACCAGACAACGAATTGGGATATTTTGTGATACTTGAGTCATTAAGCAAAAGGTTTCCTAGGATTTGATATCGTGTACTTTCGCAGATACTGACCAGTGTTTCGGAGGTATTTGTAGATTCACTGTCCAGGATAGGAGATCTATGCCAAAGCACCTTCTATGTGGCATGATTAAAAATTCACTTGCCGGCTAGGGGTTAGTTAAAAGCTTCATTTTTGAGACGGATGTAAACAGTTTGGGATGAACAGTAAGATATAATGCGAAAAGTTTTTCGTGATGACAGAAGCACAAGGGAGAGATGTAGTCATTTCTTTAAAGGAAATGTACATAAATATACGCCCTTTATATATATGGACACATGTTAGTTTTCCAGCAGTGTATTGGCGATTAGAGAGAGAGAGAGAAGAGAATTCAGTCCGTGCTTTTTAGGCAGGCCAATTGTCGCTACAGTTTCCCAGAGTAACTGAGGAAAGGCATTAAACATTTCAATAAAATTGTCACCCGTAGTTTCGAATATGATTTGGACGTGGCTAATATGAAAACATTGTGCTTTTGTGCGGTGTTCTTATGTGCACTGTTATGGCATCGTAACAAACTGTTGTGTGTTCGTAGTACCGTGTTTAATATTATCTCTGAAGTGTGACGCGGCTTCACTGTTTTCTGGGTCGTGACAAATCGTCATCTGCTACATCGACATGATTCTGCCCTGAAAATGAAGGCAGCACATTCATCCGAAGTATTGTTGTTTACCAAAATACAAGGCGTTACATTCCAAAATATATAACTTAGAAGTATATAAATATTTCCCAAAAGCGGAGTGGACTTGCTGTGCCCTAGGATAATTGGAACCCGCAAGTATAAAAACAGGGAAACGTATTTTGAAGGGGGCGATTTCAAAATTTTACAATTTCAGCCGCATTGTCTGTCTTCATTCTGTATGTTGTTTATTGTTATGTGAGGGGGCGTGTCTGGAGATTCTGCAGTGCAAGCAGGTTGTTAGAATCGGTCGCGACAGGGGGGCCCACTCTTGCTGGCCGTTCAACCTCGTTTACGACTCGGCTGTTGGAGTGGGTGTGGCAGAGGAAGAGGCCGACAGTATCCTGGGGGCGCCTGTGAATTAGAGTGTACAAGGGGTTCCTTGAACCTGGCATAATGACTGTCATATTCGCTGGCAATTTGTTTCCCTTTCCGAAAGCATTACAATAAATCCAGGGAGACAGGGACTTGAGCCAGCAAAGCCAACTTATCTGTGTCCTATAAACTTAACTCCATGCAACAGCCATTCTTGGGACATTCTTACAAGCTGAACAACTTACAAAATCTGCATCCTTTTATGGGAACCTGTCATTCACTATAACATTCAACCATATATTTTCACCATGTACTCTAGTTTTACCAAAAAATAGATTCTACAATGTACACATTCATGGATAACAGATATATCTGTTATGTAGCTTCTCCTATAGTGTGTGTGTGTTTAGATACACAGAAACCTTAGTAGTCGCTAGTAAGGAGACTGGTCTAGAAGTAAATGCTGCTGAAACTAGGTACAGTATGTGGCCATGTCTCGTGAACAGAATGCAGGAAAAAATCACAACATGAGGATAGATAATAAATCCTTTGACAGAGAGGAACAGTTCAAATATTCGGGAACAACCATAACAAAACAAGTTCCATTTATGAAGAAATTAAGAACAGATTGAAGTCAGGGATGCTTGCTATCATTCGGTGCGGAATCTTTTGTCTTCCAGTTTGCCATCCGAAAATACAAACATTAAAATATGCAGAACTATAATTTTGCCTGTTGTTTTGTATGGGTACGAAACTTGGTCTCTCACACTGAGGGAAGAACATAAGCTGAGGATGTTCGAGAATAGGGTGCTGGGGAAGATATTGGGGCCTAAAAGAGACATGAGTGGAGAAGACTGCGTAACGAGGAGCTTCATAATCTGTACTCTTCACCAAATATTATACAGGAATCAAATCAAGAAGAATGAGATGGGTGACGTGTGGCGGTATGGGGGGCAGAAGACGTGCATGCAGAGTTTTGGTGGGGAAACCTGATGGAAAGAGACCATTTGGGAGACCTAGGCGTAGATATGAGGTTAATATTAAAATGGATCTTCAAGAAGTATGATGGGGGGCATGGACTGGATTGATCTGGCTTAGGTTAGGGAAAGGTGGCGGGCGCTTATGAATGTTCTAATGAACATTCGGATTCCGTAATATGGGGGGAATTTATTGACTAGCTGAGAACTGTTAACGTTTCAAGAAGGACTCTGCTCCATGGAGTTAGTTAGTTACACGTTTTGGCCTTCTCGGCCGCCTTGCATATACCGTTTTAACACTACAGCAAGGTTCTCGGCACTATTACAGACTCTGCCTTCTTACGTAATTTCAGCCTACGCAATTTCAGACTTACGCAGTTTTATAGACTATAAAATAATGACGTAAATTTTTTGAAACGCGCGGCGATTTTCAGTGTGGCGAATTATTCTCAACGTATTCATAAAGCAGTAATTTTTTCAGATTTCATTTTTGAAAATGTCTATTAACACTTTCATAACAACGATTAGTAACTGATTTTTGTGAAGTTTTATTGTTAATGTAAAATTATTGTTGTTAAATGAAAATGATATCGATAAAAATCGATTTACGACACTTTTATGTATACGTCGTTTACGTATCGGAAACCTTTATTATGTATTTCTGATCCAGAAATGAAAAAAGAGTAATAATAATAATAATAATAATAATAATAATAATAATAACCACAGCAAAAACAACAGAAGCGACGATTTAAATTCAGCGTAACTTCCAATAATTTTGATTTTATTACGCAAGTTGTATAAACTCCGTTAAGTTATAAAATTAAGAAATTATTAACCTGACTGTTTTGCCGAAATTCAATAGACACGATGGCAGGAGAACAACAAAGACCGATGTTGATCTAGTTTATGAATAATATATGAGCGTTCTGTAACAGCATATGTTACTGGAAAATGAACAGTTGCCTAAAACTAATTATATCACGGGAATATTTTTGTTTAGTTTCAAAACACTGCTCGTTGCGCAGCAGGTTATTTCCTATTTACACTCACGCGATGATGACGCTGCAAACGTAAATACGTACAACGGGTGGGCAATGAGTAGTGAATTCAAACTGCTGACCTGTGCAGATTTCAGGGCGAACTGATTTCTGTTCAACTGCTGAGGCTTTAAGACGGGCGACTTGGGGTTGTATGGAGGTGACTGTGAAGTGGATTTTCTTCTGGAATACGACGCCGTGTAGTCGGGCAGATATTTACCAGACTTTACGGTATCACGTCCCAGGACACTGTTGTTCTAAGCTCATACTGCTTGTGAAGAGGGTGCGCACTGACAACAGAAAGAAATGTGGTAAATGGAGGTAAAAACTCTAAAGGGTAAGTCAGACCTTTTGTGCGTGCAGAATATTTCTCTCTTAATTTGTTTCTGGTTTACATAAAAACCCCGCGAGTAACTCATGTAATGTAGTGTAAAGGAGAAAACCACTTGACAGGTCTAGGTGTAGACGGTAGGATAATATTAATAGCAACGTTAAAGAAGCAGAAAGGGACGGCGTGAACTGCAGTCATGGGCATTAAGATGGGGTAAGTAGTGGGTAATAACATGAAATGCGGAGAATTGCTAGACTGTCTGAGGAACTGTTAGTTTGCCAGGATGGACTGTGCTGCACAGAGTGAGTGAGTGAGTGAGTGAGTGAGTGAGTGAGTGAGTGAGTGAGTGAGTGAGTGGGTGAGTGAGTGAGTGAGTGAGTGAGTGAGTGAGTGGGTGAGTGAGTGGGTGAGTGAGTGAGTGAGTGAGTGAGTGAGTGGGTGAGTGAGTGAGTGAGTGGGTGAGTGAGTGAGTGAGTGAGTGAGTGAGTGAGTGGGTGAGTGAGTGAGTGAGTGGGTGAGTGAGTGAGTGAGTGAGTGAGTGGGTGAGTGGGTGAGTGAGTGAGTGAGTGAGTGAGTGAGTGAGTGAGTGAGTGAGTGGGTGAGTGAGTGAGTGAGTGAGTGAGTGAGTGAGTGAGTGAATTAGTTTGTGAGTGAGTGAGTTGAGTGAATGAGTGAATTAGTTAGTTAGTCAGTCAGTCAGTCAGTCAGTTAGTCAGTCAGTCAGTCAGTCAGTTAGTCAGTCAGTCAGTCAGTCAGTTAGTCAGTCAGTCAGTTAGTTAGTTAGTTAGTTAGTTAGTTAGTTAGTTAGTTAGTCAGTCAGTCAGCTAGCTAGCTAGCTAAGTGGTTGTTTGGTTGGTTGGTTGGTTGGTTGGTTGGTTGGTTGGTTGGTTGGTTGGTTGGTTGGTTGGTTGGTTCGTTCGTTCGTTCGTTCGTTGATTGGTTGGTTGATTGGTTGGTCGGTCAGTCAGTCAGTCAGTCAGTCAGTCTTTTTTTTCATGGCTGAACAGCCGCTAGTGAGCCTAGGCTTCCTCATTATCGAAGCTTCACGATCACACTCAGACACACCACACTCGGTAGGACTCCTCTGGACGGGTGATCAGCCCGATGCTGAGACCTCTACCTGACAACACACAACATCCACAAGAGACAGACATCCATGCCCCCGACGGGATTCGAACCCACAATACCAGCATTGAGCGGCCAGACTCACTCAGCCTTAGACCGCGTGGCCGCTGGGATCGGCAATTAACTAGTTATTTAGTTAAAAGGCGAAGGTGATTAATAAATTTATGCTGGTGTCAAGTAGACTAGTCGTTTCCAAATTTGAGGTACCATCGGGGCAATAGCCTGGATGGTCTGAGGAAAACCAGAAGACAAATCTAAGTTATGTATGCGGTGTTCCTACCAAGATTCGAACGAAACAACGCCCAGACATGAAGCAGCAATGCAAGAAACTACTCCTATATTCGGTGTGTCAGAATAACACTGCAACACTGTATTCAGTTGTCGGGACACTCCACTCCGCCGCGCGTGTTGGCGGTCAGTCGAGTGGTCTAGGTTAATAAGATACACCAGCCGACAGGAAGTGCAGCTTCTAATTGTCAGATAAAATGATGACAGTGTAGTAACGCCAAGTTTTCAACATGAGGTCAGCTTTACAGTAGACAGGTCATTGTTTCTGGTTTGTGTTCGACATTGCCCGTATTCAGACCCCAATCCCAGCACCAGCTATCTTGATTGAGCGTGTTTTGGGTCTTATTTGTCCCCCACCCCCCTGCTTTCAAACCCTTTCCATTGTGTCACTCATCAGTCGTCCCAATCATTCGACGTTATTAACGATTTGAGAGCGTCGTTAAGAAAACCACGTAAAAAATGCAATAAATATTTAAAATAATATTTAAGAAATAAGTAAGTAGTAAAATAACGTACATAAAATAATTACGTGCCTCGCTTAGTAATTACGACAGCCTAAACTTTTTAACGGTCCTCATTAACCATTAATTTGCCGACCTCGGTCTCCTGTACAGACCTTTAATTTTTCACGTGGTGCCGGCCTCTGCGCGACGTACTGACGTGAGTGCTTTTAAGGTTACTATAAATTAAAAACCCCTCCCTCTTGGGCAGTATTCGAAATTTAAAAGCCAGCGTCAAAGGAGGGTTAATTAAACGGTAATATTTTGGGTTGAACGCTGAAGATTTTGGCAGGATATTTCTTTTCGAAACGTTGGTATCAATTGATAGGTCTACATGGTACTAAAATGAGAGAGATCATAAAGTGACCACTAACTCCATGGAGAGAAAGCCTTCTTGAGAAGCTAACAGTTTTTCAGCTAGTCAAGAAATTCCCCGCATTTTATGGAACCCAGACGTTCAATACCGCTTTCACAACAGCCCGCCATCTCTCCCTATCCTGAGCCAGCTCAATCCAGTCCATGGTCCCTCCCACGTCTTGAAAATCCATTTTAATATTATCCTCCCATCTACACCTGGGTCTCCCAAGTGGTCTCCTTCCCTCAGGTCTCCCCACCAAAATCCTGTATGCACCTCTCTTTTCCCCCATACGTGCTACATGCCCCGCCCATCTCATTCTTCTCGATTTTATTACCCGAATAATATTTGGTGATGAACACAGGTCATTAAGTTCCTCGTTATGTAGTGTTCTCCACTGCCCCGTCATCTGGTCCCTCTTAGGCCCAAATATCCTCCTCAGCACCCTATTCTCGAACACCCTCAGTCTTTGTTCCCTCCTCAGTGTGAGAATAAAGTGACCACACCTTGCTATTAACACTTCGAGTCTTATATCCGTGGTAATTATTTTGTCTCAAATATTGGGTGTTGTACAGCTTCTCTGTAAGAAATATATAGCTTTTTAGACCACAAAGTTTGAAAATCTCGTTATTAATAAGGAGCTCTCCTGTTGATAATTAATAACGTTACGTGTCCCAGACCCCGCCCTCTAAGTGATACTGCAGTGAGTCTTTCTTATGGAACTGTTTGAAGTGTGTAATTGAATCAGTGCACTGTAAAATATCTAACGTCCTGCCAAGCCTATATTTACTCCCGCGGTGCTATTGATCAACTTTGAGTAGAGTCAAACAAGTAGTTTATAGAGTGCTGCAAACGAGTCACGTGGGCCCCACAGCGTCTGAACCATAAACGAAAATAAGAAAGGAAACTGATATTAGTAATTAATATATCGTTAGAGTCTATGAGTCATTCCATCCTATTCATTTAAGACCTACTTTAATATTATCCTCCCATCTACGCCTTGATCTTCCAAGTGGTCTCAACCTTCACTAAGCTATGCTTACTTTTTAAAAGTCGCTACTTATTAGAATGATCTTTACCATTTTATAATAAATTGTGAGGCGATCCAAAACGTTTAACTCCAGATATGGAATCGTATCAGACCTAAATAACTGTGTATAGCCTAGTGGTTACTTTTTGCACCGCTAGGTTTAACATTCAAAAATTCTTCCTGCCCACAGAGTGCATTTCTTTGTGTGGATCTCAGAACAAACAGTGATTATTTCAACATATGGTTTTAACTGATTGGCTATTATAAATTGCGACAGTGCGTGTTTACTGCGCGGTACGGGCTGAATATGTAAGTATAATTCATGTTAATTTTGGTCTTTAAAGTGTTAAAGAAGTTGTGTTTCTTTTGCTACCGTTTTTTTTTACACAACTTATTATCCCGTCGAAAAGAGTGCATAATGTCAGTTGTACCAACTTTAACTTCCATAATTCGTGTAATATTTGCGGTTTTCTTTACAGTGATGAATATACGAGTAAATATTACAGTTTTCTAGGATATGACAACCTGTAATTTGGTACATATAAACGGCAGGTTGTGCGGTACCAGTGACCAAAATCCGTATTCTTTACTGTAATCATTCATTACGTATTATTTCTTTCCATTCGATAAAACATTCTATGACTAAATCTTATGATAATTTGTTTCTTTTACAATATTAACCTCATTTTATAAAAAAACAAATGATTACTATCTGGATACGTTGAGTTATTGTCAAGTAATCCGGTTATATGGGCTAATTAGCATCTGTGAGATGACATTACGTAGATAAAAATGAACGGTGGGGGGGGGGGGGGAAGCTTGAGATGCGTAAGCTAACAGGTTTTTCTTGCCACCTCGGGCAGCCTTTTGGAGTGGCTGAGGGGAACAGCTACTATAAGACAAACATAAAAGGACTTGGTACTTGTTCCTAGTGAGCTACAAGGGGAATATTTCATTCGCTTAAGAAGCTGTTGGTACATGGTGTGATGACGTAACGATACCGTACATTTGATGACGTAATGATGACGTACAATTCTTGTAGTATTGAAATTAGCGTATTTTAGCATGGTGCATGGAAGATATTTGTTATCAAAATTAACCCTTTAAAGACGAAGCGTATCTGTTTTATATAAGGACTCAGTACGTACCGCGCTGTAAACACTCTCAACTTCGGTTATAAAAACCAATCTCTTAATGTTTTATAAGGCAAAAGTTGCTGTTTGTTCTGAGATCCGTACAAAACACATAAACGCAATGTGGACACCACGTAGAATTTTTTAATATTAAACCTGGTGGTATGTAAAGTTACCGCTAGGCTTTAAAAGGTTAGTGCAGAGAAATTCAGTTGTTCGTGTAGAAGTGACTGCGCGTAGCAGATTCACTTGAACATAAGTCGAATCTGAAGGGTCACTTAAAAATATTTTGTCTTAATGTGGGAAGGATCATATTTCCAACATGCAAGCTGTCTGTACAAGTATACAAGCTACTGAATTTGAGTTTTTATATTTGTGTTATTAAATAGTATGGAGTTCCCACAGCAACATTGACATCGTGGTCTGCACCTGAGGTTAATGTAAGACAGTATTAAGTTGCAGTGTCGCCGACCTTAAACAAATTCCTAAATGAATTCTTCGTCTTCCAGTTTCAGTATGATACTTCGTGTCTATGGCATAACGTAAAATTATCGTCTTTAACCCTCTTCTGTTTCGGTAGCTACGGGAGGAAATTCGCGACTCTTTGATTGGCTAATCCGAGTGAATACTTTCATTGTTTCTCTCAGCTGTTCCAGAAAAAAAAATCCAAAAGAACGAACTCGTATTTAGCAAAGACTGCTACATTTCATCCCATCCAGTGCATTTCTGTGCCCTAGGAATCAAAGTTGCTGTCTTAACCTTTTAAAGCCTAGCGGTAACTTTACGTACCGCCAGGTTTAACATTAAAAAATTCTACGTGGTGCCCACATTGCGTTTATGTGTTTTGTACGGATCTCAGAACAAACAGCAACTTTTGCCTTATAAAACATTAAGAGACTGGTTTTTATAACCGAAGTGGAGAGTGCTTACAGCGCGGTACGCACTGAGTCCTTATATAAAACAGATACGCTTCGTCTTTAAAGGGTTACTGGGCCCTATGAATCAGTGTTGCATAGTATGAGTCGCTAAAAAGTGCAGGAACATCCCTTCCATTCAGCGCTAGGTTTCTTCTGTTATTCTTAGTTATTATTATTATTATTATTATTATTATTATTAATGTGATGAATAAAAAGTGAATTTAGTTGTAGCTATTCTGCGGTTGTAATAGCTGTTTGTCTTTATTTCGTATTTTCTTCAATTAATGAATATTTTAAAGAAGTGTTATCGTGGTAAATTTTGGGTACCCCTGCTGTGAACGAGCGTTTGTAACAACGGGCTGAGCTCTTTATGTTTTAGCGAAATCAATGGAAGTTTAAAATTTTATATGTGAAAACACAATTATCGGATTTCCCGCTTGTTTGCACATGGCAAGTTATGCAGGACAGGCAAGCTATCTGGGAGGCAACTGCATGCGTTTGCTGTGGTAATGCCTTCAACAGCGATACTGTGTAGTGTGTTATACTGTATAACGGTGCTGTCAGTTGCTGGAATGGCTTATCTTCAGAGTCAGACGAGTGACTGAGTATGGAGCATTGGTGGAAAGTTACTGACAGGAAATAAACCGAAGTACCAGGGGGGAAAAAAAACCTGTGCCAATGCCACTTTGTCTACCACAAATTCCACCTTGATTGCCCTGGGGTTTTACCCGGTCGTCCGCGGTGAGAGGCCGACGTCTAACCACCTGAACCATGGCATGGACGGCCAAGGAAGATAAGATTTGAGGTTGTGAAGAACGATCTCTACTGGGATATGACGCCGTGCAGTTTGGTGTAAATCTATGAAATCTTCCCGTCCTAGAACGGAGGAAAGCGGGGACACTTCTTGCTTCTAGGAAGCTCTGGTGCAGTATATACGGCGTCAAATCTCAGATAAAGAGGTTGTTATGGAATGGGGAAAAAATCTGAAATTGCAATTGTTTCTTGCATTCAGCGTTAAGAACAGACTCTGTTGTCTTCAGTGTTGTTGTTTCCAGTGGCACCAACTTTACGAAGCAATATTTTCCGGTGGCGCAGTTGGTTGAGGCACAGCGCTACAAACCGGAAGGTCGCTGGTTCGATTCCCAATGGTGTCGTTGGAATTTTTCATTGACATAATCCTATCGGTCGCACTATGGCCCTGGGGTCGACTCAGCCTCTAACAGAAATGAGTACCAGGAATATTTCCTGTGGGGTAAATGCGGCCGGTGCTTAGGGCTGACAACCTTACCACCTTCAAGTGCCGATTGTCTAGAAATCTGGGAGCCTCAACCTCCTGGAACCCTCAGGGCCTGTCCAGGCCTGTAACGGGATTGCTTTACCGTTTTTACCTTATTTTCCGTTTCTGTATTCTCAGACTGAGGCGTATTATAGTTACAGTTGTTCCGTAAATACGACTGTGAAGGCAATTCGTGTGAAAGTTTTGAATCTGACGGCTCTGGAGATTCATATTGTGGGTTTTATGAAACCAGAATGTGCGGTGATGTAACCCAGAAAACCGAAACATAAAACAATTCGTAGTTCACTTGAAGAGCGTTTTAAATTTTTCTTCGATAATCAGTATAATTTATTTTTAGACAGACAGACCCGTATTTGGTAAACACATCCCATTTCCGCTTTGTTACTCAACTTTTGCTGTGTTGCAGATGAGGCCAGTCAAGTACTTTCCAAATTACTGTAGAGAGATTAAATTTTGTTTCTGTCATTTTTAAGTAAATTGTTTGTTGATAGAGAATGGCTAATATAAAATAATAGGAAAGACCTATCAGATATTTAAGTAATTTAATTAGAAATATTTCTGTATCGGATCAGGCTAAAGGACGTAGGCTCGTTGCTAAAAGTTTGAAGAAAAAGAACAGGATACTGAGAGTTTTGGGTCAAAAATTCTTAAAGCAAAATTCTATGTTAATGTAACGGAAATTAAAGCAACCGTACAGCACAACTTCGTTCACTATATATATATTTATTTATTTAGATATTTAATTACATAAAAGACACACTACATGTTTCGGCCTCGATTCGGTCATATTCATGTGCGAGTGACAGTGAACCCTTTAATACAAGTCAACCTCACTAAAATCCCTTAAACCACAGCGGTTAGTACACGTACCACGTGTTTCCATTTAAAAACTCTTTATTTCGCCCAGAGTATGTATTTATGTGTTCTTTGTAATTCTCGTAGTGAACAGAGATTGTTTCCATAACAGCATTAGCCGGCTGGCCTTTGTAACGGAGACTGTGGTGCAAGAAATAAGTCTGTGTGTGTGCCGTAGGTGAATTTTAGGTTTAAAGACGAAGCGTATCTGTTTTATATAAGGACTCAGTGCGTACCGCGCTGTAAACACTCTCCACTTCGGTTATAAAAACCAGTCTCTTAATGTTTTATAAGGCAAAAGTTGCTGTTTGTTCTGAGATCCGTACAAAACACATAAACGCAATGTGGGCACCACGTAGAATTTTTTAATGTTAAACTTGGTGGTACGTAAAGTTACCGCTAGGCTTTAAAGGGTTAATAAAGGAATGTTATCTGTGTGGAGGCGTATTTTCCTCCCGCGCTAAACACTGTAGCGGTAAGTTGACTTAGCCCGCTCTCGGGCTGAAGACAAACGGTCAAAAGAAGAGAATAGCAAAGAGAGAGAGCGAGAGACGTAGCATCATGAGGTCAAGTAAACCATGAGCGACGACTTGCCCCGGGGCCGTGGAAGACCCAGGGGCAGTGCCCGGCTGTTCCCACGGTGAAGATCCGACACTAAAGACCACAGGCGGCGGGGGAGTTGTACCCTAACCTGTTTCTGTCAGACGCAAGCATCTCGCGCACAAATCAGACGGAGGGACCCTAACGGCGGCAGTGAAACTGGTTTCATTAAAAGTGCGCCTGCCTCTGTCACTGTCGAGCTGGTTGCGGAAACTTTAGGGGAACATTTGCCTTACCTACCACGTTAAACAGAACTTCGCGGTCGGATGGGTAGTAATCGGAACATCCTGGGTTCAAATCCGGAGACGGTTCTTACTCAGGATTTCCTTGGCTTTTCTTCTGTTTAGCAAATGCTGGCTTATGACCTCACGACGGCTTCCTTCCGCATCCTTTCTCATTCATTATTCACTAACCGTCCTGCCTTTGCTACTTTTCATAGTCCTAGTCACTAGGGGCGCACCAAAGGGGGGCGGGGCCGCCAGGCTGCAGCCTCCCAAACCCCCCAAAACCGAAATGTAAAAAAATAAAGATTTTTTTAGATTTTGTGGTATCAAAAGTTTTACGTGATTTCCTCTTCAGCCGAAATCAGCCACTGAAATCAGCTGATGATTAGTATATTAGAATGTTGAAAATAAATTAACAAAATAAAAAAGAAGAAGCCGTGACTGAGTAATGGAACATGTACTTTTATTTGTGTGTATATAAATGCAGTTGCAAACAGTTTTATGTCGTGCTTCCAACATGATTTTTGTAACATAATTTTTTAAAATCAGACATAAATTGTATATAGCCTTAGGGTCAGCCCCCCCCCCCCAAGCGAAAAATTGTGGGTACGCAGCTTCGAGTCACTGACAGTGTTCTTAATTAAATAAACAACTATAATCGCGTTAAAATCTTCCATCTTTTTATCTCCTACCCAAAATACCCAATATTAACCCTTTAAAGACGAAGCGTATCTGTTTTACATAAGGACTCAGTGCGTACCGAGCTGTAAACACTCTCCACTTCGGTTATAAAATCCAATCTCTTAATGTTTTATAAGGCAAAAGTTGCTGTTTGTTCTGAGATCCGTACAAAACACATAAACGCAATGTGGGCGCCACGTAGAATTTTTTAATGTTAAACCTGGTCGTATGTAAAGTTACCGCTAGGCTTTAAAAGGTTGAAGTACAGCAATCGCTCCCAGATGGCGTATTCCAAGTGCCCTCTGTTTTGTGTGTTGGCTAACCGCGGTGTGCGCTCTTAGGCATTGTATGTGCCGTCAGTCGGGTTCCTGTATGTGCACAGCGTAAAGAAACCGCTGACTTCTGAACCGAATATTCCCTATTTGCTAAGGCCAGGGCTATAGTGTCGTCTTATGAAACCAGTTCCATAGCTTACAGACGACGGAAGCAACACTTCTTACTTTCACAAACATATAGTGACGCGCCTGTTATGTATTCAGCCAAGGAACGATAAAACTAGTTGCGTGATTTGAGGTTTCTGCCGCGGTGTAAATGAGATTTTCGCTCTTCTGGGATGTTACGAAGCATAGATCCGTAGTGGATTGCTTGAGCCTTGGAGATAGAACCGATAGGTTGTCCCGAAACGTCGGTAGCTAACTGCCAATCTACGCTGCGTAACGTCGCATAGGAGTGAAGACTTAAGAATAGTTACAAGAGTGTATTTATTCTTATTAATTTTACAGTCAAGTCCAAAATTTCGTTCTAGAAACATGTTTTTTTTTTGGCTACTAGTTTCTGCTCATCATCAGGCTGTAACAGAAACTAAAATTTGGAAAATTCCATACATTTTGTGAGTACGAGATTTCTCACATTTTACAATAGTAAATACATTAGAGATGTATATGGTAAAAAGAGGGACATCTCCTGCTTGAAAACATAGGCAGTTTTCCACGTTATATTTCCTGTTATGGCGTGATGCTGGCTGTGTCTGAGTATGATCGTGAAGCCTCGATAATGAGAGGCCCTGGCCCACTGGGGGCTGTTGCGCCATTGGGAAAAACTAACTAGCTAGCCAACTAACTAACTAACTAACTAACTAACTAACTAACTAACTAACTAGGTAACTACTAACTAAGTAGCTAGCTAGCTAGCTAGCTAAGTAACTAAGTAACTAACTAGCTAGCTAGCTAACTAACTAACTAAGTAAGTAACTAACACCATGAAGCAGAGTCCTTCTTGAGAAGCCTACAGTTCCGTAGCTATTCAACAAGTTCCCCGCATTGTGTGAAACGTGAAGTTTCATTACCGCGTTTGCAAGAGCCCACCACCTGCCCCTGTCTGGAGCCGTATCAATTAGAATAATGCATTATTTTGAGTTTTGATGTTGGCTGCTGAGAAAATCGACTGACACGTTATATTATTACACAGATGTCTGTGTGTGTGTGTGTGTGCTTGTGTGTGTGTGTGTGCGTGCTTGTGTGTGTGTGTGTGCTTGTGTGTGTGTGTGTGCTTGTGTGTGTGTGTGCTTGTGTGTGTGTGTGTGCTTGTGTGTGTGTGTGCTTGTGTGTGTGTGTGTGTGCGCTTGTGTGTGTGTGTGCGCTTGTGTGTGTGTGTGTGCTTGTGTGTGTGTGTGTGTGTGTGCTTGTGTGTGTGTGTGTGTGTGTGCGTTTGTGTGTGTGTGTGTGTGCGCTTGTGTGTGTGTGTGTGTGTGTGTGTGTGTAAAACACATGTAAGTCTGCCAAGTTCCTGAAACGTGCTACACCACCTTGTTCTTTATGGGGACCAATAGCAGCCAAATAGAGTTAGTCCCGATATGCTGTTTCCACCCGAGCCGTATAAATTACATGTAACAAGAAGCAGCCTGCTGCATGTGCTCACGCCAGCTTCGTGGTTCGTGAGGGGCTAAAAGTCGTGATTTTCACGTCCCTTCTTCTCCTACATTACGGAGCGAGGGGAATAAGAAAGTCGACAGCCTGGTTTTTGTAGTTTCTTTGTTGTTAGTTTCATTCATACAAGTTTCATTCATAAGTAAAATTTCATATTAACCATTTAAAGACGAAGCGTATCTGTTTTATATAAGGACTCAGTGCGTACCGCGCTGTAAACACTCTCCACCTCGGTTATAAAAACCAGTCTCTTAATGTTTTATAAGGCAAAAGTTGCTGTTTGTTCTGAGATCCGTACAAAACACATAAACGCAATGTGGGCACCACGTAGAATTTTTTAATGTTAAACCTGGTCGTACGTAAAGTTACCGCTAGGCTTTAAAAGGTTAAGGCAGCAACTTTGATTCCTAGGGCACAGAAACGGGCATTTAACATCACAAATCCTCGTTTGTTTATCGCAGGAAACACATACAGGGCCGTCGAATAGGACACGGTATTTGCCATGAAATCATTAATTTTGTGTCACAGAACACATGTGAACTGTCAGTTTTATTAGAGGTGAGTGATACCAGCTGGAAGGCTGAAGAAATCAAGGCAGAAATCGCAATTGTTGTGAAAAGCACCAACGAAATGCCACTCCATTCGCTTATGTGAAACTACGTCCTCTTTCTCTAAATGTTATTGAATACGAAGCGATCACACAATGAATATGTTTTGCATAGATCAAATATGACACATTATTTTGCTGGACGGTCCTGGTTTCGAATCCCAGTGTGGAAAATGGATTTTTCTCTTTTCCAAAATATCAAAACCGTCTCTGGGACCCGTCCTTCATCCTCTTCAATGGAAAGGTGAATTATTTGATGGGTGTAAAGCGGTCGGAGCATGAACGTCACCACTCATCTCCAACCAGTGCCGAAGTTAACAATAAGTAGATGTATACCTCCACTCCTCAACACGACTTCATGGCGTGGACAGGGACAATTTCCTGTCCCAGCAGGGACACAGACTTATCTCTTCCTCAGATAGTCCAGACAGACCCTGGGGCCGCACCGCTTCCTGTCCAATAAAAGTCACTTTCCGGTCGTAAGTTGTCCGTGTCACGAAGCTGAAATCTCACCCCTATTTATGCTGAAGATAAGAATGCGTGAAGCTGTACCTCCGCTCGTCCATACGTCTCCATATCGTCGTACTCGATTGTGTTTGTTTGTCCCACCGCCGGATGTGAACCGTCATTTTGTTCGTACAAAAATGTGCCCAAACGCGCGCGCACTTTGCTAACACTTGCCACCGTGCCATGTGTTAGCAAGTTGTTACTTATCGAACAAGAATACGGAAGCGGACACTTGCTGCTTTTTCGTTATATGTCCTAGACTTGGAAGATTTGGGTATACAGAGCTATAATTTTTCCTGTTGTTATGTGTGGGTATGATACTTGGTCTGTGAGCACTGAGAGAGGAACAAAGACTGAGGGTGTTCGAGAATAGGGTGCTGAGGAGGACATTTGGGCCTAACAGGAACGAGCTAACAGGGCAGTGGAGAAGACTACGTAACGGGAACTTAATTATCTATTGTCATCACCAAATATTGTTCGGGTGATTCAATCCAGAAGAATGAGATGAGCGGGGCATGTAGCACGTATAGCGGAAAGGAGAGGTGCATACAGGATTTTGGTAGGGAGACGTGAGGGAAGGAGACCACTTGGGAGACCCAAGCGTAGATGGGAGGACAATATTAAAATTGATCTTCAAGAAGTGGGATGGGGAATATGGACTGGATTGAGCTGGCTCAGGATAGGGACAGGTGGCGGGCTCTTGTGAATGCGGTAATGAACCTTCGGGTTCCACAAAATGCGGGGAATTTCTTGACTAGCGAAGGACCTGTTAGCTTCTCGAGAAGGATTCTGCTCCATGTAGTTAGTTATTTAGTTAGTTAGTTAGTTAGTTAGTTAGTTAGTTAGTTAGTTAGTTAGTTAGTTAGTTGGGTGGTTGGATGGTTGGTTGGTTATTTGGTTGTTGGTTGGTTAGTTAGTTAGTTGGTTGGTTAGTTAGTTAGTTAGTTAGTTAGTTAGTTAGTTAGTTAGTTAGTTAGTTAGTTAGTTAGTTAGTTAGTTGCTTGGTTGGTTGGATGGTTGGATGGTTGGTTGGTTGGTTGGTTGGTTGGTTGGTTGGTTGGTTGGTTGGTTGGTTGGTTGGTTGGTTGGTTGGTTGTCGGTTGGTTAGTTGGTTGGTTGGTTGGTTGGTTGGTTGGTTGGTTAGTTAGTTAGTTAGTTACTTAGTTAGTTAGTTAGTTAGTTAGTTGCTTGGTTGGTTGGATGGTTGGATGGTTGGTTGGTTGGTTGTTGGTTGGTTGGTTAGTTAGTTGGTTGGTTAGTTAGTTAGTTAATTAGTTAGTTATGTTCTAGCCTTGGCGTGATAAATATGAACAGAAATTGTTACTATATATACCATCTGCTTCGACATTAAGATATTATGCATTTTACCCAAGAGTGTATTTGTGTCAAATCACTATATTCAATCCAACAAAATGCACTATATTGTTTCCAAATGTATTAAATTACATCCTTTTGGTCAGTACAACCTCTTTCGATCTACTGTGGCATCATCATCGGGGATTCATATCAAAGTAACAGTTCACAAACCTGAGCTAGCAATCGATATACACATTAAAAATATATCAAAATCAGTCAACATGTAGGCGTGTTGTGTAATGGATCCTGGTGTACTGTGTTTTGGAGGCTGCCTTCGTATGTATGGAAGGGTAAGAAGTATAATAAATATAAAATATATATAATAAATATAAAATAATATGAAATATAAATATAAATAAATATAAAATATATAATAAATATAAAATAATATAAAATATAAATAAATATAAAATATATATAATAAATATAAATAAATATAAAATATATAATAAATATAAAATGATATAGAATACAAATATAAATAAATATAAAATATATATAATAACTATAAAATATAAATATAAATAAATATAAAATTTTGTCTGTGTATCGCACAACCCTCACCATAGACATCTATAATTTACCCTTACGGCGCTAAACATTGGGGCCTTGTAATGCAGATGGAGTTCACAGTGATGTATAAGCCGAACTGTTAAAAACTGGATTCATGAAATTCGAGCTTGAAAGGTTTCTTTTCCTTTTTAGCATTTTGTGTACATTTGCTGCAAATCAATTACAGGCACATCAATTAATCACATGCCCCAAAAGTTCTGCAAATGAAACGGGAATTCAAGTGCTCTACCCTGTGACGTAATCGTCAAGGCACTGAATCCATTTTCCAGGCACCTGACTCATCATCGAGTCCGCATGACGTTTTCCTGTTCACGCAACGTACAGCGGCTTAAGTACTATGTAAATATGTGTGTGTGTGTCTGTGTGTGTAAGTGCGTTGTTGACATAAGCTGATTCATTAGCTTCACACGTGACAACGTCATGTAGCGTTAGAATTTACTTCTGTGACTTTGTTAGAGCCTAAAGTGATTGTTGCAATTCCGTTACATTTAGGCGTGACTATTGTAAAGCCGGCAGGCTGACAAGCGACTACTTTAAGCTGATCAGTGCTGTTTTTTTAAATCGATTATATTTGAGAGTGGCCATTGTAAATCGGCTAATTATATTTAGATATGACTACTTGAAATCGGTTACAGTCAGAACCGTTTGTTGTATATCAGTTAGGTTATGGCATGACCTCATACAAATCGTTTAGGATAAAGCGTGACCCCTACAGATCGGTTAGGATAAGACGTAACCTCATATAAATCGCTTAGGATAAGGCGTGACCTCATACAAATCGGTTAGGATAAGGCGTGAACCCTATCATTCGGTTAGGAAAAGGCGTGACCCCTACAAATCAGTTAGGGTAAGGAGTGACCCCTACAAATCGGTTAGGATAAGGCGTGACCCCAACTCATCGGTTAGGATAAGGCGTGACCTCATATAAATCGCTTAGGGTAAGGCGTGACCTCATACAAATCGGTTATGATAAAGCGTGACCCCTACAAATCGGTTAGGATAAGGCGTGAACCCTATCATTTGGTTAGGAAAAGGCGTGACCCCTACACATCAGTTAGGATAAGGCGTAACCTCATATAAATCGCTTAGGATAAGGCGTGAACCCTATCATTCGGTTAGGAAAAGGCGTGACCCCTACAAATCAGTTAGGGTAAGGCGTGACCCCTACAAATCGGTTAGGATAAGGCGTGACCCCAACACATCGGTTAGGATAAGGCGTAACCTCATATAAATCGCTTAGGGTAAGGCGTGACCTCATACAAATCGGTTAGGATAAAGCGTGACCCCTACAAATCGGTTAGGATAAGGCGTGACCCCTACAGATGGGTTAGGATAAGGCCTAACCTCATATAAATCGCTTAGGATAAGGCGTGACCTCATACAAATCGGTTAGGATAAGGCGTGAGCCCTATCATTCGGTTAGGATAAGGCATGAACCCTACAAATCGGTTAGGATAAGGCCCGCAGCGTTTAACTGGAACCACAAGTTGCTGTGTTCTATAAACACGAATGCATAAAGTAATACTTCCACTTCAAACAAATCTTACTTCTTCCATGCAGACCGGCTGACCTCTGTTTACCAGCACACGAAATGCACCGTGCTTATACCACTGTGAGGCTTCAGGTACTTCTTGCTCCCCAAGTTCAGAGCTTCTGCTGTAGCAGTTTCTGCTATGACGTCTTCCGAACACAACATTTCCACACGTGTCACTTCCCTGTGCCCAGAGTTCCTTGTATATCACTCTCCACACAAAGACTCGTCACAACACTTCGCTGTTTCGATGCCCATGTGCTCATAACTGCTGGGAGCTTTTTTTGGTGAATACATCATCCCCTGTGGATAGTGCCTTCCAAATAAGTTGCGAATAAACTCTAACATAGCGACTGTTTTTGGTTGTTTGTCCTCGGGGAACGAGATAGACAGGTGTTAGAGAACAGGGTGCTGAGAAGAATGTTTAGAAGCAAGGAGATGGTGGAAAAAATTTCCTATTTGATATATATATTTTTTGATATTAAAAAATCGGGAAACATTTGATATTGAATAGCTTTATGATGTTTTCTCCTCGACAGATGTTATTAATTTAACCCTTTAAAGGCGAAAGGGAACTCCCTTATATAAGGACTCAGTGCGTACCGCGCTGTAAACACTCTCCATCGCGGTTATAAAAACCAATCTGTTAGTGATATATAAGGTAAATTTGCTGTTTCTTCTGAGATCCGTACAAAACACATAAACGCAATTTCAGCACCACGTACAAGTTTTGAATACTAACCTGGTGATACATAAAGTTACCGCTAGGCTTTAAAAGGTTACGTCAAGGAGGAAGTTATGGGTGAGGCATGTTGAACGCAATAAAGAAACGAAAAGAAACTTAAAACTTTTAGTACGACAACCTGAAAGAAAGAAAACCGCTTTGAAGAAGCGGAAGTATATGGGAAGGTAACAGTAAATGTATCTTAAAGAAATAGGAAGGGTGTGGATTGGTTTCATCTCGCTCAGGACAGGAGTTACTGACGTCATTAGCCATCGGCTTTAAAAAATCAAGGATAATTTCTTGATTAGTTTCTGAAGTTAATAGCTTCTGAAGATGGGCCCTTCTCCTTGGAGTCCTGGTTGTTGTGAAGGAATCGCATTAAATGTTCAGTTACCACATTTTTTTTTAATAAAAGTGACGGCCTCAAAGAAGTGGAATTAAAGTCAATACTTTGCCAAGAGAACATATGCCGACTACGTCCAGTCTCATGCGTCAGATGAAGAAAGGTCTATAACCCCACCCCCTCCTCTTGCTCCACCGCCTCCTCCACAGTACCCATCCCATGGCATGTCTGCAGACTGCCGGCAAAAACCGATCACCTCTCATTACACTACACTACAGTACAGTACAGTACAACACACAGAACTGGTACTGTCAGAGAACACCTGTAAGTAATTCTGGGCAGAGAAGCAAGACGGCGCTTCGTGCTAAGTCAATAGCTTGGCTTACGCAAACATTTATGTTAAGTGAGATTTGAGATTCTCACGGCCGTGACTGTGAAGTTTGTTTGCTTGTGGGATATGACGCCGTGTAGTCTGGTTAAGAGCTACTGACGTTTCAGAGGAAATTGGAATACACCATTCTTCTCCATTAATAATTATGGAGGCAGCCATTTCCTCTGAAACGTCGTAACACGTCTACCAAACTGCAGGGGGGGGGGTCACATCACAGAGGACACGTGTTGTGCTAGTTTTTTAAGTTATGTGTGTGGGAGGAAGTACGTAAAATCGAGTTCTGTCATACTGTCAGTACTTGCATACATAACATGGCCAAAAGGCCAAAACTTTTTCGTCGTTTTCCTTCCTGACCCTTTTCTTCACCTTATTTTTTTTTCGTCGTCTCCGTAAAGTTCAAAAGACTTGTGTGCTCATGGTGTTCGACGACATCGTATCGGACATGGCTAGATTAATCGTAAGGTGTAAAACGGAATCCGGGCGGGAAATCGTGTCCTAGTAACACTTTGTCCGCTGCGAAGCGTACATTGAGTGCATCACGATCGACAGCAGCGGACGACAAACCGCCCGCAGTTAGAGAATGACCATGGAACTTCCTCAAGCAGAACACTTAATAACTTGCCAACGGAAGCAGGAAAACCTGCTGTGTGTCGCTGCTGGCCGGCGCGGCTCAGAGGCTCCTGTTGGCAGGGTTTTTGATAGTGATTTTATGAATCAGGTTACGTGGCGTCGAATGGTAGGATAATTGACGATTAATGAGTTGGAAATATCTTCTGAGGAGGCGGGCTTAGGCTAAGAGAGTTAATACCATGCAACTTTAGTGTTGTGACTGAGGGAAACCAATAAAATACTCAAGATATCCGAAGATTCTGTCGGCATCCGAACAAAGTATATATCCAGAGCGTTACCTGTGCACCATAGTTGGTCAGATTTTTGAACTCAGCGATCTATTGCAAAGACAGAAAATGTGTCGTGATCTACGGCAGTACGTAATGTGTTAACCCTTTAAAGACGAAGCGTATCTGTTTTATATAAGGACTCAGTGCGTACCGCGCTGTAAACACTCTCCACTTCGGTTATAAAAACCAATCTCTTAATGTTTTGTAAGGAAAAAGCTGCTGTTTGTTCTGAGATCCGTACAAAACACATAAACGCAATGTGGGCACCACGTAGAATTTTTTAATGTTAAACCTGGTAGTATGTAAAGTTACCGCTAGGCTTTAAAATGTTAATATTAGGTCAACTGGTCGAAGAAATGTAAATTAGCATAATAAGATAAAGCATGTAAAGTACATGAATTATATTCAATTTATTGCAACAGCTGAAGGCACCCACTATTCATGTATATTACATATATCGCTCCGACATGTATCGGCGTTCGGAAATGTGTGCATTTAGTTGGTACAATAAATTGAATATAATTCTTCGTAATAATGCCCGAAGGCAATATAAAAATACAGTCGTTTCATTTATTGAAAATTGATCTTTTCAAACTAACACTTTACCATAATTACAAGGTATTTGTCAGTAAACTTCCTGTTGCGAAGTTGATGCATGACGCTGCATATCTTGCGGTGACTTACTGAAATAGGGTTTAAAATTACTTAGGCACAAGTGGAGGCAGTATTTTAAGTGTTTATGTGTCAGATGATTTCGGTATCTTGATTTAATTGTCTTCATCTGGGAGAAGGCTTCTTCGGAGTGGTAGGGTGATCCAAAAATGCTGTCAAACGAAGAGCTATTGATTGTACTGAGGCGACAAATAAATTTTGATAGAGACCAAAAAGGGGCCGCGATCGAACAAACAACTTGCCATGATCGTCTGGTAGATCGCGATCGATGTTTGAACAACTTTAATCTACACCATTCTGATGGATAGACGTTTTGTAGTTTTGTTTGTAGACACTTAGTAAGAGTAGACAAGGATAAGCCCGTTGCCAATTTTCTACCTGCCTGGGATAGACCGGAGTGTTATTCAAACACACACGAATTTTCTAGCGGTTGAAGACAGTACGCGACTTAGACCACGAGGCAAGTGTCATAGGATGTGTAGTTAGGTCGTACTATAATCGTTTACCTTTAAAAAAAAAGTACTTTAGCTCAGTCCATTAAATCCATTAAAATAAATAAAAATCACGCACGTGCAAACAATCAAACAAACTGAAAAAATGTTCTTTCCATTAAGCTAAGGAGTATAAGACAACAAAATCAGCTGGTATGCATTTACCCATTTACCCATGAAATATTCATAAGGCAGTAGCACAAGGGTCTGTGTTCCACTACAGCTGGCTTGTGTTCGACACTCAATGAATTAAACACGACCATAACACTGGCATTACTGAAGTCAGAGCTTTTTCCCCCTGTGTACAAAATTTTCAGTACGGCAAAGGAAAAGAGTCGAAAAGAAGACGCCGTTAAACAACTATTTCGCTAGTCACAGAAATTAATAGGCGAGTTGTTCAGGGGTTCACACATCCCCGGACGTCAGGTCACGGATGTGACCAAATTTTCTCCCTTGTCGCTTTTTTTTTTTTAGTGGTGAAGGGCCCCGCACCAGACGCTACGGACGCACCGCAGCTTTGAGGCTTTTTGTGCAACCCTGTGATGACGATGATGATGATGATTTTTATTTTTTGTCCTTTTCCTAGTAATAGAGCCCCGGTAGAATGAAATTGACAGGAGAAAAACCTGTCCCATTGCCACTTTGTCCACCACAAATCCCACATGGACTGACCCGGCATCGAACCCGGGCCTCCGCGGTGGGAGGCCGGCGGCTAACCGCCTGAGCCATGGCACGGCTCTCCCTTGTCGCTTACTATTGTTGGCTCCTTAGTGTTGAACTTGCTTCTCTTCGCCCTTCTATCGCCGCGTAAATAGTGACAGACTTTTCGAAGAACCTTGTCGCTTCCATCTTCGGTGTCAAACAGTCCAAGAACAGCTTTTTGCCAGATGACAAGGCGTGCCAACCCCAGAAGAACTGAAGCTTCATCAGCATCGCTGTGCGAAACTGAAAGCCCGCAAATGATCAGTCATTCTCGTGGAAGATCTGTGGCAATTGAGGGTCATTTCAGGCATGTTCGTCAGCTTCTGAATTCAATCCGTGGACCTTTGACCCCTAGAGGACATCACAGTGCCACTTATGACACTTTAACCGGCGTGTATGTTGTAATCTAATCGAGAAGAATGAGATGGGCGGGGCATGTAGCACGTATGGGGGAAAAGCGAGGTGCATACACGATTTTGTTGGGGAGACCTGAGGGAAGGCGACCACTTGGGAGACTCAGGCGTAGATGGGAGGATAATATTAAAATCGATCTTCAAGAAGTGGGATGGGGGGGCATGGACTGAATTGAGCTGGCTCAGGATAGGGACAGGTGGCGGGCTCTTGTGAATGCGGTAATGAACCTCCGGGTTCCATAAAATGCGGGGAATTTCTTGACTAGCTGAGAAACTGTCAGCTTCTCAAGAAGGCCTCTGCTCCATGGAGTTAGTATGTTGTAATCTAAGTTACACCACCGCGTATTCTAGCACGTGCTGACGAAAGTTTCGGAGAAAATTTCAGCCTTCGCATTCATTCAGGTTCTATTCTCTAAATTGAACCGGGATAGCATAAGCTGTACAGACGCTAGACTGCGGGGAGTGTCACATTTTGTGAAAATCCTTTCAGTATTCTAGAGACTATGAGTACGTACAGACGAAATGAGCGATTTTCATTGGTACTCTGCGAAGACAGTAGCGCGGCTGAACAAAGTGGAAGAGGAAGAGAATACTACGAAGTGTAATAGAATTCTGTCTATGAAACTAGCAATTTAGAACCCGAAATGGCCAGTTTGGATTTCGGTATCACCACAAACCTGTCTATCCACTGAAGGTATCACCAAATTTTTTTCAGATTTTTATTCTTTTCATTACCAGAAACGAAATAACCTATCCCTTTAACAAACACCTTCCATTGCTGCACTAAAAGAACTTTTCTTAAAACAAATAAAGATAAATTTTCATGTCATCTCTTAAAAATTCAAGTCAACAATTTACACGTGTATGCTTTCAATACTTACATTAACCCTTTAAAGACGAAGCGTATCTGTTTTATATAAAGATTCTGTGCGTACCGCGCTGTAAACACTTTCAACCTTGGTTATAAAAAAACGAATGAGTTGCTGATATTTACGGCAAAAGTTACAGTTTGTTCCGAGATATGTACAAAATACATAAACGCAATTTGAGCACTATGGAAAATTACTGAATATTGAACCTGGTGGTACGTAAAGTTACCGCTAGGCTTTAAAAGGTTAATGTAACAAAAAAATAGCGCTGGCTTTCTGAAGTAAATTCCGCACTCTAGGGGTAAGTACTGCTCAGTCTTATGTTGTTTGTGACGATTGCTGTGTGAAGCACGGGTTTGATAAACGTGTTCTCCTTTTCGTATTATCAGAACGTGCTCCGTAATGCAGGCGCTGCCAATTAGCCATGCTGCTGGATGCTATGAACTTGGTATCACTGCCATTTATGAGTTATTACATTCTGGTCAATCTATAAATCTTCCGATGCTAGCAAAGGAAAGATAGTTTTCGCGCTGTGACCTTCTGCTGAAGGAAGAATATTATTCTGTATGCATTGATGTTTCTTTAGTGAAAAAATGAAACCCTTTACAGAATAAATAAGTCAGACGCACTTTCGCTTGAAGGAAATAAAAAGCATCGCCTTGTTAGAAGGTTTCCTCGCTTTCGCCCGCTCATCATTGTGATAAGAATAGTATAAAAATGAAAGTGTATGTAAACACGTTAGAAAGGTGACAGTAGTGACTTGAAACCAGGGACATGAAATTTTTATTTTCTGTAAAGAGGAAAACCAACCTGAAACATGTATATTCGAACACAGAGTTCGTACCGCTTATTAAACACTCCGTTTGGATTATAAGACCCAATCATTTAATGTTATGTAGGGAAATAATAGTTGTTTTATTCGAGATCTATAGAAAACACAGAAGTGTACTCTGTGTTGGATATGCAGTTTTTGAGTGTTAAGCGTGGAGGTACAGTACATAAAGTGAATACTGGAATTTAAAGGGTTCAGTTTGTTGATGCAGTCTCTGAAATTTAGTTAATGAGATTTCACAATATATTTACACCCATATTAACATTACGACAGGACAGGTGCCTGAAAACAAATGTAATATACTGTGTGTCTGTAACTGATGTTTATATTATTGTGGTACAGGCAAATTGTACATCGTCACTGATGTTGTGCAAAGCAAAATACGATATTAAAAGAAATTTTAGTTTCCATCGAAGGTTATGTTGGCAACACATGGCAAACACAAGAAATGTGAACCTTCTGTCATTTGTGTTAGTATTTAATGTTTTTATTTACTTTCGCTTGTTTAACGACGTTTTCAGTAACTCAGACGATATAGCATTTGAACTGGTAAGGATGCGTTGGGAAGCGGTTGTGGCGTAATTTGTATTATTAGAGCCACCTCGTACGCTAAAAAATCACACTATATCAGGTTTTACATAATTCCCGGCATGTTTCGGTTTGGATCTACACCATCCTCAGGGGAACCTATATAGAACACTCGAAAACGCTGTACCTACAACTGTGTTTTTCTTCAGTGGTTTCGAGTGTTCTATATAGGTTCCCCTGAGGATGGTGTAGATCCAAACCGAAACATGCCGGGAATTATGTAGAACCTGATATAGTGTGAGTTTTTAGTGTACGAGTCGGTCATAACATAAATTAAATTCGTATGTACACGGTAAGGACAATTTAACCTTTTAAAGCCTAGCGGTAACTTTACATACGACCAGGTTTAACATTAAAAAATTCTATGTGGTGCCCACATTGCGTTTATGTGTTTTGTACGGATCTCAGAACAAACAGCAACTTTTGCCTTATAAAACATTAAGAGACTGGTTTTTATAACCGAAGTGGAGAGTGTTTACAGCGCGGTAGGCACTGAGTCCTTATATAAAACAGATACGCTTCGTCTTTAAAGGGTTAAATAAAGTTGTGGCATAATTTCTACATGGCATTTGCTTGCCAGCACTGACGAAGAACAAGTCGGAGTAGCCAGTAACATGGTTGGGATTTGAACCGGACAGCTCCCTTACAAACATCAGAGATGTTAGTCCTACTACTTGAGACAACTTCCTGGGTAACTAGTAGTGCGTTTTGAGGAAAATTCTGTACACGTCCTCTTTTTAAGAGAAGTTTCGCTCAAATCGTAGTATACTTCAACAAATAATTACACTAAACTCTATACAGTGTCCATAATAAGCGTTACAAGGCGTTATGCATTCGGTCTGTCGCCTCACCTAGATTTCACCAGATATACGCAAATGTGAACACAAAATCACGTGCTGCAGCTGTTACCAGAAATCCGTTCAACTACTGCAGAAGTACGTACACAGAATACCAGTATGTATGTGACCTTGGTGACATGGACATTGACCTTGCTAAATGAGCCAATCTTACGTTTTCCGTACCGGCCCCTTGCCATCTTCCCCTCCCTCCTGTCGAGAGGAATGTGCGCCTAACAGGTACATCATCATCATAGTCGACCTTGGCAGATAAACTCAATGAACGAAAGGAAAGTCTCTTCGAACTCCATGGAACGGGAGGCCTCCTGGAGAAGACTAGTGTTTAAGACGGTCAAGGGATTCACTTGCAAACCGCAAGTGTAATAACTTGTTAAAAACTTTATATACATATCTCCTTCTCCTACGCATTCTGCATGTGCAGTACATTTCTCTGTTCTTAATGTGTTCGTCTTACTAATAGGCTGCTGGGTGAAGCGTTCAAATTATTTTAATTTTAATGTGATGCACCCCCTTGTGTTACAAGTCAAGGAAAATCAAGATAAAATAAATTCCGCCTAACACAACCTGGAGTTTTATTAAACTTTTAAACCCTAGCGGTAACTTTACGCACCACCAGTTTTAAAATTAAAAAATTCTACGTGGTGCCCACATTGCGTTTATGTGTTTTGTACGGATCTCAGAACAAACAGCAACTTTTGCCTTATGAAACATTAAGAGATTGGTTTTTGTAACCGAAGTGGAGAGTGTTTACTGCGCCGTACGCACTGACTCCATATATAAGACACACACATTTCATCTTTAAAGGGTTAATGATAAAACTTTGTCACTGTTACACTACACGTTGCGGTCCGAAAGGACCATCTTCAGGCGTAATCATACACAGAACAGTGTACCGGGCTTGAGTTTGCATGTATACTTGTGAGATCTCACTAAGTGTTCATTTAACAGGACATGCTAAAATTGTTTTGTACATAACCGATACCTGTGTAAACACCAGAATAACTCTTTAAAACTCCTTTAAACATTATAAAATGTAAAACAGTTATAACATGTGGTGTACAAAGATGTTATTGTACGGACGTCATGTTGTTGTTGATGTTGCTTCTTATGTTTTGACGTTTACAATTTTCGACATGTAGTGCATCACTGACAAAGTTTTATCATTAATAAAACTCTACGTTGTGTTAGCCGAAATTAATTTTATCTTGATTTCCCTTGCACAAATTATTGCTGCTTATAGCTATGGCCATTTGTTAAACGTCGTTTTACTTCCTCCCTTCTGGGTCCAACCACCGTCCTCAGCACACCATTCTCAAGGGTGTTCATTAAAGCAGGGTTCCTACGTCTGGTATATTTGAAAAATGCACCAATAATTTGTACATTGGTCTGTTGAATTAACAAGCCGTATGTAGGAGCGCGCTGACAGGCGGATCAGTGAACTGGCTAAGTTCAACACGATCAGCGAGCCGACAGAAAGTGAGAAACGATGCTTGCCAGATAAGGATCATGTATAAATGAGTCGCGGTAAAGCAGTAAACCCAGATTATACCAATTATATAGTAAACATTTGTCATTATTCCTTATTTTTTCACTTTTACCTACAGACGGACGGGATGGCTCTGTCGGTATAGCGTCTGTGCTACGGGCTGGACGGTCCAGGGTTCGAATCCCTTTGGGGGCTGGATTTTCCTCTCACGTCCACACTGGCCCTGGGGCCCACCCAGCCTCCTGTACGATGCGTACCGCGTCTATTTTCCGGAGAGAAAAGCGGACGGGAAGTGGCGTTAACCGCCCACTCCATCTAGCGCCGAGGTTAAAAACGACTGGAACTATACGTTTGTATTTTTCACCAACAACTGCACTTTGTTTCACAGCGTGCGGAGGTTCTGTTAACAGAGTGCAGTAGTTGGTGAAAAATAAAAACATACGAAAAACTACTGCATGGAAGGATGTATAACATTAAAAGGGGAACTATACCCCTACTCTCCCTCTGTGCCTTCATGGCCTGTTATAGGGTGAAATATACCTTTACTTTTACCATTTAGCGAGAGTCAGTAGGAAACAGACAAGTGACTAATATGTGTACTAAAGTGCACTGTTACCACGATGGGGCAAGTGAGAAAAATGTTTGTCACATATACCAGTCGTGAGAACCAGGCTTTAGATTGAAGTGCCGTAATAAAATCACGTTTAGAAGCGACAAGTATATGACTTAGACGAAAAGAATTTCGAGTGGCCTCTCAGTCTGCGGCAAACATATTGAAAGCGCATTGCAGGAAGGCAGTGTCTGTATGTCTGCGGGCTTCCGGCCACAGAGAGTTCTCTGAATTTGAAACATATATTTTCGTATCTTCATAGTCCTTCCCTCTTCTACCTACTTGTTCACAGTAGGTGTAGAGGGTCTCTATTTTCACTTAATCACACTCAAGCACACACCACAGTCGGTAGGACTCCTCTGGACGAGGGATCGGCCCGTCGCAGAGACCCCTACCTGACAACACAAACACTGTACAAGAGACAAACATTCATGCCCCCGGTGGGATTCGAACCCACGACCTCAGCAAGCGCTCGGCCGCAGACCTACGCCTTAGACCGCGCGGCCACTGGGATCGGCTATTTACCTATCTATTATTCATAATACCCCGTCATGTGACGCTGAAAAACCTGTGCAGGGGAAAAGAGCGGCTTTGATAATCAAATACTCAGTTAATTAACAATATTTGGCGCGATATATTCATTCTGTACTCGTGTCTGCGGTGTTAAACAGGACAAGTTGTTTACTTCCATAAGCCAACATGGCGGGACATTGACAGAATCTCTGTGCCATTAATTATTATTCTTATTCTTCCTCGATTATGCATAGTGTCAAACAATAGAAGGAGGGATCGAATTTGTTATTCATAGTTCAGTACCGTTAAAACATTAGACTGTGTACACTCTGTGTAAGAAACACACCAAGTTCGTGAGGGAGTTCGTGAACTAAAATGAAGAAGGAATAGACAAATTTGTAGGTTACAGACTACTTATGGTCTCGTGGTTTCGTTACGGCTTGTAGTTGCTTCAGTTGTTTGTTAATGACAACATTTTATGACGTGTTAATTTACCAACCCTTCAGTGGACCTCGCCGTCTCCATTTTCAGAGTTTCTACAGTAATTCGGCTGGTCAAGGAATGTTACCGATAAACCAGGTCATAAACTTTGCTGGTGACATACGCTTTGGGCTAGTTGATAAACGACAGTGGGCGCAGGGGAGGAATAAAACAGCATTCAGAAACGGGGAATCGTAGTATGAAGTCACAGTCATCATCCACGAAACTTCCTTCCATGACATCATTATAGCACCAGGTGTTATAACCTTTGAAGTAGGCTGTCATGGAAAATGTCACTAAGAACGTTAGTGTGACTGTAGTCTTCAGGCTGGTATTTATTGAACGTTCGTAGTCCTTCCCTCTTCTACCTACTTGTTCACAGCAGGTGTAGAGGGTTTTTATTTTCACTTGATCACACTCAAATGCACAACACACTCGGTACGACTCCTCTGGACGAGGGATCAGCCCGCCGCAGAGACCTTTACCTGATAACACAAACACTGTACAAGAAACAGACATCCATGCCCCTGGCGGGATTCGAACCCACGATCCCAGCAAGCGAGCGGCCGCAGACCCACGCCTGACACCGCGCGGTCACTGGGATCGGCGATAAGACATTATTCTTCTTAGTCCTTCGCTCTTCTACCTATTGTTCACAGTAGGTGTCGAGGGTTTTTGTTTTCACTTGATCACACTCAAATACACACCACATTCGGTAGGACTCCTCTGGACGGGGGATCGGCCCGTCGCAGAGACCTCTACCTGACGACACAAACACTGTAGAAGAGACAGACATCCATGCTCCCGGTGGGATTCGAACCCACGATCCCAGAAAGTGCTCGGCCGCAAATACCGGTGTTAAGATTTTGACCGGTGTCGTGGGCTCTACTGTCCACCCAGAGCCTATGTCAACCCCGTTACCATTCGTGCCCAGCAAACCACAGCGGGTAACATTACGCCTGCTTACTAATCTACACCTCGATGGAGTCAGGCAGCTCAGTAACTGCAGTGACTTGGCTGCTGGCTTGGCTCCGTGTAGTTTGTAGACAAATGCCAAGGTTTCGGAGGGATCTGCTTCCTCCATGTTCAGAATAGAAAAGGTTGAATTACGTTTTGAAGAAATACATGTAACTGAAGCGTGATGAGACCGAAATCAAGTATCGTTAAACGCGCGACATAAAGCACAGGCGTTCAAATGCGTGTTTGCTTTTAAATCTACCCGTGCCACGTTCTATATCCTGTCTTATGTGAAAGAGGTATATAAAATTTACGTACTGAAATATGCATATAATCTGTCCTGTGTTAATTCCCATCCATAAAACATTTCGGTATGGAAATGTTAACACTATAGTATAATGAGATATATCAATAGACTGGGAGGCTAGAAGGCAAATGTGCGTACAGCCTGTAGTCTGCCACACATTTACATTGCATAATGGTCATCATATCATTACAGCAATGTTTTATGTAATCAATTAAGTAATACTCGCTTTGCCTTCAGATGCGTTATTACCGTGTACAGCATCTTATTATCATAACTAATGCGTGTATACAGGACATATACATGTAGATATTACTATTGTCGCGCTCTGTTGGTAAACAAAACAACTAACAAGGTGTGGTCTCACAAGTCTCTGTGTCTTCTGAAATGGTTGATTCGCTGGAAATTTAAAGACTTTTGTCAGCTACAGCGTTTATTGGAGAACGAGTGAAATTTATAGGGGTGGTTACAATACTATGAGAAACTGAAAATAAGTAAAGGAAAATTGGTCCCTGCCCAAAACATGAAGGCATCCTGGGGGGAGAGTACGGGTATAGTTCCACTCATGCGCTAGATAGGAGTGGTTAACGTTACGCTCCGGCCGCTCTAACCATGTGAAGGAACTTCTGTACCCAATTAACCCTTTAAAGACGAAGCGTATCTGTTTTATATAAGGACTCAGTGCGTACCGCGCTGTAAACACTCTCCACTTCGGTTATAAAAACCAGTCTCTTAATGTTTTATAAGGCAAAAGTTGCTGTTTGTTCTGAGATCCGTACAAAACACATAAACGCAATGTGGGCACCACGTAGAATTTTTTAATGTTAAACCTGGTAGTATGTAAAGTTATCGCTAGGCTTTAAAAGGTTAATAAGAAGCTGGGCTGGGCCCCAGAGCCGCTCTGGATGTTTCTGGAGGAAGACAAAAATTTCTTACTCCTGCCGGGATTCAAAATCCGTTTCGTCCAGCCCGTGGCCTACTTGCTATACCGACTATGGGATCCGGATGATTAATTGATATTAAATTGCAGATGATGGCGAGGAAGCGGTGGGAACCCAATTCAGGTTTTATCCGGGAATTGTCCTTGAGAGACGAAGAAGAATCCGACAGGCTTCGGATTATCCGTTGATTGTCCGAGAGTTGAACTGCTTGGATATTATTTGTATTGAGCTGGAAAGGATCTGAAAGCAGCCTGTAGTAGCCTGTCTGAAGACATTACCATTCCCTCTTAAGACAACGATGCAAGAGGGTTGTGGCTGTCGCGGATCACGTCCGAAACAAGTGTGTGCCGTGTGTGGGTGAAGAGTTGCCTTGTCAGATCTGGGCTGTTAGACAGAAGCTTCTGTGAACGATACACTAATGTAGAGGCATTAAAACAATTATTCAATTTTCCCTTTATTTGTTCTTCTTCTACTTCATCTCAGCCATGTAATTTTACCCTGTATTTCCTCCTTAACTCTGTTCCCTTCTTCGCCATGCACGTCTTCTGTTGTTCATTGTTGACCTGACTGTGTAATGCCAGCCTTTTAACATTCTCTCCCTGGCTGTTTCTCTTTCTGTCTGTTTGTGGTTCTTCATCCCTTATATCCTTCATCCATGCCTCCTTTATTTCTTCCTGTATTCCTTTTTATCTTTTCACTTCTTTGTTTTTTAGTCCTTTTTCGCTTCTTTCTTCCCAGAGATATAATTATCTCCGTGCTCTGTTAAGCAGTGCACCATCAAGGTCTGGAGATTTAGCTACACGCATTAACTTCGATCGTAGATAGATGTGAGTAGTTATCCTCACGCTCCGCCCGCTTTAATCCCAGGGAAGATATCTACTAGGTGTGAGTCTGTGTGGTTTCCGGAACCGATCTGGACGCTGTGGAGAGTAGAACAACCTCAGAAAGAAATTTCGATTCCTTTCCTCGTTTCCTTCCTCGCGTTTTCTTATTTTGAAGTTTGCGGAATATGAACGGGGTCCCGTACTTTCCCAGACAAACAGCACACATACGGCTGCATAGTTCTATAAATCAAGCGCCTTCATAGTGTGAAACAGTCTGCACTTGCCGGGAATTTTTGGCACGAAGAGTTGGTATGTCCATTTTTGCAAGCTTCTGCCTCTATTAAATGTTTGTGCGTAGGTTGAACCAACTTTAATGGATGTCGTTAAAATGCTGCAGGTACTTAGATCTGCTATCGACTGATTTACTGCTTCGCCCGAATAATTATCACTTGCGTGCGTTGCATAGCAACCACTTGAGAATCTGTTCCCGTCGCCAGACTATTCTCCGTAATGCTTTTTTTGCAGGATATCGGAGAAACATTGTCAACACTTTGAAGGCTAAAAAAATCTGAATTATATTTAAAGATTCAGTTCGTACCGAGCAGTAAACGCAGTCCATGTCAGTTATAAAGACCACTCAGTTAATGCTAAATAAGGAAGTAGCCATTATTTGTTCTGAGATCCATATAGAACGTAAAAATTCATAGTGTGGGCGTAACGTAGAATTTTTTGGTGTTAAAGGTAGTGGTACGTATAGTAACCCCATGGTTTTGGTTTTTTGTAGGTCGCTAATCTCTTGCCCACCGATCTAGAAGTCTCACAATCTTAAAGTTTTGTCGCATCGCATTAGATTCGAATACAATTTTTTTTCTCATCGCTGCATAGCCCCAGTGGGTCAGGGCCTCCTTATTATCGAGGCTTCGCCATGACACTGAGACACACCACACGTGGTAGGACTCTCTTGGACAAGTAATCAACCCGACGCAGAGACCTCTACCTGACAACACATAACAGTCTCAACAGACAGACATTCATGCCCCCGGCGGTTTTCGAACCAACAGTCCTAACAAGCGAGCGGCGGCAGACCCACGCGTTAGAACGTGGGGCCACTGGGATCGGCATTCGAGTACATACCAGACACAAAACCCACGCTGACTACGTCAGTTATAGACACAGTAACACTTGACATAGGGACAGAAATCCAAAAGTTTTGATAAAGCGAAGGCAACAGTTAATTTTAGTCTTTTTGGTTATGTAAGCACCAAGGCATGAATATTTATGGGAAAGTGGAGGTATGGCATTATTAACCCTTTAAAGACGAAGCGTATCTGTTTTATATAAGGACTCAGTGCGTACCGCGCTGTAAACACTCTCAACTTCGGTTATAAAGACCAATCTCTTAATGTTTTATAAGGCAAAAGTTGCTGTTTGTTCTGAGATCCGTACAAAACACATAAACGCAATGTGGGCACCACGTAGAATTTTTTAATGTTAAACCTGGTGGTACGTAAAGTTACCGCTAGGCTTTAAAAGGTTAGTGTAGGTACTAGATGCATGTGAGTGGTTAGCTTCAAGCCTCGGCCACCTAACTCCCAGGGAGAGAACTCTCGATGCCCTTTGGATAGGAGACTGGATATCGATAAGGAAATCGAAAATGTTTCGCCTCTGTCGAGAAGCGAGCTCTCATTCCTTAGCTGTCGAATTTTCGCGAAGGACTCCCCGCCCCCCCCCCCCACAATAATAACACAACCAACTCTTACTGTATATATTTTTATACTTTTCTTCTTGTGTGTCTTCATGTTCGTTAAATTACAGGAATAATAAAATTCAAATAACTTACTTGAAAGATGTGTCTTTCAAATAACGGATTAATTTGTGTACTTGTTGTGTAACGTAGTACTTGCTTTATACAGCCCAACGCTTGATACTTTGCCGAGTGCAATTCGTTCCCTGAATACACAGCCCAACTCGTGCTCGTGTGCTCGCTCTACGGGGTCTGTACGTCCTCCAGACACCCGAAGTATTCGAACAACAAAATCAAAGGAGACAGGAGAATTAATTTGGCGACGTGTCTTTCTGGATTTCACAGTTACTTTGCCTTCAGTCCTTTGTCACCTTTTGCCTTGATATACTGCACTTGTTTATGCGCTGAAAGGTCGCTAATAGAATATGTCTACAAATCAGATAGGTGACGCTTTATCGAGTGTCAATGAAAATATTTACGTGTGTGTCTGAATAAGTTGCTATATGTATATTCTCTTACTCAACTGCATGTCAGTAGAACCCCCATAGGTTTTTGTTACTAACTAACTAACTAACTAACTCCATGGAGCAGAGGCTTCCTTGAGAAGCTAACAGTTTCTCAGCTTGTCAAGAAATTCCCTGCATTTTATGGAACCCGGAGGTTCATTACCGCATTCACAAGAGTCCGCCACCTGTCCCTATCCTGAGCCAGCTCAATTCAGTCCATGCCCCCCCCATCCCACTTCTTGAAGATCGATTTTAATATTATCCTCCCATCTACGCCTGGGTGTCCCAAGTGGTCGCCTTCCCTCAGGTCTCCCCACCAAAATCCTGTATGCATCTCTCTTTTCCCCCATACGTGCTACGTGCTGGGGTCGTACCAAATAATCGGTCCAGGTCCGAGGCTTTGTAGGCTGTTTCGTAAGATCATAATTTGTATGGTGAGGAGTTGTTAGCACCTCGCCCAACCACCAAGCTGGAGGACCACCCCTTGTCGGCTGTCCGCGACTGCTTATTCAATGTATTCGCAGCTGCCCTCCATAACTGGAGGCCGTTCCTCCATCAGCAACGTGAGGATGCGCCATGCCGTTGTGACAGGGACCCACTTAACACGGATAGGTTTTGTTCCAGTGTATATTACTAAATGGTTAATTGGTAGAGCCATATTTATACAATTTTCTGTCCAAGTCTTGTCTCATTTGTCCCGTCTGATCGAAATTGTATCATTCTCACACATTCTGCTGTATTCATTATCAGCTGTATTCTGTAAAAAGACAATCACTGTTAGACCAATAAATTTTTAAGGGTATCATTTGGTATCTCGGTTTCGTTGTAGGAAAATTCAGTTCGTGTGTATTTAGTTTCGTTATTGATATTACAAACATGATAACCGAAACTTCCCACTCTCGTCATTTACTAATTACCTAGCAGTTAGGAAATTAAGAGCAGACTGAGGTTAGGGAATACTTGCTATAATTCGCGGCAGAGCCTTTTGTGTTCCAGTTTGCTATCGTGGCCCTTACCTCTTCTACCTGTTCACAGCAGGTGTCGAGGTTGTTTTATTTTCACTTGATCACACTCAGACAAACACCACAGTCGGTACGACTCCTCTGGACGTGGAATCGGCCCGTAGCACAGACCTCTACCTGACAACACAAACACTGTACAAGACAAACATCCATGCCCCTGGTGGGATTCGAACCCACGATTCCAGCAAGCGCCCGGCCGCAGACCTACACCTTATACCGCGCGGCCACTGGGATCTGCCCAGTTTGCTATCAAAAAACATAAAGATTAAAATATACAGAACTGTAGTTTTGGATCTTGTTTTTTGTGAGTGTGCCGCTTGGTCTCTCACACTGAGGAACAAAGGCTGAGGGTGTTCGAAAATGGGGTGCTGAGGAAGATGTGCGGGCCTAAGAGGGAAAACGTAACAGGGGAGTGGAGAAGACTACAGAAGGCTTAGCTTTATGATTTGTACTCCTCACCAAATATTATTCGAGTGATTAAATCTAAAAGAATAAGGCAGAGCATATGGCACGTATGGTGGACAGGAGAAGTGCGTACAGGGTTTTGGGAGGGAGACCTGGTAGAAACAGACCACTTGATAGACCTAGACTTAGATGGCAGGATAATATTAAACTGGATCTTTAAGAAGTGGAATGGGGAGGCATGGACTGGATTGATCTGGCTTAGGATAGGGACAGGTGGTGGGAGCTTGTGAATGCGTTAATGAACTTTCGGATTCCATAAAATTAGCTGAGTACCTGTTATCTTCTCAAGAAGGACTGTGCTCCGTAGAGTTAGTGCTAGCAGTCGGCATTGAAAAGTTTAAGATTCTGAGAGAGTCGGTAAATGAACCGTGAATGTAGTGAGCATCGCCTTCTGCGATGTGACGCCGTGTAGTTTGGTAGAAATCTATGTTTTGGATGATCCTGTTGCTTTCATATGCTACGTTGAGGATGAACGCAACAGTTTCTTCCAAAAGGTTGGAGCTTGGCTACCAAATCTCATCCCAGAAGACATTTATCTTAAACTATAAAATAACGTTGTCGTATGTGGTCTTAAATATGACTCTTGTTCATACTCCGTGTGTGTGGCACAATGTGGAAACATCTCCAGCAAGCCAAGGGTTCTGCAGTTGGCCCGCGAGTGTGAAGAAAAGGCAGATTCTGAAACCGACCGAGCTGAGATAGAGGCCCGCGAGTGTGAAGAAAAGACAGATTCAGAAACCGACCGAGCTGAGATAGAGGCCCGCGAGTGTGAAGAAAAGACAGATTCAGAAACCGACCGAGCTGAGATAGACGCCCGCGAGTGTGAAGAAAAGGCAGATTCAGAAACCGACCGAGCTGAGATAGA